>JAUIMM010000116.1:18892500-19322500 GCA_031769625.1 Taudactylus pleione | reverse complement strand
AATTAAAACCAGATCATTAATAATTGGGCCCCTTTGGGAGATCCCCATCTATAGAGGGACAGCTTTGCTTTGTTTAACGCTCCTCAATGTTGGGTAGAGGTTCATTGTTTTACTGACTTTTTTTTTTAATAGTTATAATCATTTATTTATCTATATAGTACCACCAATTACGCAGCGCTGTACAGAGTATGTGTCATTCACATCATCCCTGTCCCATTGGAGCTTACAGTCGGCAGCCAATTACACTACCAGTATTGGAGTGTAGACGGTAACACGATTACCTGGAGGAAATCCATGCAAACAATTAAATAACATGCAAACTCTACACAGATAAGGGACTAGTCAGGAATCAAATTCATATACCCAGCAGTGTGAGACATGGAGGTGAGGGTACTGGGGACACAGACATTAGCGTGCAGAAACTGGGGATACTGACGCGTGAGGGTGCTGGGGTACACCCCTCCCTTGAAGACCATACCCTTTAACGAATTATGGGGCGGCGCCAATGATCTGTCTAGCACAGGGCACCAAAACATCTACTTACGGCTCTGCCCAAATGTTCCAGAACATCATTTTGTTACATTGGAATTAAATGTTTTTCCTCAGATACATGAAATGTTACACTGCTCATTGTTGATAAGGGAGCTGGTGTGTACATAACTCTGCCATGCACCGCACCTGTACACACATATCTCCAATACTCATTGTACCATGTTACACACCTCGTCCAGTTCTTCCTGGGTCACAAATGTCCTATACTGCATCCTGAGCCACAGGGCATCCTTCTCCTTCCAGAACATCCTGAGTGGTATATAGAGGGCGATCTGACGTTCCAATCTGTCGTACAGCATGGCATCCTCCTCCATCTGGTTTGCAAGGTACCTACAGAAACAGACCATGAGGAGTAAGGTTTGTGCCATATAGTCACCAACTTTACATAACATGTTCTATGTATCATTATTAAAGAGGACCTAGCATGTCTTGTTACATGCAAAGCTGTAAATAGACTGTGGTGTGGGAGAGGCAGACGGTGTATTTATCACAGGGTAGAGACCTGGGGGTATATTTACCAAGGTGAGGGTTTTTAGAAGTCGAGATGTTGCCATAGTAACCAATCAGAATCTACTTAACATTTATCTTGTACCTTCTAGAAAATAATAGCTAGAATCTGATTGGTTGCTATGGACAACATCTCCACTTCTGAAAACCCGCACTTTAGTAAATCTACCCCCTAGTTTAATTTCCAAAAGTCCCACATGGGGGCCTATTCATCATACGATAAATGGCCTGGTAACAATGCGGAAATGCATATTTAGATTACCGGGCTATTCATCATTAGGGGTCCAATAGGACCCCCCGGTATTCAGCAAAGAGTTTGCTGCCGAGAACAAGCGCCATCTTCAGACGGCTCTTGTTCTCAGATCCCCGCTCCTTCCTATGGGAAGGAGTTCCGGGGATGCGAAGAGGGATCCAATTGCAGGCAAAAATGTTAAGTTTCACCTGCTTTTGTAAAAATTAAGTGATGATAAATAGGCCCCTGAATAAGTTTTTCAGGGCTATATCTCCAGCTGCATCTGACTAATCACAGAGGGAAAATACTTAGAGAGCACTGTAAAATCTGATCCTGGTGTATTCTCTAACAGTCAGGCCGGATCTCTGTAAATACACCATCACCATGGCCAGCAGGTACTAGGATAGAAATACCAGTTATACAGTCAGAATGGAGAAACGCGTGTGTATGTACATACCTCAGCTGTCCTATTTCCCACCTATTACACACTACTGAGTAAGTATATAAGGAAATAGTAATATATAAGTAACAGTAACATAAATACCTTGTCTGACACTTCCTTGCATGGATCTGATGCCAGGAGCCTCTTGATGGAACCTTCCTCTGCAATGAGAAGCAGTAATGGTGACATGGTATATGATATATTGGGCAGTATTTATATAGGCTTTTCTGCAAGTAACTGGGAATAAGAGTTGGTGTTATCCATAGAAGCCAATCAGACATTTGCTTTTATTTATATACTACTAGAAAATGACAGAATCTCATTAGATGAAATGGACACTGACTTTTCTACATAGTTACACAGATAATATTATCCCTTATGCCATAAATGTAGTAATGTGACATATTAGGCAAAACTTTACAAGGGAATTTTATCATATTAAAGGTGAAATCATATTGCGCTGGGATGGACTCTGCCACTATGAGTTATAGGGCCTGATGCTTGTGTACTGTAGACACAACACTCACATGGGAACACTATTTGTACAGACCACAGGGCCAGGAACAGGACAAACCTTTCCCTAGCCCCATTGCTGGACACTCTGGCTGAGATGTGGGGCTGTGCAGGTATGAGGGGGGTTCCTACATCTGTACAGCGGTGATTAGTAATGTCACTCTAACAGTAGGGTCTTTATTAAACATCGTTTGTGGTCTTAATAGGTGGTAAAGCAATAAGCCGTACCCAGCAGTAGATAAAAGGCCGCTTTCTTCTCCGGTGTTAGCCTGGGAAAGAGTCGGCCTTGGTCCTCTACATCATCGTCTGGTCTTCTCCTCTTTGCTGGGATCATCTGAGCACTCGTCCGGCTGTCTTCCTCTCCACCGACGTCTACTCTCTTCCTCTTTGCTGCCATCATCTCTGTGCTCGTCCTGCGTTAATAAATTATTCTCTTTTATATATGGTAATAATGATACTTACTTATAAATGATAGATTAGATAAGTATTCTGTTGTCCATAAATATTAGCCTGCAATTCATATTGTATTGTGGAAATGCACAGACATGTTCTCCTAGCACATGAGGCCACATACTGCTGGGGGAACTGACGCTATAATATGGGGATACAGCTACGTTTGTAGGACTACAGGTCGAGCTGACTATGCACAGGGGGAAGAGAGTAATAATGTAACTTCAATATCCTCCTACTAACACTTTATAACATCTACTTCTCTCATATTATCTTCTCCTCCCAAATCCTACATGCTCCAGCCTCATTTATGTGTTACAGTAATTAGGAGAATGAGAGGGCAGCAGGCTGTGTATATCATGTGTCCTCTATCTCTGTGTGACCATTTTTAAAATGTCAGTGGCACACTTAGGGTGAGGGAGGGGGGTGTCCCGGTACCCAGAAACCCACCCATCATCGTCTGGCCAGAAACCGCCTCTCTAAACAAACATAAAGCATCCGTGGCATTTTTTTTCTAACAAATATATCTCTAACAGGATTAGGTCCAAATCTATACACTATGGACATGGGAGCTCATTCAGAGCCGCTCGCAAGCGCCCGCTCGCTCATTCATGGCTGATGGTAAGCGACTGCACATGCGCACGCTTCGTTCTGCACGTGCATGATTCACTTGCTCGCCCAGCAAAAACACCCCAGTGTAATGAGTGACAGGAGAGGCCGTTTGTGGATGGTAACAGGGGTAGGACACTAATAACAGGGGAGTGGAGGTGCGAACGCAGGTGTGCCTGAGTGTAGCAACACCATTTCGGAGGCATGCATAATTATCAGCCAACGTCATAGTACACGTCACCTGCCTGTTATTTACACTGAAGTCCTCGCAGTGTAAATAAGGCTAATGCAATCGCAACTACAATCTCTTAAGGTGAGTACACACAGTACAATATCTGTGAACGATAACGATATTGTTCAACGATATATCGATCATATCGTTCACTTTTATGCAGTGAACGACCAACGTTCCCACATGAACGATAACAATATCTATGATCGTCCATGCATGCTGGCCAACTGGCAGGATATCGTCAACTTTGCCTTGTCAGAGATGTGGCAGGATGATTTCACTGAAAGATATCTTTCAAGTCGTTGGTGGTACAGATCGTACCGTGTGTATGCAGCATTAACAGATCACAGTTGCTATAATATGCTAATGCCTTCCAAAGCTTAGCTGAGCATAGGGGAATAGGGACACCCACTGCTGCTTCTTATATCCATCTTACAACGTACCACAGCATAAACATTGGTAACATGATGCAGATTGGCCAACCAAGCAGCTTGTAAGTCACGTCTGACCTGCCTCATACACTGCGGCTTTCCTGACACACAGGGAACTCTCATGCTGTGAAGGATATGGCAATTGATAATTTGTGCATGCCCACAGTGCCGACACACCTGCGTTTGCCTAGCCACCCCCGCTACCTCCCCCAAACGCTGACTTCCTCTCACTCACTTTGTGAGTGTATCCTCTGTGCTTGATCTGCGTAATTATGGCCATTGCGTAAATGTCTGAATCAAGCCCTATATTTCCCTAATTAGTGATATAGCCGCTTTCCGTGTTACCCCCCCACTACTTTTCCTATAACCCTATAACCTACTATACGTAGAGACTGACTTATTGCACTCACCCAGTGTCCAATTCTCTGCTCCTGTTCTCCCTCACACCTAGCAGAGAACGACTCCATACAGAAGAAATTAATAAAAAAAAGGCTTAGGTAACAAGTAACAATAAATAAAGAAGTAAAGAGAAAATCAACAAATACAGTGTAAATCTCAATATGTTAAATTGATTTACACTGTATAATTTACTTTTTTATATCTTAAATACTAAAGTATTATATTAGTAAAAATATATTATAGATAGAAGCTGTTCAGCTGGTAAAGGTATAAAAACCTTTAGTTTTATATATATATACATATATATATATATATATATATATATACATGATACCCCACTCAACCCCAATATACAGTATATTATATATAAATGTTACTGATTAGTTATATAATAAAAATGTAATATAACAAAATGTAAGAAAAGATAGATATAGGGATGAATGGAAATAATTAGCCAATAGTGCAGCTCCTCAGTAGTCAGGCAGATGCGTCACCATCAGTCACCACCAGGCATCAGAGCTCACGGCCAGTTTGAAAATAACCACCTGACGTTGCCATGGCGACCACCAGACTTAAAGGGCCACTACAGCTCACTTGCTGCATTATATAAGGCAAATAATAGTAACATTTACAATTACATATCTATGAAATATATCTCAGAAACACCTCACAAATTATAATATGTGACTTGAGGCAGTGATTGTGGTGAAAGACTTTCTCAAATGCATACCAGGTTTCTTGTGTTTAGGACTATTGATAGAGTCTGTAGTTAGCGTCTCCTGGGTCCCTGTCATATAATGGGTGCTTTGACTGCAGGTGTCATATAGGGTATCAGCAGGAGGTATGGCTACTACAGGGCCCAGAGGCCCTTGCTATGGTATTTAAAAAGCAAAACAGGGAACTCTTCTGTACATACACAGGCCTGATGCATGTGCACTGTGGGAGGCCATACCTAGACCATACTCCCTTTGCCATGGGGCCCAGTATTGCCATGTTCCATCCCTATCTCATACCTCCCAACTGTCCCCAGGGCCAGTGCAAGGTTTCAGGGCGCCCTAGGCAAAGGTTCACAATGCCGCCCCAGTTTTCCCCCAAACCCTCCGCCCAGCTCACAGACACATACACAGCGCCCTAATAATATTCACATGACCCGAATTAAAGGGATGATTCCCCCTGCAGTGCCCCCAGTAGTAAGGGCTCCTGCAGTGCCCCCAGTAGTACTGCCCTTGTAGTGCCCGCAATAGTAATGCTCCCTGCAGTGCTCCCAGCAATAATGCCCTTGTAGTGCCCCCAATAGTAATGCTCCCTGCAGTGCTCCCAGTAATAATGCCCTTGTAGTGCCCCCAGTAGTAATGCCCTTGCAGTGCCCCAGTAGTAATGCCCCTTGAAGTGCCCCCAGTAGTAAGGGCCCCTGTAGTGCCCCAAGTTGTAGTGTTCCCAATAGTGCCCCCAGGAGTAAGGCCCCTGTAGTGCCCCCTGTAGTAAGCCCCCCACCTCCCACGCACACACATACAAAAAATAAAAAATACTTACCTTAGACCCCGATCCAGTGCCTGCTGCCGTCCGTCCATGGCGCCCACTCCTCGGAACTATGGGAGTGACGTCACTCCCATAGTGCACTGCGGGACCCGGAAGCCGGAGCTCAGGAGTGAGCTCTGTCCTCCGGCTGCCGCTGGCCCCGGGGGGGAGAGAGGGAGCCGGGCGCCCGCTGGAAACACAATCTCAGTGCGCGCCCGGCAAATGGAGGGTGCAGGGGGTGCGATAGATGGGCCGGCGGGCCACATAGCAACCGCACCCCCTGCACCCTCTGTAATTAGGTGGACTTAGAAGCGTTCTCTAGTGGCAGGCGCCCCTAGGTAGCTGCCTAAGCTTGTAGCGCCGACCCTGACTGTCCATCCAGCGGGACAGTCCCGTTTTTCTGGGACTGTCCCGCTGTCCCACCCTCAGGCCGCAGTGTCCCGCAGTGGGGGGGAAAGCTGGGGAGAGCACACCGGTGTGCAGGAGGAGAACAGATGCCATGCACACAGCATCTGTTCTCATGTGTACGGACGGACTGCCTGGGCGCTGCCCAGCATCTCGGAGAGTGCTGGGAATGCCCCCAAAGTGACGAAAATGGGGGAAGCCGCGAGGCTCCGCCCCATTTTCCATAGCCGACACCCCTTTTTGCATAAGCCATGCCCCTTTTTCAACCTGTCCCTCCTTGACAAGTTCAAATGTTGGGAGGAATGCCATCTATCAGTGGCAGTGTGCCTAGATCTCTGCATTTGTACTGTCTGCTATATGCAGCGAATGCAAAGTCCTACTTGCCTTCTCTCCTGGAATGTCTGGGAGACTCACAGATTTTGTGGATCCCAAGAGAATATACAACACTCCCACATCTCATCTACTTCTGCAGTGAAGCGGGTGAGCAGAGCCATGATGATGCAAATCTCTGTGAATCCCATACTTACCTACCTTCCCGATTTGGCCGAGTCCCTGGAAAGGCAGGCAAGCCTCCCTGCAGCCGCCGACCCCTCCTGCCCTCCCCTGCAATCATATGAGAATCCCCCACAGCAGGGGGGGCGGTGACGCGATTCATGCCGAATTGTGTCATTTTAGCCCCGCCCCCTGCTTCACAATGCCGAGATTCTCGGCATTGTGTAGCGGGGCAAGGCCAAAATGACGCAATTGTTTGGCCACGCCCCCGCTCCACCCACAAATGCCAGGCCACGTCCCCCCGATTTTGCCAAACTCGCTGCCCCCTCCTGGAAGGGGCAGCCAGGATGTCGGCATCTCTGGTGAATCCCATAATCCTGACCTCACCTCCTGCCTCAAATGACACAAATTGTAAACTAAAAAAGCATTTAAGATGTATAGCAGCCTCAGGAATAATGGCAGCATGGAGCAGCCTCGTGGCTCCAGCTATGGGGGTGTAGATATGTAACATGTAATATGTAGGTGGTAGTGTTCATTATCAGGAAAGTTATGGCTCCTTTAAGGTAACTCACACAAGGTCTTTATAAGACAATTGTAACTCTGGCAGATTAATCCAGGAAAGATCACATTATTTTAAATTGTTTATTAACTTTGCAGCATACATGCCTACTCTCCTGGGATCTGCGGGAGGCTCCAGATTTTCTGGGTAACCCCCCGCATCCCAGTGAAGTGGGCAGGATGGGGAGATTTAAGGACAGATTTGTGGGTCCGTGTGCAGGGTGCGGATCTAAATGGCACAAATTGCGTTATTTAGCTCCGCCCCCTCCCAACTCCCTAGTGAAAACCTGAAAAATCAGTCTGAAAAGGTACGAGAGTTTAATCATATGTATGTGTCTCTCATACTCTGTGCATATGTAGCAGGGCCAAGTGTACCAGTGCTACTAGGCATCCTCACCTTCCACGCTTGGAGGGTGGGGGTGCCTTGGAACGGAGGGGGCCCCAGGCATCACGGTGGGGTGGGATCCAGAGGGATCCCAGCCCCGTCTGAAAGTGTGGCGGGGTCCAGCAGCAGGCCAGGTGGTGGGCCTGGATCGGTTGTGATCCTGACCCCCATTCCGACGCAGCGAGTGTGGAGGTAGCGGTGATCCCCGTGCGTGATGGCAACAAGTCTGAATCCTGGTGGAATCAGACTCAGCCAATCAGCACTCGCCCATTTGAATTTGGCGCCAATTGGCTCACAGTCTGGCAGCCAGCAGGGGAAGGCAGCGGCGAGCCAATCATGGCTCCCCTATCATCGCCCCGCCCCCTGGCACCAGCTTGGTTTAGCTGGCGCGAAAGGGCAGACAGTAGTACAACGGCCGGGCGGAGCCGTGAAGAGCTCCCGAAGATAGAAGCAGGAAGAAGATGCCGGAAGTCCTGCAGGGCGGCAGCCATTGAAAAAGAGCTTACACAGAAAACCTAGTAGTTTTTGTGGAAAAAAAGCTGTTGACACCCTTATAAAAACATAATACAATTTATTTTACAATAAAAAACATTTTGGACAGTACCAATACAATTTTAGACGGTGCTGATTAGGTTTACAGGGTTCCACATTTGAACATGGATGATTCACCCTTAGCTTTAAAGCATGTATTCATAGTGATGTAGTTACCAAATTAGTATCAAAAACACAGTTTTTTTTAATATCTTTTTATTAAGTGAATTACAATATAAAGATACAGACAAATTTCCAAAGCATTAACAGCTTAAAGTATACTTATAATGAAAAAAACTGTATCGAGTCACATAACAATATACAGTGATTCAATTTTAAATTTTAAATACAAAAAAAATTACAGAAAACTAGAAAATATCTAGCAGCAACGGTGTGGCCAGCCGTCAAAGAATAGAAGAAATAGTAAAAAAAATTTAAAATAAAAATTAGTAGACAAAACAAAAAAGGGGGAGGGAGAGGACGTAGGGTGGACTCTAGTGAAGAAAAAAAAAATCCCTCACACTAAATATAATAAAAAAGAAAGAACTTTTAAAGGTTGAGTGGAGATGGAATGTTTTGGTGCGTCAACCAGGGGGCCATGTTTTATTCAAAGACTTCGAGGTATTATGCAATATAGCGGTCATGTATTCCATCTTGTAAACATACCAAACATGTGAAATTATAGCCTGCATAGGGGAAGGGGCAGGATTTTTCCAATCAGCTGCTATTTGGCAAGTCATAGCAGATACGATATGCCGGAGCAACTTATTCTGGTGTCGGGATAGGGTGGTTAGTGGCAAGGGAAGAAGAAAATGCTGAGGATCGAAAGGTATAGCTGTCTCAAATAAACACAAATGGAGATCGACAACATCCTGCCATATTATAGTTATCTTCGGACAGGACCACCAGATATGTAAAAAGGTACCTTCGCCCTGACATCCCCTCCAGCACCTATCCGAGACATCTGAGAACATTCCTTTTAGTCGGGAAGGTACATAATACCATTTAAATAGCAATTTATAAATATTTTCCTTAATTTTAACGCAAATAGAGCTGGAGGCGGCATTATCCCAAATTTCCCTCCAATCCTCAACATCTATGGAATGTCCCAAATCTCGCTCCGACGCTAATTCATGAGAGTCCCGACTAGGACCTACTTCCTCACTTAACAAAGAGTAAATAGTAGAAATGAGACCCCTGGTAGAGGGTCGGTTCCAGCATAGAGACTCAAAAGAAGTTAAGGATCTGCTAGTCAGAGTCGGGCTAATTTTGGAATGAAAAAATCTCATTTGTAAAAAACGACAAAAATCTTTAGTTAGAATTGCTGCTTTTTCTTAAATTAGAGTCTATGGTGATATCATTTAAATAATAAATATCACCCAATGACCAAGCAATACAGGAAGATTTACATAAACCTGGAGGAAAAGCGGGGTTATGAAATAGCGATATCAATGGGGAAGGGCTTGGAGCAAGCTTAAACCATCTATTGATTAAGTCCCAAACCGCTAAACAAAGAGTTCAATCTTTAACTCATCAGACCAGAGAATTTTGTTTCTCATGGTCTGAGAGTCCTTCAGGTGCATTTTGGCAGACTCCAGGTGGGCTGCCATGTGCTTTTTACTAAGGAGTGGCTTTCATCTGGCCACTCTACCATACAGGCCTGATTGATGGATTGCTGCAGAGATGGTTGTCCTTCTGGAAGGTTCTCCTCTCTCCACAGAGAAATGCTGTAGCTCTGACAGAGTGACCATTGGGTTCTTGGTCACCTCCCTGACTAGTGAATACTTATATACATGTGATTTCTTAGTGTTGTTTTTAAATTAAATTTGCAAAAATCTCAAAAAAACTTTTTACACGTTGTCATTATGGGGTGTTGTATGTAGAATTTTGAGGACAAAAATGAAATTAATTCCATTTTGAAATAAGGCTGTAACATAACAAAATGTGGAAAAAGAGACACACTGTGAATACTTTCCGGATGCACTATAATATAATATACTATATATATATATATATATATATATATATATATATATATATATATATATATATATATATATACACACACACACACACAGTCGAGTCACACATTATTATGACCACCTCCTACATTTGACGTCGGCAGCGCGTGGCCCATGAAGTATGCCACGTGCCGTGTGCTGGCTTGCTGGTTATATAAGGTGTGCAATAGGCTGTCTGCACACATATCACTCATTGCTGTCATGCGTAAAAGGGGCTATTTATCAGAGTTGCAAAAAGGGATGATTATTGGCTTTTGGGCAAAGGGTGGCAGTATTCTGAAGCAGCGCAGTTTGTGACCTGTTTGCGTGCTGCTGTGGTGAAGGTGTATCGTGACTGGATAAATGGCACCATTGCGAATAACCAACATGGAAACTGTGGAACACCACGTGCCATTGATGTGATAGGTGAACGTCGGCTACGAAGGTGCGTGAGGGCCGACTGACACGCTACAGTGGAGCAGCTCACCATCAAAATGAACCTGGGGGCCACCAGACGTGTGTCTAAAACAACAGTTCAAGAACCCTGCTGCGCATGGGCCTCTGAAGCTGCTAACGAAGGTGCATCAGCGGAAAAGGCTTCAATTTTCATGCCTGTATCAGAATTGGACCACCGCTGATAGGCGAAGGGTTGTCTTCTCTAATTAGTCACTTTTTCTGCTTCATCGAATGGATGGACGCTGGTGTGTCAGACGAGAAACATCAGAGAGCAAACACCCTGCAACCATTGCTGGAAGAACACAAGCTGGTGGTGGCAGCGTTATGGGCTGGGGACTGTTTTCATGGCATTCTCTGGGTCCATTCATCTATGTGGAAGGCACCCTCAACAGATTTGCTTATGAATCCATCCTAGCAGAGCACGTACAACCATATATGCTGATTGTCTTCCCAGGACTTCCAAGTACTTCCCTGGCTGCCTAATTCCCCAGACTTGAACCGAATTGAGCATCAGTGGAACCACCTCGATCGTTGTGTTCGCTCTATGGATACTCCACAACGCACCCTCCAGCAGCTGTGGAATGCACTGCAGTACCTGTGCCAACCTACCAGCACCTTGTTGAGTTACTCCCAGCCAGTCTAGTTGCTGTCCGTGCTGCACACGGCGGATTTATATATATATATATATATATATATATATATATATATATAATTGGATTGCATTCGATGTTTACAGGGGTGATTAGCGGGCAGTGTTTAGTGACAGCGTTTCAATGAGGAACACACCCACATATCACCATCTAGTTGCCAGTTTGATGGTATATAAGGATCAGTTACTGATAATTACTGAAAGTGCACAACCTCCGTGACGTTTACAAGTGAACATGTTAAGGTCAGTAATGGTGTACCATTTATCTTGTTCTGATTGCATTAGCTGGACAGATTATCTGTGTGTTACCTAACCTGGTCGCAAACAATGCAACTAGTCAGAAACGCACAGTGGGCAGCTTTAATCTTCCAGGAGACCCCAATGGCAGAGGCACCTCACAGCCCTTCTGCAACCCCCTGCACCCTCCCCCAGTGTTCCGACCATCGATAATCTTATATATCGATGCCCAATATAATAAAAATCGGTGTTTCAAAAAATATATATATTTTTTTTTTTTTTTAATCGTGTTGTATAAGTTTTAAATAGATGTCCCTGACCTAATTCAATCATAAAAAAATTAACATTTCTGAGCAGTTTTTGGAAATAAAATTAGCCAGTTAAGTATTAAGGCATATTAGAACCATATTTAACACCTCCACCTCTTGAAGACCAATATCACTGATATGAGATAACTAGGTGGAGGTGGTGCATATTTAGGGACAGTCAGTGCTGCACGAAGGGCTTGATTTCTGTATTATATCAAAGGTGATGGAGATCAGGTCCCGTCATACACTTTTAAAGGGATGCGCCTTCCATTTGCAGTTGTAAGTGCACTTTGCTCAATGTAAATATGAAAGACAATGCAGGTTATCACACATTACATGTTACACTTGTGTAAAGCTGCAATCCCATTTACTTTTTTGTTTGTCTTTAAACACCAAGTTTTGTACCCATTTAACATGAAGTGCATTCCTTAAAGGATGTCTTCTTATAGGCCTCTTCTTAATATGGAAAATATCTATGAGGGAGACTGATACCGTTGCAAGTCACCTGCATTTCAGCACTCAAGCTCGTTCCTGAGGAGAGTCGCCTTACCCGAATCAGAGCCCTCCATCTACATGACCGCAGAGGAAGGAGGATTGTGCTGTGACCAAGCATGCGGAGAATAGGGGCAATCCAAAGCCTCTCTACTGACTAAATCATAGATCGCAGGACTGACATGTACTTGTATCAATCTGTAACTCATTAATAGCAGCTTAAAGGAAAATAATAATCATTGTGTATTTTCTTACACCGCACCATAATAACAGGCACCATTTTTTCATGGGACTGCAGCTTTAATTAAAAAACAGATAGAAAATGCAAATACACATGGCATTAACCCATCGGAGACAACAGGTCAGAATTTCATATTTAATATTACTTTTAGATAAAAATTTATCATCAATTTGACTTACAGACTTTTCCCCACACATTTTAATTAGTTCCAAAAATTCAAATGTTTGGTGCTTTTTATTCCTCCCATGGTACCAGTGTATCGTTATCTGCAGTATTACAGGAAGGAGTACAACTACAGGCACTGAGTACATTGTGCCTGGAGCGCAGGACGGAAAATCAAGTGTCAGCTCGGCTGTTTAGTCAGTTCCTCTTCTCTCCGTGGTCGTGACACGAGGTGCTTGTTCTATTTATCCACAAAGAACTTTCTTTGAGCTTTTCTGGCTTTTTCGATTTCCTCAAAAGTCGGTAAACCTTGTGGCAGCTGTAGAAAGTGATTTTCTTTTTCAAGAATATCTTCAGCACTACCTAATATGAACAAATAAAAAAATATAAGATACAATATTAACACATTGCCTAGTAGCATATACAGATGTGTCCTCTTGCATCCTTGCCACTCGCGCTGCAAAAAGGCGCGTGCATCACGCCATGCGATTAGCTGCGGCTGCGTTCGCCATGCCGCACGCTGCATTCGCACCATGCAATCCTATGGGGTCGCGGGTGCAAACACAGTGCGTTAACCTGTTCGAGGTGGTACGATTTGCCGCCCAAGTGACAAAGATGCAACTTGACATATCTGTACAACTCTATATTTAAGAAGCAATATAATAATGACTTAGTTTCAAGTTGGTTTTATTGAAAAGTGGCAGTTCCTCAAAATTGCCAATTTAATATGAAAATGAATTTATGTTATCATAAAAGGTCTAGTAAAACAAAATGGATTAATAAATAACATTATTTGTTGAAACCTATGTTATAGCAGTACTTATGTCATAGCAGCGCTTTAGAGCGTACTGGGGTTATAATGCGTGGCCTTCTTTACTTGTGAGAGATCGCCTTTATTAAGCATAAACAGACCTACTCATACCACAAGTGCTTGCAGCATTAGCGGTTTACTGCCAAGCAGGTATAAGCCTACTAATTAGCGAGCCAATAGCAGGTCATTTTCAATGCGACACTGAAGAGAAATGGTCAGATATAATCTGCAGGAGCAATATGCCTACTCTCTAACTGCAGTGGATAATGGGGACAAGATTTAAAAAAAAAAAATCTAAATAAATAATGAGATAAAAATTAAATAAATGAAGGTGTACATACTATGGAAACATGGCAATATGGAAGGCAATGGTGCAATATGACTATTACTGAGGCAGGTGTAATTGCTTCAAGCCATTTATCCCCTCATTCTCTATGTAGATAGTACGACACCTCACAATGATTTTTGCAAAGGGATAAAAATTTAGTCTAAAACACTGTGCAGAAAAAGTTAGATTATCATCACTTATACAGGTTGAGTTTCCCATATCCAAAATGCTTGGGGCCAGGGGTATTTTGGATATCGAAATATTCCGTATTTTGGCACATTTACATATCATAATGTAATATCTTGGGAATGGGACCCCAATATACACACACAGAATGCATTTATGTGTTATATACACCTTATACACACAGCCTGCAGGTAATTTTATACAATATTTTGTAATTATTAGTGACTTAGACAAAGTTTGTGTACATTGAACCATCAAAAATCAAATGTTTCATTATCTCAGTCATGCCAAAATTAGTCCGTATTTCGGAATATTTGGAAATGGGAGACTCAACCTGCATGTCTATGACTGCAGTTTTACCCCTTTGACCAATTACGTTCATTCACATTTTATATAATTTTAAGGAAAAAGTGTTATCTTCTAAAACACAAACACGCATTTTATGTACCCCCCCTCCACCCCACTCTGGGAGATATGTTGAATAAGGATTGACCTCAGTATTATACCAAATCACAAAGAGAAGGAGGTCAATAGTTAAGTACATGTACAAAAAAATTTAAAAAGTACAAAATATCTTTAAAAACAAACTTCCACAAAGAAACATCTGTACCTTTCATTCTATGAATTAGGGTACCATAGCCCATGTCATACT
Source organism: Taudactylus pleione (assembly GCA_031769625.1). Classification (NCBI taxonomy): domain Eukaryota; kingdom Metazoa; phylum Chordata; class Amphibia; order Anura; family Myobatrachidae; genus Taudactylus; species Taudactylus pleione. The sequence goes on along the minus strand of JAUIMM010000116.1, from coordinate 19,307,722 downwards.
GGTATGCAAAAACAAATCCCAATGGTATAATTGGAGCAAATAATGCTGGCTTCTTCTGTTTAATGGCCCTGCATAAAAATGCAGATATCAGAAGTTAGTCACATGATACAGTTCTGCTCTACAACATCCTAAAGTGTAAATACAAAAAAAGCACAACAACAGAAACAACATCCTCAAAACAAACAAGTGCAACATCAGTGTTTTACAAAACAATTCTACACAACAAACTAATAATACAACTATAGTAAAGTGCCAGTAATAACAATTTCTACCTGTAAAGAAAACCAAGGCTTCTCCTTAATAGAGTCAATGAGTTTAACAATATTATACTTTCACATGTGTGCCCAGGACATCTATATAAAGACAATAATAGGATACACTGAGCAGGCCTGCATGACTGTAGCTTGATAACTGCAGGTATTTCGGGGATATTAATGAAGCGGGACAACTTTTAATGGCGATTGAGTAGGTAAAAGCAATCAATAGATAGATTGCAGCTTGTGATTGACCCTCCTATAGAAGTCACAACGCAAGGTCGTGTGATCAGAGGAAAACTGCTGGGTAACATAAGGACATGCACACATGGCACTTTCATGCGGACATAGGGCCTGATTCATTACCGATCTCAACTGCGATTACGCAAGCAATCGGCCGATTGTTACGTTCTACGCATGGGCAAAGGCTCCACTGCGATCACAGTGACTATGCAGACCCATCGCAGAGTGATTGACAGAGAGTGACCATTTGGGGGTGGTGACGGGGGGGTGGTCAGTTGTGCCAGTGCGTTTGAACGCCGTTACATAGGCGTGCATAAATTAGCCATTGCAGTGTCATACGCAGATTGGGCTCTCACTGCATGCGATGAGGTTAGCAATTCCTGAGTAAGGTCAGACCTTGTGCAAGTGTGCGTGAGGCACCGATGGTACTCAATGTTACCGACTGTTTCGCAGACTTATTACGGATGTGTGTAAGGTGAAGTGGGCGTCCTTATGTTAGGCTGCGACAGCAATCATTAGCATGAAACTGCGTGCATAAAGCAATCCTTACTGAATAAGGCCCATAGTACATCCCGTGTCATCTGTGTTCACTACTTGGTGAATGCAGCTCTACTGGCACTGCACATAGGAGTTCACAGAAATCTATGAGGAATGCACCCAGGTATGTAACATGAACACTGGATGGATCTTGACTGCAGCATGCGCCATTGCCCTGCATCCATGATCCATCCAGTCTTCACTGAACACTTGTGTGTAATGTTGGTGCATTCTTACAAGTGACCAATGAACACTATTAACAGCGCCATGTGATCATTGTTATTATTTCATGGGAATGCATACCGCCTGGAGATGTTTCTGTTATATACAAATAAACCCGTAGAATTGTCAATCGAAACATTTTTTTTTTAAGTCAATGGCAATCACTGATTATATATATTACACACACACACAAAGTGTGATCGGAAATTCCACATTCAGGCTTATTATATACCAAAACATTATTCAGAAACTAAGAAATATCTTTATCCTAGTGTTCTATCATCACTTGGTGTTATTGGACATTGTGGATGATGTCCTTTAGATCTTAATTCATTCCATTAAAAATAGATTATTTCATCTGATAGTTTTCTTTTCACAATTAGCCACAGAGCTGTATTGTATGGTGAGTAGTGATTGTCTTATCAGCATTACTGTGTGAAAAGCTCAAGTGCAGAGAAAGTGCAAGAATAAACCAGAAAAAGTTTTTCTCCTGTCCTCTTGTCTTGTAGCCTCCTATCCCTCTACATGCTGCCAGCCTACCAATAACTAGGCCATCAATTAGACCAGACGTTCCCAAACTGGGTGCCATGGCACCATGGGATTTCCCAGGGCACTTGCAGGGGTGCCACGGGTTGGTGGTCCAGGACCAAATCAAATTTATCATGGTCCATGTGACCAGTGCTGGTGGCTGCCAATCATATACCGTGCACGCAAACAGAATGGCAACCCTGGCCACCATCACATAACCGGCCCTAAGTATGACATAGAAGCACAATTATTTCATTTAATGACTTTTTGCAGGATTTCTCAATAAGAAACTTTTGGCCTAGGGGGTGCCATGAGAATAATGCTGATATTCTAAGGCGCTGTGATTCAAAAAAGTTTGTGAACCAGTGAACTAGGCAATCTAGGCACCTGCAATGGGCTTTTTGGGCTCTATACCCTAAACAATTTTTATTTTAGGTGTTTTTCACAAATGGGGTGGGAAGGGGTCCCAAACCAGTATGCAGCCTAAGTCACCACAGAGTCTTTATCTGGCTCCGATACTAACGACCAGTTTTGGCATATTATTCATACAGTATTTTTTTTATCTATTATCTAATATTGCAAACGGTTCATTAAACTACAGTATTTTTACATTGTCCACTATTTTCACTGAAATCAAACCTTATATTATCAATCTGTCCTCACTGTGGGGGGAAACCAGTTACTAGTGATACTATGTGGAGTGCCTCCGGAATGGTCGGACTCAGGGACGAACATCTTCACTCATTTTAACTGGTGAAGTTCAGCTGCACATCGCTAGAATTTGAACCCCCCTACGTACACTAAAGCTGGGTACACACCTGACAGACATATCTGCAGATGATGGTTGTTCATACACACTGAACAACCATCATCTGTCATTTGGCCACGTGTCCCGCTGGCCAGGGGGCGTCACGCCCCCCTCCCTGCGGCCTCTGCTGCAAGTCGGCAGACCGCCTGTACACACAGCATGATGGACAGATATATCTGTGAACGACGTCGTTCAGAGACATACATATCACTGGTACACACTGGCCGACGGGCACACAATATATTGCCAATATATCTGCCAGTGTGTACCCAGCATAAGATATACTAGAGACATCTAGTGGTGGAATAGGGGAATTACATGCTCAAATCTAAATCCATTAAATTCATCACATTTTCCATTATTAAGATGACCATTATTCCACAATGTTTCCCACAAAATCTATATTTATAATGATGGATCAACAAATACTATAAAAAAAAAAAAAAGTAAAATAAAATAAATATTAGCATAAATTGCAATGCAGAAATATATAACTAAGCACACCAGGATATATATGGATAAAGCATTGCTTTATGTTCTCATTCATATAAAATATTTTTTTTTTCAAAAAGTTACAAACCCTGCTGTCAGTCCAAGTGCTGCCAAACTGAAAAAAGTCCCATAATATTTAAGGAACTCCCGCGTCCAGGCAATCTGCATGGCCATCTGCTTTTCCCGCATCTGATTCTGCATCTGGATCTGCCTCTCCAACTGCAGAAGGCAAACTCGGTTACAGGAAATAGAATACCATTTTCCTACCTTAAGAAAGACCTTATTATACCATAATTTGCTCAGCCACTACTTTGCAATCTGTTTCCCTAAAAACTACGTGACCTGTGCATAATTAAATGTTGTAAATGTTATGGATTTAGGCATAGGAAGAGGAATTAGTAGAAAGAGAGATTTGGAGATGCCACTAGTGTTCATTCTAGCACCCTGCACATGTCACAACCCGTGCAGTTCCTCTTTCCTGCATCGGGGTGTCGCTCTATGCTCTGGTGCTTCTAGCACACTCAGCTGATACAACAAACTGCTGATACAGACCACAGTGTGCTAGAAGCACCAGAGAGTGACACAACAGTCAGGAAAGAGGAACTGCACTGCTTGCGACAGGTGCAGGGTGCTAGAATGAACACTATGCCACTGTATAGTTAACTGGTAATACATTCCTCAGAATACTGCAATCAGTTTTGGATGTCATATCCAGAAATATACATATATTTAAGATTGGGCAGAGCACATTTAATGATGAACAGGACGTCAATATGTATTCACAGTACCAGACAGATCTCAGGTGCACAACTCCAAATTACTGATAATATATAAAAGCAATAAAATTTTCCAATCAATAGAGGCGTTTAGCATAATCATCATAGCAAATCATGTATAGTGCCCTGGGGTGGCTAGGCTGCGCTGATTTAGGGGTGTCCTGCGCTCTGGATTTGAACCCTAGTATGTTAGGGACCTACCCTAAAGAGGTTACCTGGATATGGTGGGTGGGCCCATAACCTTGGCCATGATTATGCTAAAAACCTCTATTGATTGCAAAATTTTATTGCATTTATATATTATCAGTAATTTGGAGTTGTGCACCTGAGATCTGTCTGTTTCTGTGCCTAGAATTAGTCTCATCAGGTAGCACCTCCCATTATATATATTTAGGGTGTGCAGTCCAGGAACCTTTCCTATATACTCGATTTAATGTGCTTTATTGCACATCTGAAGGAAAGGAGGCACCTTCAGTCTGGATTAGCACCCCTCTCTTATTGGTTTAAAAGCATGGAGTCTGGTATAGTATATGCACACTATTAATAGGCACAATTTTAGTTAAGTCCTACAATTTGTATACTGTAGTGCAATTTTGGGTTGATTTTGGGGCGTGGGTCCCCTGGATTGCTTAGGTTGGTCTGCTCCAGGGCATTGCATTATAACTAGGGGTGAGCGGGTTCGGATTTCTGAAATCCGAACCCCCCCGAGCTCCCCCGATCCGAGGCCGATCCGGATTCCTGCCTGACTCAGATCTGAAATCGAGGCAAAACGTCATCATCCCGCCTTCCGGGTCTCGCGGGTTTTGGATACTATAAAAAGTACCCGCGTCGGCGCCATTTTCTCACTCGGCTGTGGACAGTGAAGAGGGAGGGTGGGAGTTAGGGCTGGCTGGGCTGTGTAGTGTAGTGTAGTGCAGTGCAGTGTAGTGTTGTGCTGTGCTGCGCTGTGCTGCTGTTGTCCATAGGGTCTGTGTCCACTCCTTCAAAGTCCATAGGGGCTGGCTGGACTGTGTTGTGCAGTCAGTTCTCCATAGGGGCTGTGTCCACTCCAAAGTCCTGTGCAGTGTCCCAGTCCTAAAGGGGTGCTGTAGTGTTGTCCAGGGGGTGCTACCACCAAGTGCAAAAAAAAAAAAAAATTTCTGTGTTTGTGAATTGTGTGCACTGTGGCTGCACGTGCATCAACAAAGAAGCAGCGCCAAGCGTGCGCCTGTGTCCCATAAGTAAAAGACCGGCTGGCTTGTCCATTAAAGGGTGCTGTAACCCCCAAAGGGCACTCCAAACAAAATAAAAATATATATTTTTTTGTGTTTGTGAATTGTGTGCGCAGTAGCCGCACGTGCATCAACAAAGTAGTGCCAAGCGTGCGCCTGTGTCCCATAAATAAAAGGGTGCTGTAACCCCCAAAGGGCACTCCAAACAAAATAAAAAAAAATTTCTGTGTTTGTGAATTGTGTGCACTGTGGCTGCACGTGCATCAACAAATGAGCAGCGCCAAGCGTGCGCCTGTGTCCCATAAGTAAAGGGCCGGCTGGCTCATTTCTTAAAGGGTGGTGTAACCCACAAAGTGCACTAGTCTCCAACAAAAATAAAAAATTATTTTCTGTGTTTGTGTGCGCCTTAGCCGCACGTATATATCAATATAACATAAATGGAGGACCAAACTTTCTCCGATAAAAATAAAATAGGGAAAGATCAAGAACCACTTCCTCCTAGTGCTGAAGCTGCTGCCACTAGTCATGACATAGACGATAACATGCCATCAACGTTGTCTGCCAAGGCCGATGCCCAATGTCATAATAGAGGGCACATACAATCCCAAATGACAAAGTTCAGGAAAATGACCTTGAAAAAAACATTTAAATCATCTGAAGAGAAATGTAAACTTGTCAATATGCCATTTACGACACGGAGTGGCAAGGAACGGCTAAGGTCTTTCCCTATGTTCATGAGTAGTGGTTCAGCTTCACATGACGATGGAAGCCCTCCTCCCGCTAAAAAAATCAAACGAGTTAAGCTGGCAAAAGCACAGCGAAGAACTGTGCGTTCTAAGAAGATATCACAAATCCCCAAGGAGAGTCCAAGCGTGGTGGCGGTTGCGATGCCTGACTTCCCAGCACTGGACGGGAAGAGGTGGCTCTTTCCACCATTTGCACGCCCCCTGCAAGTGCTGAAAGGAGCACCCACAGTCCACTTGCTGATATGCAAATTGAAGATGTCACTGTTGAAGTACAACAGGATGAGGATACTGGTGTAGCTGGCACTGAGGAGGAAGTTGGCAAGGAGGATTCTGATGGTGATGTGGTTTGTTTAAATCAGGCTCCGGGGGAGATAGTTGTTGTCCGTGGGATGAAAAAGCCCATCACGGTCATGCCTGGGCAGAAGACCAAACATTCCACCTCTTTGGTCTGGCAATATTTCTATCCAAATCCGGACAATAACTGTCTTGCCATATGTACCATATGTAAAGGTGAAATAAGTAGGGGTAGGGACGTTAACCACCTAGGAACATCCTCCTTTTTACGGCATCTGCAGCGCGTTCATAAAAAGTTACTGTCAAGTTCAGAAACTTTGGCTAAGACCGTAAGCAGTCCAGGGACACCTAAATCCCTTTTTCCTGTTTTATCCAAGGAATCGGTGGATGAGGACGACATCTTGCCTCCGTAGAGCCAGTTTGTGCAGGGACACATTAATTGCCAGCTTGTTTTGTGGGGGCCCAAACGAACCAATCATTTCAGCCACAGTCATGTGGCAGCCCTGGCGCTGAAATGATTGGTTTGTTAAAGTGTGCATGTCCTATTTATACAACATAAGGGTGGGTGGGAGGGCCCAAGGACAATTCCATCTTGCGCTTCTTTTTTTTCTTTGCAGTATGTACTGTTTGGGGCCTAGTTTTTCAAACTGCCATCCTGTCTGCCACTGCAGTGTTACTCCTAGATGGGCCACGTGTTTGTGCCGCCCACTCGTGTCACTTAGCATAGTCATCCAGCTACCTTGGTGCAATCTTTTGGCCATAAAAACAATATTGTGAGGTGTGAGGTGTTCAGAATAGACTGGAAATGAGTGGAAATGAAGGTTATTGAGGTTAATAATTGCATAGGAGCAGAAAAACCCACAAATTCTGTGATTTAAGCTGTTTTTATGCTTTTTTTCAAAAAAAATACAGATCCAAAACACAAAACCCAGAACACAGAAGGGTGGTTTTGGCAAAACCAATCCAGATCCAAAACACGAAGAAAGATCCAGATCCAAAACACGAAAAGTGGCCGGTGCACACCCCTAATTATAACACATTCTTTTTTTTCTGCACAATTTTAATACTTTGTTTCATTATATATGTATTTTCACCTTTCAATGCAGCCATAGCTGCTCTTACTTTTTATACTTCACTTTTCTCACTATTGCAATGCCATGGGGTGGCTAGGCTGCGCTGATTTAGGGCTGTCCTGCACTCTGGATTTGAATCGTAGTATGTTAGGCACCTACCCTACAGAGGTTACCTGGATATGGTGGGTAGGCCCATTACCTTGGCCATGATTATGCTAAAAACCTCTATTGACTGCAAAATTTTATTGCATTTATATATTATCAGTCATTTGGAGTTGTGCACCTGAGATCTGTCTGTTTCTGTGCCTACAATTAGTCTCATCAGGTAGCACCTCCCATTATATATATTCAGGGTGTGCAGTCCAGGAACCTTTCCTATACACGGCAATATGTATTGCCTGGAACAGATAAGGAGGGATACAATAGAAGGCACAGGAAGAAAGCATGCTACAAAAGCAGGGATTTATACGAAGCACTAAATCTGGACATTAGCAGGTTAAGGAGGATTTGGGGAAGAATGACTTCACAAGAAGGGTAGAAGACAGGGGGAGTAGCTGTCCAATAGAGATGGTAAGGTCTAATAAAGTTGGGGAATTTAAGCATGCTTGGAGTTGGGATAGATGGAAGGTTGTCGTAGACCTGAAAAAACTAAAAGGATTTAATAGGGTTAAACATTTTTAGAAATTAAAATGGATGGGCTGTATGGTTCTAATCTGCTGACAAATTCTATGTTTCTACACTGGAGCAGTGAGGCCAGACAGGCCAGCAAGGCAGTACTGAGGGGCATGCCTTCTGCAAGACATACCATTACCTCTTTGAGACATATATTCACTATATATAACCTTCTGTCAGCTTACAAACAACATCAATTAAATTAATTAGCATCTCTGGCTGGAAACCAATGAGATCTCCTGTTCCACACACAGTGGGGTTTTCTTAGCTCTTTATCCATTTTTGTCTTATGTCCTGCAAATCTATGGGCCCTTCTCCAACATAATCCTACTCCATTATCATTGTGGGAATACACAGAGTTTGCTGGCTTATTTCAAAGACTGGCAGTTAAACCCTTATTGATCTGTGCTATATTTTTAATTCCACTAACAAATATACTGCCAGTGTGAGACTCCAGGGGGTATATATACTAAACAGCGGGTTTTTAAAGCCGACGAATTTCGGTGGGTAGGACTAATGAATTTAAAACAGCATAAATGCTTAATCGGGCCTGTTCTGCATTTATTGCTATTGCCGTTTTAAATCCAGCATCTTTGAAACCCCGCTGGTTAGTAAATATACCCACAGATCTCTTTGCCAAATATCAATCCGATCCTACACCCTAATTTGCTGATTAAAGAACAGGAGAGGCCTCAATGATACATTGTGCTCCTTACTCTAAACTCTGGTAGCGATAACTCAGTGACACCCAAACTGAATCTTGGATTTGAGGCGTCTATTGTTTTGAGGATGCCAAAGTGTTGTCCACATAGGGTATAGTGTGAGTTGGAAAGAATAAAGCATGTGTTTGTATAGCTGTAATGTACCTTTATGCGTGTAAGAATTTCAAACAGTGTTCATTAAAGTGAAGGAACCAGTAGAAATTCTGGTTTAAATACACAAGAAAGCGATTAATTCTTCTGTACGTGGTTGTTCTATTTATTTCTTACACGGAGCAGAATAAATCACCTGAAGCTGTGAGTTCATCACCATGAATTCCTGCTGTCTTTTCATGTTTTCATCCATAGCGCTAGAGAATAAGGACCCCATGTCTTCAATAGACAAACACATAAAAGTAATGAGTAATAAGACACACAAACACATTATTATCTGTACAATATATGTACAAAAGGATGTGCTAGTAGTAACCGTAGTAATAGTAGATAGATGGTTGGGAAACGAAAGAGAGGTTACACTTATTCCCAGTGGGAAAATAAGGGTTCTATTTAAGAAACACAAATATGGCTTTCTCCAGCATTTAGTTACATGGAATGTCTCATTTCTCCTTACACATTCCTATAGCTCCCATTGGATATATGGTGGCTGTAGGACATAATGGATATAATGGGGGCTGTGCAGGAATGGTATTTACATAGATGAGAGAAGCGAATCTTCTCTCACCTATTCTGGCATTATGTGCCCTCTCACCTGCATAAATTAAGTAAAGCAGGGATGAGGCACCTCTTCCTGCTATACTCTGCTGCCCCGGCCAGCTCCATGTTCTCCCTCCCGGCCGGCTTCGCCGATCAGCGTCGGGCTGATGTCATGGACCCTGATCGGTGCATGCATGGGGCATTCAAACATCTTTTGCGAATGTGAAAGATGTTTGTAATCTCCTCGCCAGGACAGCTCTTTACCGCAGGGGCTATCCTGGCACTTCGAAAGATATAAATAGGGCAAAAACGACAAAGTGAAAAGTAACTCTTTACTAATAATTATTCTAAAATTAAAAGTGTGAAATTTATTAAAAAAAATAAATAATGCACAAAATATTTAATATTGGTTTGCGACTAGCTGATGTGATTTATTAGCCTATGTATCATTTTATGTATTGTAGTTATGTACTAAAAGCTCAATGCAGGAGATTTCACAGAAATCTCCGGCGAAGTGCTATTTAGCACTGCAGATCGTAGTCCCTATTATTATCAATGGGGACTACGAACCAAGATTTTTGGAGTTTGGCCCCGGTAGTTTACACCATCTTCAGATGGCGTAAACTGCTGTAAGCCCATGGAGGCCCCAGATGCAGGTGAGAGATCTTTTGTTCTCTCTCTCTTGCAGCCCCCAGCCGCCTCTGGAAGCAGACGCTGTGTGCATGCACAGTGTCAGCTTCGAGAGACTTCTCCTATTTGCCAGGGCTATAACTCGCAGGGACAGTAGTTACCGCAACCACTGCACCTGCGAGTTCCCCTTTGTACATAGCGGGGATATTTTCATTAAAAATGAATATATCCACAGCTGATTTGCGATTATTAGTACATAGACCCCTTAACCAGCAATACGTAATAATCTGCACAATACAATAACTGTGTACAAGTAAGAAAACTGAAAAGCAAAGTCACAAAAATAATCTTGGACTATAAAAAAAAAATACCGACGGATCCCATCATCTCTCTTATTAATTGGAGGATCAAAAACATAAGTGGTAACAATTGGAACACTGACATTTTAAGCTAGGACTACACTAGCAGATATTAGTTGTTTGGGATTCATTGCATGAGACAAATTGCATGATTTGGAGTTAATGTATCCCTATGGATCAAGTTACACATGTAACAAACTACACAGCTAGTTCCCATAATGATCCATTGCTTACAGATCAGCAACCTGCCCCATGCAATTACCTGCACACCATTGCACAAGTAATGCCAATATTTTACACAAAAATAATATTTAATATAAAGTTTCCATGTGTATAGAAATGTAACAATTTTTATGAATGACATTATCAGAAAACACATATTAATCATGGTTACAAACACCTCAAGGAACTAAGGTGACTATATGTATTAATAATTGTGGCAGTGATCTATCTATATATATCTATATACAGACACAATGTGTATGTGGTGGGGATTGTTTACAGTACCATCATCTTCTATAGATATTTGCACGTTATTAGATGATGTGAATACACTGGTAACATCTACCTATCACCATATACGGGCATACACTATAGGGCCCTCATTAACCCCTGCTTTGCAGCACATACTGAGCTTGTCGTTACCGTGTGTCTAGTGCAGACTTCTATGCCCGCTTCCTATATGACTCGCTGCCTGCTGCTGCTGCAGGGGGGAGGAGAGGGCCCGGGGTCAGATCTAGGAGTTCTCAATGACACTAACTTGTTAACTGTTACTGTGCTGCCGGGCCTATAGAGCTGCACCATACAGACAGCAGAACCGCAGCACATGGCAGCAGGGAAGGGGTTACCGGGAGGTGTAGTCGGGTGTACAGGAAGGGTGTGTCTATGTGTTGCTGTGATGAGGGCGCTGGAACAGTATAAGTGGCTCTGGTTCATGTCAATACTAGTACCAGCTGAGTGAGACATCTACTGGCTGGTTACTGGTACTGCAGAACAGTAACTTGTAAACCATTAACCAGCTCAAGTTCAATCTCATCTGTATTTCACATCACGTGCTCCCACCTACCTACGAGTAAATGGATTATCTATACTTATTGGTTTATTTGTCTTTATTAATATAGCACCTACTTGTTATTACAGAGAATGTTTACTCATTCATACCTATACCACCTAACATTCTATTTTTGGGGATTCGGGCCTGAGTCTTGACCACTTTGTGGGGTCCTGTGTATGTCACATCAATACCTAGCCATGCCCAGTGCCAAAGCCAGGGCTGTCTTAACAGCAGTGTAGGCCCTGGGCAAAGCAAGGCACTGGGGCCCCTACCCTCCCATTCATGGGAATACAAGTGTTGGATGTGATCTATGGACTTAACCAATTCGACACAAAACTTGCTTTTTAAAAAGCGACCCTCCCAATGCACTCAAGTCCATATGGCCATTAACCTGGCCACAATCGCATTAGAATGCATTGATTTTTCTTTTTTTAAGGGAATTTTCATTTAGCATCTCAAAGTGGGGTAATGGCATAAAGTCAAGGTGAGAAACACGATGCAAGTATTGCTCTTGTTGCCAACTCTTGTTGCCAGTGGCGGCTCCACGCCCGGAGCGACATTGTATCCGGCGGGCGCAGGAAATCCCTCCCTCCCACCCGGCACTAAATTCAGTATATACACTCAGGGGGATGGAGCGGAGGAGGGAAGGGGCAGCGCTGGGCACAGCAAAACCTAGTGCCGGCCCTACTTGTTACCAATTTCTATGAATGCTCAACGGACATAGCATCCTTGTCCCTTCTACCACCACTACCCTGCTCGTCACCCGGGGGTGCCCAATAATTATTATTTTTTAAATCATCTAAAGTTTACAATAACAACCGAAACAGGCTGCTGCTCCCCCCTGACTGTGTGCATGGCTGCCCTCCCCCCGACTGTTGCGTGGCTGCTGCCCTCCCACCCTCGACTGTGTGCATTGCTGCTGCCCCCCCCCTGACTGTTGCATGACCGCCACTCTCCCCCTCCCTGACTGTTACAGGAGAGGTGTTTCGTGGTTGTTACCGGTCGCAGTAGCAAATGACGCAGCCAGGGAGGGTTGGTTGCTGTTACTCCCTGGCCCTTAGGATCATGGGGCCCTTGGGCAGCTGCCCATTAAGCCCATACAAAGAGATGGCCCTGGCCTATGCCACGCTTGGGTTGTCCATTGACAATTATAAAATCGATTTTCGATAACTTTCAGTAGAGCCGTCAAGAGCTCTTATGGGCCTGGGGACTGAAGGAGGTAATGGCCACTTCCAAGGATATGTGGCCATACCCCCTCCCCAAAAAACCTGAACAAGCTACTGTGCTCAGCTCAGGTGACGGCTCGGCGACTCCAAGGGGACACTTCTCTCTGCCCACTACCCCAGTGTCGGAAACTTAGGGATGGACATGGGAAGCACACCATCAAACAATGGCTAGGATTCCGCCAGCAAAACTTTTGATGCGATTGTAACTAACCATCTCATCAAGCAAATTCAATTACAAAAATAATAATGATTGACACATATGCAAGAAATTCCTGTATGTGCAATAGCACCCCGTGGCCATACCCAATGTTAAACAGATGAATTCAGCTGTAGTTTACCTTAGGATGCCCATCGCTTCCACACCATCCATATGACATCACATGGAGGGAGCGTGGCCTGCACTGGGCCGGCAAATAATGTTATATATATCAAAATGGCCCTCGGCAGAAAAAAGGTTCCCCACCCCCAGTCTAACGGAAAGGCAGCACTCACAAGCAGGGGTGTATCTTCCTATTGGCCAGGATGGCACTCGCCAGGGGCGCCAGAGCCGCCGGGCAGTGCCACCTATGGCCAGTTCTGTCTGTCAAAAGTCTGTGCTGCTGCTGATCTCTCAGTCAGAAGCATCAGTGCCGGATGACGAGAGGGAGGGGGGGGATCGCCACTTCTACAGCCACCACGGTGTCTGTTTACTAACTGCCATCAGGGGGGGCGCTGTTCCCCTACTTTGCCAGGGGAGCTCGGACCCCTAGATACACCCCTGCTCACAAGCCTCCAATATTAGCAGCTGCCGGGGTGCACCATCTCAGGCAGGGCGTAACTCCTAGAGACAATGGAGGTGCCTGCTTCTGGGCGCCAATCCCTAAAGGGTACTCCTCCAGCTATAGCATGTACAGCAGCAATAGTGTGATTCACAGAGGAAAATTAGTGTGACCATTGATTTTCCATGGCAGCGGTGCACGTGCTGCTGCTGGGAGCCCCTCTAACACCTGTATAGGGAGGCTTCCTCCTGATAATTCTCAACCTGCACTACAGCAAGCGATGGTGCACCCGCCACTGCTGCTGGACAGTGAACTGGGAGCCCCTCTAACACCTGTATAGGAAGGTTTCCTCCTGATAATTCTCACCCTGCGCTGCAGAAAGTGATGGAGCACCCGCCACTGCTGCTGGACATTGAGCTGGGACACCTGTCTGATCTCCTATCCCAGTATTTACACACACACCATATTTCTTTTCCATTTTTTGCGGGGGTGGGCACCAAACTCTAACTTGCCCCCGGGGGACTGGGTTGAATTTACGCCCTGATCTCAGGGAATCCTTTCTGCTTGTATTCCCATCTATATACGTGGAGAACAGGAGAGCATTCACCAGACCTCAATATTTATGCCAAAAAATTCCAAAAAGTTTTTATTTACTTCACAAGCATGGTCGACGTTTCAACTCTACAAGAGCCTTTGTCAAGACATATAAAGTAACCCACCAACCATCACAAACATAAAACTAAAGTGTGTGCATCATAGGGGCTATTTATATCAAAGATTTACATATCAGAATCTCCCACGTGGGATGCCACCGGAAGTGACATCATAGTGGCTATGTCCCGATTCTTAACCTAACTTCACCTATAGTCTATATACATAAATACACCTATGGGGCAAGTTAACTACATATAGACAAGCCAGCTCACCCACCTTCTCTCCTTAGGGAGCTCAACAGTAATCATTCCCTGAGACAGTGGTCACTGAACTCCGGCGGTTCCACTACTGGAAGTGCGGAACCGGAAGTAAAATAACCCGAAGCGCATCATTCAACCTGTCCGCTTCATGGAATGCAAAGACCAGTGAAACGTAGAAACCGGAGGCTGATCACCTCTAGTGATCACCATAATTTTTAAACCATACTGTAATAGTTACATTGATCATTTGTATAAGTCCCTTTAAATCACACACATCATAATATAAAACATTAAAACATCATATCAAAAGATATATACACAATTAGTCTATTCAGGCTACCATTTCTAACTCTTATTTAGCATATATAATAAACCCTCGCTTTTAAAGTGCAGAGTCCATACACCCGGGTAGCCATTATTTTAGCCTCAAAATTTTAAATGAGCACAGACAATGAATTAAGTTCATTTAGCCATTTTGGAGCTACTGTCTCTAAACGATGTATCCACTTGGCCTCACATTTCAAAAGGATCAGTCCTTGGTCCCCACCCTTTATCAAAGGTGGAATACAGTCAATTATCATGCACTTAAAAAATGGACATTAGATTTCCTCCCTTAAGTAATGCACTGCCACCGGCTTGTCAGAGACGCCAGTGGAGTATGCCAATCAGATTGAAGAACGATGTTGGTTTATCCGTTCACGGAAAGTTCTCACTGTCTTGGCAACATACATTAATCCGCATTGACAAGTAAGAAAGTATACAACATGGTCCAACTGACAGGTCAAACGCTTCCGGAGGTAGACTTTTTTTCCTTTATGTGGATGGCAGAAAAATCTCCCGGTCAGCATAGATCTACATGTAGTGCATCCTAGGCATCTGTAGCATCCATTCTTCTAGATCAACCAGTTGTCATCAGACGTGCTTCTCTGGTGCATATTCGGTCGTAATAAGAGATCCTATAGATGTGGACCTCTACTTATACTCAAAAGTGGTGGTGCTCTCCTTAATTTTTTAAAAGACTGATCAGTGGTTAGCATAGGCCAATTTCTCTTGATGGACCGCTGAACCACTTTAAGGTTGGTGTCACACCTAGGGCAAAATGTATTAGGGTGAGAGTTTAGAAAGTGTTTGAGTTTAGCAGTAATCTCTCACATTGGTCGAGTTTTATCTTCAAAATGGGAAACCATCTGGATTAGAGTTTAAATCATGAGAATTTTTTGAGTCTAAAAACATGTAGGTTTGCATGCTCTCAGACTCTATTACATTGGCCGAGTTTAAAAAGTGTGAGGGTTTACTGCTAAACTCTCAAATTTTCTACTCTCTCACCCTATTACATTTGGCCCCTAGTGTTCAGAATAAGTTGTTTACCACTGTCCATTTCACTCCTAGACGGGGGATGTATACTAGAGAAATGTCTCCTGGCTTTTATTAGACTACTCTTGATCACTGAGTCCTTATAGCCACTAGAGATGTGCGCCGACCCCTGTGTTTTTGTTTTGGTTTTGGATCTGGATCTCCTCTGGTCTTAGATCTGGATCTGATTTTGAATCTTTTTCCTTGGTGTTTTGTTTTTCGGTTTTGATTTTGGATCTGTATTTTTTCCAAAAAATGATATAAACAGCTTTTTGTTCCTACAGTATTATTAACCTTAATAACAATCATTTTCAGGCATTTCCATTTTTAACCATCTCACAGCTCACAATAATGATTTCACAATTTTTCACCAATATAGGCCAAAGGCTGCAGTGAGCTGGCTGGCTAAAGCAAGCAACAGAGCAGCGGCACAAACGCACGGCAGTTTAAAAAAATGGGAAACCATCTGGATTAGAGTTTAAATCATGAGAATTTTTTGAGTCTAAAAACATGTGGGTTTGCATGCTCTCAGACTCTATTACATTGGCCGAGTTTAAAAAGTGTGAGGGTTTACTGCTAAACTCTCAAATTTTCTACTCTCTCACCCTATTACATTTGGCCCCTAGTGTTCAGAATAAGTTGTTTACCACTGTCCATTTCACTCCTAGACGGGGGATGTATACTAGAGAAATGTCTCCTGGCTTTTATTAGACTACTCTTGATCACTGAGTCCTTATAGCCACTAGAGATGTGCGCCGACCCCTGTGTTTTTGTTTTGGTTTTGGATCTGGATCTCCTCTGGTCTTAGATCTGGATCTGATTTTGAATCTTTTTCCTTGGTGTTTTGTTTTTCGGTTTTGATTTTGGATCTGTATTTTTTCCAAAAAATGATATAAACAGCTTTTTGTTCCTACAGTATTATTAACCTTAATAACAATCATTTTCAGGCATTTCCATTTTTAACCATCTCACAGCTCACAATAATGATTTCACAATTTTTCACCAATATAGGCCAAAGGCTGCAGTGAGCTGGCTGGCTAAAGCAAGCAACAGAGCAGCGGCACAAACGCACGGCAGTTTAAAAAAATATAGGACATCTATGAAACATTGCCACACAGCAGTGTCAGACAGGATGGAAGTTTAATAAACTATAATAATGTCAGTCGGCAATGCCCCAAATTGTGCCAAATGTAAAGGAAAAAGGTGCAAGATGGAATTGTCCCTCCCACCCACTCTTATGTGGGATATTAAAAAGGACATGCACAATTTAACAAACCAAGCACTTTAGCGACTAGGACTGATACTTTCGTGGCTGAACTCCTTGGTTTGTTTGGACCCCCACAAAACATTTATTGGAAGGACTACCTTCAATTAGTGGTGGAGATTGCATATGCTGGTCCAATCTGCTGGTAGCTGATACTGGACTGCTTGTTATTAATTACAAATTATTATAAGTTTGTTAAACAAATTGCATGAACTCGCTGCAAATGATGTAACAGGGAGGAGGTGCCTAGATGGTTAACGTCCCTTCCTCTGCTAACTTTGGCTTTACAAATGGAACAGATGCCTTCACAACTGTCAGAATTAAGATTAAAATAATTCCACACCCAAGACGTGGCTTTTCTGGCTTTGTTTTTATCATGAGCAAAAACTGCTGCCATTGGTGGCTGATTTACGCAAACCACATCATCATCATCAACATCCACATTAGAGTCAGATAGGACACAAATTTCCCCCTCATCCTCCTTTTGCACTTCCTCCACACTATCATCCTCATTTTTTGTTATTTCACCATCTAATACTAGCACAGCCATCATGGCGTCAGTGATCTGCTGTGAAACTGGGTGACAGCTGTTATACTTACTTCCTCTATCAAAGGACTGTTTATTAGTCAATTGTTTTTTTAAATTACAAGTAGTAGTCTTCTTGGTCCCTTTCTGGGATGAAGATCCACCCCCAGCAGCAGCAAAAGGCATAGCACTCAAGGATCCTTCTGAGGCATCACGGATAGGAGAGGAGTCTGTCATGTTTATGAAATTGGATGCAGGACTACTTCCGATCACGAATGAGGATGCTGATGATGATGCCGGTGTTGGTGGTGGAGATTGCAGGCTCTTGGATCAGATAGAAGGGAGCAGCTAGGTGACACTGGACTGATTGTTGTTTGTTTTTTTGTCCCAAAAGTTTTAGAATTTTAAATACAATTTGCTGAATGCGCTGCATGTGACGTAACAGGGAGGAGGTTCCAAGATGATTAAGGTCCTTACCTCTACTCACTGTTACTTGGCAATGGTTACAAATGGCTTGGCAAAGATTGTCCAGATTTGGGCGGAAATAATTTCACACTGTCACAGTGCGCCGGACACCGGCTACCACTTACCAGGTCCAGCAGCACTGGAATCTGCGGAGGGCAGTGGGCGGGGAGTCCCCGATGCCTGCTGCCATGATGTCCGCCCCGGGTCCCCCGCATGCCGGCTGGAAGTGCTCCTGGAAGTCCTAGGAGCACGCGCACTGTCCTGCAAAGAAATTAAAAGGGATAGGCGCGCCAAACGTGACTTCACGATTTGAACCTCCTCTATAAGAGGAATTCTCTGGCACCAGACAGGTGCCAGAGTATAGGCTCCATACCATACTCCAGCATTCCTAGTACTTACCTGTTATCTTGATCTTGACCTTGGCTTGTTGTGACTCCGTATTCGTCTGACCCCTTGTACTGCTCCTGATATCTGGTTCTGACCTTGGCTGCTCCCTGTGACCCATTTAAGTCTGCTCCCTGGTACCGTCTCATCTGTTTAGTTCTGACCCAGCTTGTCGACTACGTTTATTCTTCTGCACCTCATCCAGTATCCACCAGTACCTGTATAGGGGAACCTAACCTGAGGGCCACGACCGGTGTGTCGGACGCAGCCAAGTCCATACCTTCTTGCGAGGGTCCCTGGTGAATACCGCCGGCACATTAGACTCCGCGCCTCAGGCATAGGTCTAGTCAGTTCCCTAAATACGGGCCGTATCCACAATCCGTCCGAGAGTTGTGACAAAATACTCTGGTCAACAACATGGATGCTACTGGTAATCCGTCACCATGAGACCTGCTCGAGAACTTACTTGCTAGAGTCGAGAAGCAACAACAAGACCAGGCTCAGATTATGCGGTGTTTGCAGACACTGATGCAGCAAGTCGGTGTCGCTCAAGCACCTCCGGTACAACCAGGTCCATCTACTGTGGCACCAGCCGCAGGGGCTTCCGCACCAATACGGATTCCGAATATAACAAAGTATGATAGGGATTTGACAGGCTGTCGTGGATTCCTGAACCAGTGCTCGATCCAGTTCGAAGTCCAGGCAGCAAGTTTCCCTTCAGACAGGACAAAAGTGGCTTATATAATCTCGCTATTGTCAGGTCAAGCATTGGCTTGGGCCTCTCCATTGTGGGAAAGAAATGATCCGCTTGTCAACAACAATGCTAAGTTTCTGAGAGCCTTTCGGAAGGTCTTTGATGAACCTGGGCGAGTATCCTCCGCAGGATCGGCCATCTTGCAGCTGAAACAGAGGAACCAATCTGCGGGACAGTATGCCGTACAGTTCCGAACTCTTGCTTCAGAATTGGGGTGGAACAATAAAGCCTCGGTTGCCGCATTTATGCAGGGACTTGTGGATCAAATTAAAGATGTCCTTGCATCCAGGGAATTGCCAACTTCCTTGGATGACTTGATCTCCTTGTGTATCCGAGTAGACCTTCGCTACAGAGAGAGAGAGCACGAGAAAAGGAACAGTCTCGTCGCTTCACTTTTAAGCTCACCTCACGATTCACAGCACCTACTGAGTCTCCAGAAGAAGCCATGCAGATTGGGAAATCTCACCTTTCTGCCGCAGAAAGAGAAAGGAGGTTCAAAAATAAACTTTGTTTGTACTGTGGCGAATCAGGCCACCTCCTCTCTGGCTGTCCAAAGCGTCCAGGAAATGAGAAGGCCTAAATGATCGAGGGGTGGTCAGTCTAGGTGCATTGAAATACACCCCAAAAAACCAAGTTACTTCCCAGTTTTCCATCGATGTAACCCTGGTCGTGGGAAATTCCTTTGAAGAAGTCAAAGTCTTCTTAGATTCAGGTGCCGATGGCAATTTCATCACAGCTAAAAAGGTCCAAGAGTTAGGTATTGCTAGCATGCTGCTTCAAAAACCCCTTGGCATCATTGGCATGGATGGAAATAAACTTCCCATGGCTACCATTCACTCACGGATGACAGAAATCACCATGCAAATAGGGGCTCTTCATCGGGAATCAATAAAATTCTATATCTCCTGTCAGCCGAAAGTCCTGTTATCCTGGGTCTTCCTTGGCTTCGCAAGCATGCCTCTGTTCTGGACTGGAGAGAGCCTCAAATCCTGTCATGGGGTTCTCAATGCCAAGGGTCTTGTTTATTGTCTGTCAAACCACCTCATCGCATCATTCGGACCTCCGTTGTCTCTTTGGAAGATCAGCTTCCAGCTCCATACCAGTCTTTCAGAGATGTGTTCAGCAAAAAGGCCGCAGAGATGCTTCCTGCCCATCGGGAGTGAGATTGCGCTATTGATTTATTGCCTGGAAAGGTCACACCTCGTGGAAGAATTTTCCCCCTCTCACTTCCCGAAGCCCAGGCAGTTACTGAATACATAACAGAGAATCTGGAACGTGGATTTATCAGAGAGTCTAAATCACCTGCTGGAGCTGGTCTCTTTTTTGTTAAAAAGAAGGATGGGGGTTTGAGACCATGCATCGATTACCGGGGCCTGAATGCAATTACCATCAAGGATCGGTTCCCTCAACCTCTGATTTCAGAACTCTTTGATCAGATTAAGGGGGCATAGATTTTCACTAAACTAGATCTTCACAGGGCCTACAATTTAATCAGAATCCGATCTGGAGACAAGTGGAAAATGGCCTTTAACACTCGAGATGGCCACTACGAATACTTAGTTATGCCTTTCGGATTAAGCAACGCCCCAGCTGTGTTTCAAAACTACATGAATCATATTTTCCGGGATCTGTTGTATAAATACGTAGTGGTATATTTGGATGATATCCTAATATTTTCTGAAGATATAGCAAGTCATCGCCAACATGTATGTGAGGTGCTTTCTCGACTCTGAGCTAATCAGCTTTTCTGCAAAATTGAGAAATGCTCTTTTGAACAAAATGAACTGACATTTCTGGGGTACATCATTTCAGGTTCCTGCCTTCGAATGGACCCAGAGAAGCTTGCCGCTATTGTCAACTCGTCCCGCCCAGTTGGATTGAAAGCAATAAAACGCTTCCAGAGTTTTTGCAACTTCTGTTGCCAATTCATCAGGAACTACTCTTCCATTGCTGCTCCCATCACTGCTCTTACTAGAAAGGGTCAGGACACTCGTGAGTGGTCAACTGAGGCAGAGGAAGCCTTTGTCCATTTAAAAAAGCACTTCCTTTCAGCACCCATCCTGAGACAACCTAATTGTGACCGACCATTTTTTCTGGAAGTGGACGCTTCCATGGTTGGGGTTGGGGCAGTCCTGTCACAGAGAGACAAAGGAAATAAGTGGTACTCCTGTGGGTTCTTCTCCCAAAAGTTCTCTACATCAGAGAGGAATTATGCTGTTGGTGATAAGGAACTATTTGCCATCAAACTGGCTCTACAAGAATGGCGATACTTGTTAGAAGGAGCTAACTTCCCCGTAACAATATACACCGATCATAAGAATTTGACGTACCTCAGGACAGCTCACTGTTTAAATTATCTTCAGTCCAGATCATCATTATTCTTTGATCGATTTAATCTAGTCATTACTTACCAGCCGGGTAATAAAAACATGAAGGCCGATGCCCTGTCTCGAGCATTTAGTTCTGCTGAAATGGAAGAAGTAAAGGAGGATAAGGCCATTCTAAACCCTGCCTGTTTCTTAGCAGCCACCAAGAGGGTCAAGATTCCACTGGGGAAAACATTCATAGCCTCAGAACTTTGGGCTAAACTACTTCAGTGGGTGCATTCATCACGTTTCAGTGGGCATGCAGGTGTCATAAAAACCATGGAACTGATCCTCACTGGATGAGGTGGTACTGGTGGCTGCCGATCCATCAGGATGTAAAGGACTTCATGGCAGCCTGTCATATTTGTGCTCAGCACAAGATTCCACCGCACTCTCCATCGGGTTCCCTGTTGCCACTACCAGTGCCTGATTGACCCACATTTCCATGGACTTTGTGACTGATCTGCCTTCATGCCAAGGGTTCAACACAATTCTGGTGGTGGTGGTAGGTTCTCCAAGGCCGCTCACGTTATTCCTTTGAAATGTCTACCCTCAGTACCAAAGTTGGCAGAGATTTTTGTAAGAGAAATCTTTAGGTTACACGGGTTTCCTAAGGACATTGTTTCCGACAGAGGGGTACAGTTTACCTCTAAGTTCTGGATAGCATCATGCAGGTGCTTTGGCATCCATCTGAGCTTTTCATCCCCAGAGTGATGGCCAGACTGAACAAGTAAACCAAGAATTGGAAAAATTCATTAGCATGTATGTTTCAGCCAATCAAGATGACTGGGTCTCTCTGCTACCTTGGGCTGAATTTGCCCACAATAACCTGTACCATGAGGCATCGGGACATTCTCCATTCTTTGTTCAGTATGGTCTGCATCCAGTGTTACCCGAGTTACCAGGTCTTCAGCCAGTATCACTCCCAGCCCTATGTGATACAGTGAATCAATTCTTTAGGGTCTGGAAGATGGTAAAGAGGAATTTGTGCAGAAGTTCTTCAAGGTACAAGCTGTTTGCAGATAGGAGAAGGAGGAGGGGTCCGGTGCTGGCTCCTGGTGATAAAGTCTGGCTGTCAACCAAACATCTGCGATTAAGGGTTCTGATAATGAACTTCGCTCCCAGATTCATTGGTCCTTTTCAGATCTTACAGGTGATCAACCCAGTGAAATATCATTTGAAACTTCCAAACACTCTAAGAATACCCAATGTGTTTCACATTTCTCTTCTCAAGCCCTTGGTGCTCAATCGTTTCTCAACTCATTGCTGCCCTCCTACAGCGATAGGTAGACCATCAAGAGGAATATGAAGTGAAACAGATTCTGTACTCTAGGGTTTCTAGAGGAGCTGTTCAGTTTCTAGTAGATTGGAGGGGCTATGGTCCTGAGGAACGTTGCTGGGTCAAGGCTTCTGACATTCATGCATCTCAGCTTCTTCAGAAATTCCACCGTAAGTTTCCCAACAAACCATTTGTGGGGTGTTTGGTGCCCACCCCTAGTAGGGGGGGTAATGTGACAGTGCGCCAGACACCGGCTACCACTTACCGGGTCTGGAAGCACTGGAATCTGTGGCGGGCAGCGGGCGGGGAGTCCCTAGCGTCTGCTGCCATGACGTCCGCCCCGGGTCCCCCGCATGCCGGCTGGAAGTACAGATGGCCGCGGCTCTCCTAGGAGCACGCACGCTGTCCTGCAAAGAAATTTAAAGGGACAGGTGCGCCAAACGTGAAGTCACGTTTGGTGTAAGATTTTAACCTCCTCTATAAGAGGAAGTATCTGGCACCAGACAGGTGAGAGAGTATAGGCTCCATACCATACCATACTCCAGCATTCCTAGCACTTACCTGTTATCCTGATCTTGACCTTGGCTTGTTGTGACTCCGTATTCGTCTGACCACTTTTACTGCTCCTGATATCTGGTTCTGACCTCAGCTGCTCCCTGTGACCTGTTTCACTGTCTCGTCTGTTTGGTTCTGACCCAGCCTGTCAATTACGTTTATTCTTCTGCACCTCATCCAGTGTCCACCAGTACCTGTATAGGGGAACCTAACCTGAGGGCCGCGACCTGTGTGTCGGATGCAGCCAAGTCCATACCTTCTTGCGAGGGTCCCTGGTGAATACCACCAGCACATTAGACCCCGCCCCTCAGGCATAGGTCTAGCCAATTCACTAAATACAGGCCGCATCCACAATCCGTCCGAGAGTTGAGATACACAAAATGGAAGTGGATTTTTTGGTCCCTTGCCCAGGCATGGCAACAATGGATTTTTTCGACCATGGGCAACAACTTGTCCTCCATACTCACTACGCACACAATTTTTTTTTTTACAATTTTTGTGGAACACTGGGGTGAACCCCTAAAAGAGGCAGCAGCCCCTTGACAGACAGAAGCACAGCACCCCTGCGCACCTATGCTGATGACAAGCGTCGCTAACACGCACACAAAAAAAATTCTTTATTCTTTATTTTTTTTATTTGAATACTGGGTGTAAACCCCTGAAAGAGACAGCAGCCCCTTGACAGACGGGGTGCAATCAGGAAACCGGCTGACGTGATCCCGACAGCCGGCTTCCCGACTGCTTTATCCCAGAGTGGGTTAAATGACAGACGTCTATATCTAGACGCCAGTCATTTTCCTGACACTGGGAGACAGGTGCCCGATATCCCAATCATAGCGATGCCGGGCGCCGCGAGCAGACAGCCGCGGGGGGGGAGGGTTAGGTTTAGGACACCTGGGGGGCTTAGAGTTAGGCACCCCCCGGGAGGGTTAGGGTCAGGCTAGGGGGAGGGAGGGTTAGGGTTAGGCACACCTGATATAGTATACGACGAACCGGCTGGTACAGGTGACAGGAAATTTAATAAGAAATTTCTTTCCAGAACGTGGATGCACAAATAAGTTCTCCGTTTCAAGATGACTACATGTGATGCACCCCGTGCACTTATAGTTCCCAGGTTTTCTAATGAGAAAGTGTGTGGAGACTTGATCACTATGCTGAGACACATCATTATGCACTACAATGTCCTTAATATTGCGTCCCCTTTTATATGCAGGGGTAATCCGGGTGTCTTTAAATATCTGAAGTGAAGGATCATGAGACACTATAGGCCACATCTGTTTCGCTTTGTGCATGATATCTACCGATGCAATACGAAAATTTCTGTATCCAGAGCATTTTGTTAGAATCCATGCTTTTTTGTGAAGAGTTGAGAGCTGCCTGTTTGGATACTTTCAGTGCTCTCTCCTATGCTTCTTTGAGAACCCTTGGGTTATACCCTCTAGTCAGGAATTTTAAAGACATATTCTCTATCTGTTGTTTAGCATCTTCTGAATTACTGCAAATACGTATAATTCTGAGAAACTGGGAATATGGTAAGCCCTTTTTAAGGGCTGGTGGGTGAAAACTTTCAGCACGCAGAAAGGTATTTCTGTCCGTGGCTTTAAAGAAAATAGACGTATTGATATGTAGATCATCGCTGATGGTGATTGCCACATCCAATAAATGTATGGACTCGTGGCTACTCTCAAAAGTAAATTTTACTGCATTATCCAAAGTATTGATGTTCAACATGGTTGCAGTAAAAGATTCCTCAGTGTCAGTCCACAACATTAATATATCATCTATATATCGAAAGTAGGCTGCGATGGAACCCTGTGTAACTGATTCGGTGAAGAAAAATCCTTCCCCACCTCGCACATAAACAAATTAGCGAAACTGGGAGCTACACAAGATCCCATCGCACAACCGTTTTTTTGAATAAAAAACTTGCTGTCAAATAAAAAATAATTGCGAGACAGAGTAAGTTCAAGAAGCATAAAAAAAAATGAAATGAATCCGTCTGATGGCTTCCAGTCCTCTCTGATGGGGTATACAAGTGTAGAGACTAACAACATCAACTACACACATGAGATATCTACTAAGCAAAGGAGATAATTGTTGGAATTGTAGAATGAATGATGTTGTGTCATGTAAGATAGTAGATTGGGCTTGTACCACTGGTTGTAGTATATAGTCCAAATATTGGGACACAATGTAGTAGAGAGAATCTCTTGTGGCTATAATGGGTCTGCCGGTGGGATTTGTGACATCTTTGTGTCATTTGGGAATAGTATATAATATAGGTACCTTGGGCCAGTCATGTATCAAGCTATCATATATCTTTTATGAAATCACATTATTGGTCAGAGCTTCAGTGAGTATGTCATCCAATTCTTTTTTAAAAGTCTGGTTAGGATCACCACTAAGTTGCTGGTATACAAGTGAGTCTGATAACTGATTATAAATTTCTTGTTTATAGTACTGAGTGTTGAGTACTACAACAGCACCGCCCTTATCCGCCGGGCGTATTACAATGTCCTTGTAATTACTAAGATTATGCAATGCCAGTCTCTCATTCCTGGAAAGATTAGATGCACCAGGCAACTGAATTTTGTTAATGTCTTGATGCCGTTCCATATGTGCTTGCATACCAATTGAAAAATGTTTAATTGCTGCATTGCTTGAGCTAGGGTCAAATTTAGATTTTTTTGGCAAAGGGGAGAGTAAGTTGACCAGATTGATCAGTATCACCAAAATGCTCCTTCAATTTCACCTGTCGCACAAATTTATACAGATCAATTTTGTTTTTGAAGATATCAAATCCATGTGTAGGGACGAAGGATAGCCCTTTATTTAATACCGAGGTTTCATCCTCTGTAAGGGCTCGTGCAGACAAGTTGAACACTACGTCTTCTTTTTGTAAATCCTTCTTGATCGACCTCGCCCACTGGCCTCCCCGGCGGGTTTTGGTTCTGCCTGGGTATCGGTTCTGGCCCTGGTACGTACCCCTAAAGGGGGTCTCTGTGTGGATTTGCTTCCAACTGCCAAGGCACATTCTGTATCACTTGATGAAACTGCTCCACCAGAGGAGTCTGTTTCTAGTAGGGATGTGCAGGCTCGGATAGGTTCGAGTTTGCACGTGGAGTTCGGATTTTTCCCTCCAAAAAAACGGAACTCAGAAAGAGGCAAAACGTCATCTTACATGGACGAACATCATCATTCCTGGACTTTTGTCCAGGAATGATGATGTTCGTCCATGTAAGATGACGTTTTGCCTCGTTCTGAGTTCCGTTTTTTTGGAGGGAAAAATCCGAACTCCACGTGCAAACTCGAACCTATCCGAGCCTGCACATCCCTAGTTTCTAGTGGGAATTTGTGAGGTCTGTATCTGGGTCTTCTATCTGTGTTTGACCCCCTGTTATTGATCCAACTGTACACCTTTAATTCAGCGTAATCACGATTTACAGTATGATCTTGAGATGGCGACTAATGATGATGTATGCGGAGTATTGGGATCACATTGGCTGGTATGTGAGAGTTCCCTCCCCACGGCCAGGTTCCTTGTCTCGGTAATAAATGAGTGTCATCATTGCTGTGCGTTTGGTTTTTACAAGTACTTTTTGAATGAATTAGTGGTTTGATTACCTTGATTGGTAACAGTATTTAAGGGAGCTCTAGTGGTCAGGTCAGTATGCTCCTGGTCAGCAAGCTGGATGGTTGACACATGGTGACCTGTCTTGACAAAAGACCCTGAAGGGGTCGAAACGTTGACTACTACTTGGATTTGGTGATGTGTACTTTTTACATTAAAATATCTTTTGGATGCCCATAGCAACCAATCAGATTCTAGCTATTATCTTCTAGAAGGTGCTTGATAAATGTTAAGTAGAAACTGATTGGTTGCTATGGGCAACATCTCCACTTCTAAAAACCCACACATTAGTAAATATACCCCTAAGATAGAGGTTCCCAAACGCGGTCCTCAAGGCACCTCAATAGTTCAGGTTTTAGAGATATCCATGGATAAGCACAGGTGGTTAAACCAAATTGACTGAGGCACTAATTAAGTCACCTGTGCTCAACCATGGATATCTCAAAAACCTGAAATGTTGGGGAGACTTAAGGACAGAGTTTGGGAACCTCTGTCCTAAGAGTTAAGCTGCATACACACGTAAAGATTTTCTGTCCAACCATCCAACTAGTTGATTGGTTGGAATGAAAATCAGGTAACGTATGGGAGTAACTGATGATCAGCAATTTTTTCCTAAATGCCAGAAAACAGATGAAAATGGTCATCAGACAAGTTTGTTAAATGTTTGATCTAAACAATTTGTTCAAACAACAGTTTTTGTCCATTTTCTGGCATTTGGTAGCAAATTGCTGATTGTCATTTGCTTTCTTACCTTACCAGATTTTCATTCCAACCAATCAACTAGTTGGATGGTTGGACAGAGAATCTTTACGTGTGTATGCACCATTACATTATCACAATCCTTTATTACTGCCATAAAAAAGAAAGATTATAGTTCAAGGGCTTATGTAATAGGTTGTGAGCTGCAGCTGCTGCGGAAACTCCTGCAAGTCGTCCAATATTTTTAAAGCTGCAATCATTTAAAAGGCAATACCAAGCTGGTTGCACTTTAAAAATACGGGAAGACTTGCAGGAGTTCCCTCAGCGGCTGCAGCTCACAACCTATTACATAGGCCCCCAAGAGTTTGTTTATGAAGTTGAAATTCAACCAGGATTACTTTTATTTTTTTTTACCATCCACAGTTTATGGACGTTTTACCTTTATTGCCTTATTGACATCACTGTAGTTCTTATAAAAAAAATGTTTTTCTTTTCTTGATCATACTGATGTTTCTTATTTGTCTTGGTTTGGTCTTAGCTGACACTGGGCAGGAGCATCTTTCTTCTCCTTTCTTAATTGGGAACAGGATTGTCACCAGTAAGAATCTGAAAATCTGACCCAGCAAAGCAGCTAGGCGTGGGCATGCACATGACCCACTGTGAATGAGCGTGCCAGTGGGCATTTTGGGTTTGCTGCTCTGTCAGTAGGGAAGGGATTTAATAGCTTTACTTTCCCCTCTGGCGGATCGTTAAAGGCTTGCTGCCTATACCATACTTGCCTACACTCCAGGAAATCGCGGGAGGCTCCCGATTTTTCGGGTAGCCCCCCGCACCCCCGGAAGTGTAGGCTGATCTCCCACAACTTGCCCACTTCCTTGTGAAGCGGGCAGGATGGGGAGATTTAATGGGGAATTTGTAGGTCTGTGAGGAGGGGCGGGGCTAAACGGGGCAAATAGTGGACTTTCCCAAGAAAGGGGCGGGATCTAATTGTGTCATCAGTCCAGCCCGACCCCCGAACCAGCCTCTAGTGGCAGCTCTCAAGGCTGCTCCCGGAAAGAATGTCTATAAAGTAGGTAAGTATGGCCTATACCCACCTGCCAGTTGCGTAACAAGTGTGGTGCGGGCAGTGGCGTAACTAGGGTATTTAGAGCCCAGGGCAATTTGAAAACCGAGCCCCCCCCCCTTAACACACGATATGCGCGCGCGCGTGAAAAAATGGGCGTGGTCACTTAAAAATGGGGCATGTCAACATGACACACCCCTTTATTTTCACGCTGAACATTCCTATCCATATGCCCCTTAACCCCAGTAGTACCCCTTATACAGTACCCCCAGTATGCAGTTGTGGTCCCTCTTATGCAGGCCCATAGTAGTGCCCCTTATACAGTACCCCCAGTAGTGGCCCCCCCAAATGCAGGGCCCCACGTAGTGTTCCCCTTATGCAGTGCCCCCAGTAGCAGTCCCCACAATGCAGTGCGCCCAGTAGCAGTATCCCCTTATGCAGTGCCCTTTATATGGTGCCCCCAGTAGCAGTCCCCCCCCTATGCAGTGCCCTTTATATAGTGCCCCCAGCAGTAGTCCCCCCCATGCAGTTTTCCCAGTAGTGGTCCCCTTATGCAGGCACCCTGTAGTGATCCCCCCTATCCAGTGCCCCCTGTAGAGGCCCTTCCTATTATTGCCCCCAGTAGTGGTCCCACGAGTGCAGTGCCTCTAGTAGGGGCCTTTCATAATGCCCCCAGTGGTAGTTCCCCCCAAGTAGTAGTCCCCAGTAGAGTAGGTGCTCCCAATGGTGCCCCCAGTAGTAGCCACCCCTCCCCCAGTAGAGGTCCCCCCCAGTAGTAGCCACCCCTCCCCCAGTAGAGGTCCCCCCAGTAGTAGCCACCCCTCCCCCAGTAGAGGTCCCCCCAGTAGGAGTCACCCCTCCCCCAGTGTGCAGATAGGTTACAAAAAAAAAAATATATATATATATATCTATAAAAATATACTTACCTGAATCTCTGCTCCTGCTCCTGCTCCTGATCGCGACGCCGCTCCCGCCCGGGCGGGCGCGCTCAGCATTATGGGACAGACGTCATGATGTCATGACGTCAGTCCCATTACCCACTGCAGGAGCCGGACGGAAGTCCGGCTCTTGCAGTGGGTGCTGCAGCAGTCAATGAGAGTCTATCTGACTCTCATTGGCTGCTGTTTAACACACACATCGCCGCCAGCGCTGGCGGCGATGCGTGTGTTATGCACAGCCTGAGCCCGCCTCCTGGGGGAGGGAACGGGCTCAGGCGTGCAGCACAGGACCGGCGCTGGAAGTCTAGTGCCGGTCCTGTGTAAATGTGTAGCGCTGACCGCACTCATTGCGGTCGGCGCTACACTCGCTAACTAGGGCGGGCGGGCTGGTACCGTGGCCGGCGGCGCCCCCCCCGCGCCGCCGGTCCAACGGCGCCCAGGGCACGAGCCCTGCCCTAGTTACGCCACTGGGTGCGGGCCGCGCCCAGGTGCCACCCGCCGAGGGGTGACACCAAAGTGCCGACTCCTAAGTGATAGGAGCCAGGGGCTAAACTGTAGCATTACATGCAGCACTTGGCTCCTGACACAGTGAGGGAGCTGACATTATACACAGACTGGTCCCCGGGAGCACTCTGCATGTGAGCATTTCATCCAAATCCAAGTCAGTCACAAACTAATTATTGAACCACCTGTAATGCTATTTAAAAATTGTATATTGTAGATATAAACTTATTTTTACATTGACTAGCTTGCCTATCATGTTAACTTTACACATTATTATAACACATGTGAAAAACACAAGGCACTATCAGTCTATAAGTGTGTAGGAATTATTCCATGACCTATATTGTGACAATGGGCCTGATTCAGGGTAGTAGGCAAACCCGATAGTCAGATTTGTCACGGCCCTTCCCCATGAGATCACACCCCTTTTCGATACGCGAGTCTTTTGTCTTTATTTGAAAAATAGAGGGGGGGGGGCATTGCTCTTTCTGGCTCAGGGCACCAAAAAGTCTAGTTACGGCTCTGGCTGCCCCCTTCCAGGCTACAGCGCTCCGGGCGATGGGTCTGACAGCCACCCCTGCCAATATCGTTGCCATACAGTGTCATATTATGGCAAGGATATTGGATGCTTTCAGACTGTCAGCATGTCAGAGCAGCAATTACCGGACCTTTCAGACATACTGTATGGTTTTGTATGTCCAACAGACCGATAATTACGGCTCGGTCACAGCAATACACTGATCAATTAAAGGCCTGATTAACTGATTATTGGGTGATCGGGCCGATAATTAAACAGTGTATGCTCAGCACAAGTGATGAACCTAAGGATGGGATGGGTGCGGGGTGCAGGCGCTCGGGATCCCGGCAGTCTGAATCCAGACGCCGGTATCCCGACAGGGTTAGAATACCGACACTTGTCGGTCAGTATTCTAACTCTCCACCTCTCCCTACCCTCATCCTAACCCTCCCTCCCCGGTTCCTGAATCTAACCTCCTCCCATGTGCCTAAACCTAACCTCCCCCTCGCCATACCCTAAACCTAACCCTCCCCCTTAGTGCCTAACCCTAACCCCTCACCCTAACGCTAACCCTCCTCCCAACCCCGCTATTTACCTTCGGGATTCCGGCAGTCGGGATTCCAGTGGTCGGAATGCTGGCGTCGGGATTCTGACAAGTGTCGGGAACTGTCGCCGGCATTCTGAGAGCCTGAATCCCCGCGGTTGGGATATTGATCGTATTCCCCTAAGGATGGGCCACACCATTGCATAACACAGTAATACAAACAGGGTAGACATAGTCACATAATTACAGGGTATCCAGCACAATTACAAGTGTACATAATTACTATTGCATATATATTGGTTAAGTTACAGGAGGTAAATTGGGTGGTATAAAGAAAGAGAAGGGAGAGCCAGGCTTTTGAGAGCTTACTGTATATGATAATGGGTAGAGGGAATAATGAATATATACTGTTAATATTTACTGAACTTGACAGTGTTGATGTTTTATGTTGCTTAGTGATTCCAGGTTGTTTCTCATTGTACCAACACACTTTCGTTCAGCTCCCTGTTTGTGATTTTATGACTAGAAAATGATGGGTTTTTCCCTCACTTACATTTGTGTTATTGTTTATGTCCTGGTGAATCAGACAGGGGTTTTCCGAAGTCAGCTCCTGGTAGGAAGAACTGTTACCGAATACAGGGTAAGAGCCAGTTGAGGAAACTTATTTATTCTGGCTACATCCTGGCAACCAAAAAAGTATAATTGTTTCATCTGCCAGTTAGACCACCGCAGTGAGCAAAGCCATTTTTATTTATTATACATAGCTATAAACATAAGGCCTCCACTGGTTTATTGCCGATTAATACCTTAAACATCCTTACTAAACTTAACACTCTAATAAATAAAGAGACTGACACAAATACAGTTTGGCTAAAAGGTCACAGCTTTTATTTATCAATTAAATAATTAATCTAACCGAGGTGGCAAGTAGACGCTGCATACTCAGTTCTAGCTGTCAGGCAGGGGACATACACGGGGAACGACTGAAACGCTCCCCCTAAAGACGAACTTACGTTGCGAAGGTCCTGCTTCCCTCCTGGGCATAGTCCAAGCGCTTCAGTACAAAAGCGCTCGGGTCTCCTCGTACGATAAGGACAAACTCGCCATAATACATCGAGTTCCAGTGCCCTCACAACGCTCTCTTGCGCCACAATAAAGACACTGAGATGAAGCGTTCTCCCGCCATGCTGAGCCTTCCCTGAATAAGGAAGAAAAAGCCAGCACAACAAAACACCAACAGCAAAGCTTTTCTCCAGAAATGACAAAGAGGCTGATCACATGCACAACCACCTCTTATATACATAATCCTCAAACACTCACACAATTCACTCCATTGGTCAGATAAACAACCACCTGACCAATAACTCAGCTAGTCTACCTAGTAACAAGGCTGCAAGACAGCCAAATCAGCAAAAAACACAGGATTCTTATTTATTCTCAAGCCTATATGGCTTTTGTCTACTATTAGCTGTAAATTCCTTTAGTGTTAGAGTACTTGGTGATTGCCCATTGCCCCACCCTATAGCCATTTATTGGTGCTAATATTAATTTGTATTATGTATTATCCCTATACGAGATGTAGTTATTATCCTGGCTGTCGGGATGCCAGCGCTCAGAAGGCGACCGCCAGAAACCCGACACCAGGCTGCAGTGGGTAACTATGGTATTTGGAGCCCAGGGCAAGTTAAAACATGGAGCTGAAAAAGTGGGCGTGGTCACATGCCCTTATACAGTGCCCCCAGTAGTAGTTCCCCCTTATATAGTCCCCCAGTAGTAGTCCCCTTTTATGCAGTGCCCCCAGTATTGGTCCCCCTATGCAGTGCCCCCAGTAGTGCCCCCATTAGTGCCCCCCAGTAGTGGTCCCCCCTAAGCAGTGCCCATTACATATATAATACAAAGACACACAAAAAAACAACACCCCGCTCCTGCGCTCGCCACCATCTGCTCCTCTGTCCTTCCACTCGGCACTATGGGAGAGACATTATGACGTTTCTTCCATCACCCACTGCAGGAGCCGGATGACGGAACTCATGAGTGAGCTCCAGCCTGGCTTTGGCAGTGGGCGCAGCAGCCAATGAGAGTCTGTCTGACTCTCATTGGCTGCCAAAACAAACGAATCGCCGCCAGATAGTACGAGCGCACTACCCGGCGGCCTACGGAGGTGTGTGTGTTAGTGTGGTCTGCACTACACTGATTTGAAACCACTGTCATGGACTGTGGCCGGCAGC
This sequence comes from Taudactylus pleione, assembly GCA_031769625.1. Classification (NCBI taxonomy): domain Eukaryota; kingdom Metazoa; phylum Chordata; class Amphibia; order Anura; family Myobatrachidae; genus Taudactylus; species Taudactylus pleione. The sequence goes on along the minus strand of JAUIMM010000116.1, from coordinate 19,274,443 downwards.
GCCCCCCTTGTGCCGGTGGTCCGTCGGCACCCAGGGCGTGTGCCCTGCTCGATCCCCCCTAGTTACGCCACTTTGAGTCAGAATCCCGGCAGCAGCATCCCGACCGCCAGCATCCCGACAGTAAGTATTGTGGTTAGAGAGAGGTTTAGGGTTTATGGGGAGGGTTATGGATAGGCTTCCGGGGGGAGGGGGGTAAGTTTAGGCTAAGGGTGGGGGAGTGTCAGGTTTAGGTATAGGCTACAAGGGAAGGCTAGGGGTAGGGGAAGGATAATATACTTATCTCCATCTGTCGGGATTGTGACCCAGTCGGAATGCCAGCATCGGGTTCCTGAGCGCCAGCCTCCCATATGCAACCCCTCTATACAAATTACCTGAGCTTTCCCACTGTTCTACTCCAGACTAAATACTTACATAATCAGATCATGCATTCTGCACATGTAATATGGGCTGAATGGCTGTACTTCATTCTGTTATAGGTATAACTTCCAGTAACTAGACTTGTTAGTCTTGTTAGTCTTGTAAGAACTCCTCATTGATTCAATTTTCATTCATGCATATTGGTTGTTATTCGGTTCTTTAACCATTTAAGTGTAACATTTCAGTTCAGTGTCTGTAACATGGGTCCTGTATTCACTAGAAATACACGAGGAACAGTTTTGTAGTTCTATTATATATAATATCTCTCTGCAGCTCTTAATGACTTACTATACGTTACACACTTGGCAGTTACTGACAGACAAGTACATTGAAGTACATTGAACCAGGGGTGTATATATAATGGGTGCAGGGTGTGCGATGCACACGGGCCCCTGAGTCCAGGGGGGCCCACATCGCACACCCTGCACCCATTAACTCTTTACCTGTCCATTGTCCCCAGTGGTGCAGCTCTGCAGCGCCGGAGAGGCGTTGCCGAGCAGCAAAAGTCACTGGGAAAATGGCGGCGGCCATTTTGCCGGTGAGTCGTGCATGCGCACTACTGCTGTCCCCTGGAAAATGGCGCGGGCCATTTTTCCGGAGGCCCGCGCGTATGCAGTAGATTCTGGCACTAAGCCAGAATCTACTGCCGCACCACCCACCGTGGCACCGCAAGAGAGAGGAGGGGGCCCGCACTGATTCTGCACATGGGCCTCCTCCTCTCTTAAAATGCCCCAGGGCTAAACTACTGTATAAAGGTAAATGTTATTAATGACATTTTCCTACAGTAGTTACAGTAATGAATGAAACCACAGTGCAGATTTGATTAATTTCATTGGAATGTGTCCCCAGTGGGTACAATTTTTAAAGCTGGTCTGTGCTATATTCAGCTCATTCCACATTGGCTCCACAATTTTGCACCCTTTGGGATGATTCTAAATCACATTAAAAAGTGTCTGTAGTTGCAGGCAGCCAGGGAAGCCTGATTTACTACCCTATGCTAATACATGAATCCGTAGGACTAATGTGGGGGTTCGTGCGTCTGCAAGCAGAAACCTGTGATTATACACCAGCTGCTGTACCTGTCATCATTAGTAGTGGCACCTGCACCAGTCCAATGCTAAGTATAAAAGATCTATCAGAAACAGACTTTCCTGCTCCATCTTATAACTCAGAATCGCACCCACGACACTCCCATGGCACTGCCATGGTGATCCTACAAGTCAGGGCGGTTTTGCGCACTTGCAGTGTTGCAGCTCAGTTCCTGGCCGCAAACCCCCAATTTCTCAGAGAGGGCCTGATTCAGCAAGGTACGCACGTTAGCAGATGCACGCACGTGTCCACTGCGAGAATATGCTAATCAATGCATACACACGGACACCACAGCACAAGATGAAGACTCCCAGCCCCATATTAAGCCGCCCATCTTCCTTTACTCAATGCCTGATCAGCACGCAAGATAGCGTAAACATCGGTAACATCGAGAACCATCGGACCCATTAGCATAATAGTCGTTGACCTGACCTGCCGCAGGATTTTAGCCGCTTCCTGTGTACATCTTACAATATGGCTGTGTATTCCGCCGCACTGCCTTAATTATGCACGCCCCTATAATGGCGTTATAATGCCTGCATTCGCCTGACCGACCCCCTTCACTACCCACAAACGGCACTTCCTGTCAATCAGTATCGGAAGGGTCTGCGTACACAGGGCCTGATTCAGCAGTGCACGTTTGTGCACTGTTGATCACAGATTCCCGATGTTCGGGAATCTGTGCAGGCACCAGACCTGTTCTGCGCATGTGCGGAACGGGTCTGCAAGGCCGCACGCAAACTGGCAGCAGACTGTCAGTGATTGACAGTCTGCTGCCGCTTGTGGGTGGGGAGGGGGCATCGATGCCCTCCGTTTTCCGAAACAGAGGCGTGTCGCTGCCATTGCGGGAGAGGGAAGAAGCCAGGATCTCCATCAGTTGAAGGAGATTTCCTGGCCTTTTCCTGAAAACTGCGGCGGCCGGCTGAGGGACCCCATGGGTTACTGCAGGCGGCCAATGGTAAGCAGATTAACTGATGCTGCGTTGGACAACACAGCCCGGTTGAGTAATGCAAAGGAGGTGTGATGCCTCCTGTGCATTACCATATCTGCAAGGATCGCAATTGCAAAGCTGCCTGCATGCAGCTTTGCAATCACGATCTTTACTGAATCAGGCCCACACTAGGGACCTCATTCAGAGCCGCTCGCAAAATGCGAGCGCTTGCTCTGAATGAGAGCGGCCGCTTCTATGTTCAGAGCCGGCCTCCTGGCCGCTCGCTAGGCTGTGGGTGACCACCCACAACTTTAGCAAGCTGCCAGGTTGATGGTCGCGATGGTCAAGACCATCGCGACCATCGGGGCTTGCGACGAGACCCTTGTGGTAGGGTTTCATCTACCGCAAGCCCCAGTGAGCTTTCGGCTCTATTAGAGCCGGAAGCTCACCGCTGACATCATGAGCGATGTCAGTGGGGCCGCCCCCAAACGCCAGGCGTTCCGTCGGGAACGTCTCCGTTTGGCCACCCACCCCGCCTACAAAACGGTGCGAGCTGTCGATCACCATCGACAGCCGCCCCTTTTGTAATGAGCCCCGGAACTAGAGAATTTCTCTCTTGCTCCGGGGCTTGCGCACGCGCAGTGCGGCTGCTGCGTGTGCGCAGGGCCTCAACATCGACCTGCTTGCGAGCGCATAGGCGCTTGCGAGCGGGTCTGAATGAGACCCTAAATGCAGTCTGCGCACCATAACCCAATCGCACTGGCTAGTTCGCGCTCACGCAGTACGATGCATACGCATGCGCAGTGCAAAAACATCGGCCAAGTGCGTGCATTCTCTCCTTTGCCTTCCTTGCTGAATCAGGCCCTGAGGGGGCGATTCAGAACCGGACGCTAAGCTTTGCTCTCTCGCAGCCGTCAGGGGGCGGATATGCAAAGGCCGCAATCGCACGGTCAGGCTAAAGGACGCCCTCTATGTCTTAGAGAGCAATGGCAGAGTGATCGCACGCCAGTGTAAAGACGCCCACTCTTCTTTCTTAGCGCACATCATCTCCAGGAAGTGTATGTTTAATCAGTAACATCATGAACCATCGGAGCTGCACGCAGCCCTTGAGGTAGACCCTACCCCGCCACAAGCACTGCGATCACTGCAGGCTGAAATACAACCAAGTGATGTGTACAATGACGCTTCTATGCTAATTATGGACGCCCATTAAACACCGTTTTGACAACCAGACACGCCTGCATTCTCAGTACCGCTCCCACGTTTCACAAACACCTTCCCGTTACCACCCACAAACGGCACTATCTGTCACTCAAAGTAGCATCCAGTCTGTGTTCTACAAGCACACGATTCCTGATCGCAGCGAGTGGCTCGCGCATGTGCATATTGCCGCATACGCATGCGCAGATGGGTGACAATCGCCCATAGCATGCGAGCGCAGCGCTGCGTCCGGGTTTGAATTGGGCCCTGAGTTCCATATAACTCAGAATAGGACGGGGATACACAAGAATACATAAATTTGCATCTGCGCAAGCTCTGTATGCATTTACTCGCCATTTGCACCCATGCACACAGATCCATCAGACTCAGAATCAGCTTCTTTAACAGCACAATATGACTTTGTGTTTTTTGCCTGGAATTCCCCAATCATTCACCTCCTCCCTTATCTAAAAGAAACCTAGAAATAAGCTACATTTTTCAAATTCTGCTTCAAAATATTTGCCTCTTTGACTTTGCAGAGTTGGCCGTGCAATTTTGTGTGTTTTGTAAGAGTAATTTGACTTTGTGTTCCGTTTGAAATTTCCCCTGTCATTCATGCTTCACCCTTATTATGCCCCAACCAAACTACAGGGCAGACTGAACTGACACCTACGTTATCCCAGCTCTACATAGAGATCATTTATTCTGTGAAATGTGTATACAGTGCAAATTGTTATTCTGTCTAAAGAGCAGGGCAAAAGTGTAACTCAAAGACTGTAATATCAGCTTCTTGTGTTGGTATATGGCGTGCACTACCTCCATGATGCTCCATACCTGAAGCATCTACCCTATACCAAGATGACCACTGTTAGATAGTCTGAGCATGCGCAATGCCATCTTGGGTCACTGTGTTTGAGCGTCACAGTATTGCACCCACATGTAGCTCCGTGGGGGACTTGCTATATCCTACAATACCACCTACATACATGACCAGATGGCCCGCCGTATGCTCAGCTCTATCTCCGCTCTATGGGCCTGATTCAGCAGTGCACCCCTGAATGCAGAGTCACGATGAATGGGAATCTGCACAGGCGCCAGACCCGTTCTGCGCCTGTACAGAACTGGTCTGTGACGCCGCATGCAAACTAGCAGCAGACTGTCAGTGATTGACAGTCTGCTGCCATTTGTGGGCGGGGAAGAGGGGCGGCAATGTCCTCCGTTTCCTGAAACGGGGGCGTGTTGCTGCCATTGCGGGGGAGGAAAGAAGCCAGAATCTCTGTCGGCTGACGGGGATTTCCTGGCCTCTTCCCCTAAACTGCTGAGACCGGCTGCGAGACCCCATAGGTCGCCATAGCCGGCCAATGGTACGCAGATTAACCGATGCTGCGTTGGACAACACAGCTCGGATAAGTAATGCATAGGAGGCGTGATGCCTCCTGCTGCATTACCATATCTGCAAGAATTGCAATTGCAAAGCTGCCTGCGTGCAGCTTTGCAATTACGATCCTTACAGAAACGGGCCCTATCTCCGCTGCTTGTATATGAAATGTGAGTACGGCTGTACAAAACATGGTTCCCTGAATAAGCGTAAGCTCTTGGCTAACTCTATCCAGCAGAAATCCAGAGTTGACTACGGTGAAACTTTATCTTCTGTAGCATGGTACAGTACATACATAGTACTGTGGCCCTGATTCAGAGCCGGATGCTCTGACAGAGCGCTCGCTCTGAATCAGGGTCGTCCTTCTGAATTTTAGAGCGGCCTCCTAGCCGCTCGTATAGCTGTGGGTGGCCACCCACAGCTATAGCGAGCGGCCAGGAAGATGGTCGCGATGGTCAAGACCATCGCTACCATCGGGCTTGCGACGAGACCCTTGTGGTAGGATCTTGTTGCCGCAAGCCCTGGAGTGCTTTTGGCTCTATCAGAGCCGAAAGCTTTCCCACTGACATCACTTCCCATGGCAACGCCTCCGTCTGGCCAGCCACTCTCCTGGCACGCCCACCAAAGGGAGGTGCTGTCACTCACCATCGACAGCACGTCCCCGTCGCTATACGGGTCTCGCGCATGCGCACGACGGAGATGGGTCCGTCGTGTGCATGCGCACTGGGCAAACATCGACCCGCTTGCGAGTGTTCAGCGCTCGCGAGCGGGTCTGAATCAGGCCCTGTATTTTATTTGTAGTGCCCTGTGCCAAGGACCCAGTTTGGGTACCACTGTGGTAGAGGATTTTATTTTTATTTATTTTATCTTCACTTTCTGGTTTCTCTAATTTCATATCATATCCAAGGCCCTGATTCAGACCCACTCACGAGCGGCTGTCCGCTCGCAAGTGGGTCGATGTTCTGCACTGAGCATGCACACGACGGAGGGAGCTTCGGCGCGCGCATGCGCCAGACGCGACGAGCGAAGGAAAGTCCTTCGCTCGTTGTGTCTGATCAAAGGGGGCGTGCTGTCGATGTTGATTGACAGCACGCCCCCTTTGGTGGGCGTGCCGGGGGCGTGCCTCCCTGACGGGGGCGTTCCCACGGGAACGCCTCCCGTCAGAAGCCGGCCCACTGACATCACTAGTGATGTCAGTGGGAGTGATTTTGGCTCTGATAGAGCGTACGGCTCTGAATGAGGGCCCAAGTCTTTTACAGACTGCCAACATTGCAACAAGATATTTAGATGCTCTTACATTTTATTAAAAAAAATGTATTCCTCTGTATAATATTTTTAATATCACTACTACATACCTCCCAACTTCTTTGAAACTGCAAATAGTTTATCCTACCCTCCCGATTTGGTCAGGAGCCTCCTGAAAATCGGGTGCCGCTCCCGGCCTCCTGGGCAGGCAGGCAAGCCTCCTGGCAGCTGGCGACCCCTCCTGCCATCCCCCGCGATTACATGAGAATCCCCGGTAGCGGCTGTGACACGATTCACGTCATTTTGGCCCCGCCCCCTGCTTCACAATGCCTGGATTATTAGCACTGTGTAGCAGGGTCAGGACCAAAGTGACGCAATTGCGTGACCACGACCCCTGCTCCGCCCACAACCGCTGGCCATGCCCCCGATTTTGCAGCACTGGCTGCCCCTCCTGGAAGGGGCAGCCAGAATGTCGACATCTCTGAAATAGGGTCACTGGCATATGCAGAAGGTACTTGTGCCCAAATAGGGGATGCGGTCGCGTGATAGGGGACATGCCTTCCCAGTGAACGCCCCTCCCCTCCAATTTTGATCATGCTGGAGGCATGCCTCTAGTCTCTCTCTCCACTGTATAGACGCCGTGCACACCGTGAGAGGGGGCTTCACAAACCCCTCACCCCCATCGTGGGGCACTGGGGCCTGGTGGGACAGTGTCCAAAGAGCAAGACTGTCCTGCCAAAAACAGGATGGTTGGAAGGTATGCTACTAGCAATGGGCTTGATTCAGCGGTGGACGGTAATACATATGCAACTGCATACTCTCACGGATTGCAGTAGCTAAAATATGCTAATGTACCAGATTTTGTATTGAGACGCCCACCGAGCCCTCGTAGTTGCTCAAAGCTGCGAACACAAACGCAGCATTGTACGCAGATCTTCAAAATATCGACAGCTCGAGTAAGTCTATGGTCACTCAGAATAGCTGTGGTAATTGAGACACTGGTGGTTTGTTCTGTGCGTGCGCGATCACAGACGCTGACTAGTACATGCCCAGGAAACAGGCCGACACGCCTGCGCTTTGGCCGGAACTCCCTGTAACCCCCCGTATAACGGTCTCTTCCTGTCAATCAATTGCGAGTGAATCCTCACAGCATGCGCAAACGCAATTTATTCGCAGCAGGTGTGCAATGCGGCTGGGACGCAGGTGCAGACCACCGATAATCGCTCAACTATGTGAACATTGGAATAGTGTTCAGCTCTGAATCAATATTAAGATGTTTAGCTTCTGAATACTATCTTTTATGTTTTCTAGCTCCATAAGGTATTGTGGGCCTGATTCATTACGGATCGCAACTGCGAATGCAATAGCGATTACGCACGCAGTTCAACTGTGATAGTCTGCTAATCCATTGCGATGCTATGCCGCCGCAGCACTACACAGGGTCACCCACTTTACCTTACACACATCCGTAATGTTTAGCAAGACTGCGAAAACATCGGTACAATCGATTACCATCGCAGCCTCACGCACACTTGCACAAGCTCTGACCTTACTCAGAAATTGCTAACTTCATAACACACTATGAGTCCTCAGGCTGCATATGGCATCGTAGTGGTTAATTTATGCACACCCATGCAACGGCGTTGAAACGCACTGGAACTCCTGCGTTTCACCAACCCCCCCCGTCACCACCCAGAAATGGTACTTCTTGTCAATCACTCTGCGATGGGACTGCGCAGTCCTGATCGCAGTGGCTACTTCACGCACTGCGATGCATGCGCAGATCACAACAATTAGCCGATTGCATGCGTAATTGCAGTTGCGATCCGTAGTGAATCAGGCCCTGTGATGCTTGCTGACAGCATTCAGCAAATCTTTTTATTATTTCATAGGTTAAATAACGTTTCCAGAAATCTTCTGTTTCCTTCATCAGGTCAAAAAACTACAAAGTAAACATATAACATAAAATAAATAAAATAAAAAAATAAAAAACATTTTCTACTTTTTTTCCCAAAACTTTCTGTAAAATAGAAAACTAGTTCTTTCTAGCAAGGCCGCTGTAAGATTGGGCATCATAACTAGGGGTCATGGCCAAACATGTGGGACCTGGCCATACCCTATTAGAAATAGTACCAGGGCCCTCTTACTTGCTGCATCACCCACATAATGGGGCATAGTCACGTAATCTTGGGCTAAGTATAGGAATAACTGGGAGATTTTTCACATGTCCTTGGTAAAGAACAGATACAGCCTGAAGTGTATAGGGTAAGCTGGGTGTTGTAGTGTGCCGGCTAGTATTAGTGCTTATGCCCAGGTGATGCGTAGTGCTATGCTCCCTATCTATGGTTCTGTGGAGTGGAGAGTTTCAAGGATGCGTCCACACAGCATGGACGCCGAAGGAGAAAGACACGCGGTAAAGGCGCACCTGTGCAGTAACGTGTTGGAGGTCAGACCACCAGGAAAGAGCCGAGGTGGGTCCTAGTGCTTGCTGGCTCTCCTCATCTATCATAGGGTGCCAGTTAAGGATTATTATCATGGTGCCCCCACACTGAGAGCTTCAATAATAAGGAGGGGAAGCAGCTGGCAGCTTCTTACATGGTGGCTGTTGCTCCTCCATGTTTGTAATGGGCTGGTTGTGTGGCCCTGGGCTATGATGTCACAGCCAAACCTCACTCTTCTAAGAATAGATGCCACATTGCTCCAGTCCACACGTGGTACAAAGCAGGGGAACGGGCTGGGTGCCCATAGGGTGGGTGCCTAGAGTGACCAGGACTCATGTACTGCCCAGATTATTTTGTACTGCTCAATGTCACCTAAAGTAAAGTAAAAATCCAGTTCCTCCCATTAAAGAGCAGATGCAAAGTAATTCTACATTTCACAAAATATGTAATATAATAACTTGCTTTTAAAATTGAGGGTTTCATTGTGGAAGCATGAGTGTTATGAGCCATGTCCACACAATATGAAGCAATATATTTTGTTCCACTGTCTAGGCAGGACATGACATGCATAATTTAAATGGAATTGGTATAAAATCGATTCCCGTCAGCGGCAGCCCGACAGGAGCAGAGTGCGACGCAGCGGAAGCCCGACATCGCTGGAAATCCCGATCGTGGATAGGTAAGTATCCACTAACCTAACCCCCCTAACCCTAACCCTCCTTAGGGGTGCCTAACCCTAACTTCCCCCCCAAGTGCCTAACCCTAATCCCCCCTCTAAGTGTCTAACCTTAACCACCCCCTTCCCCGCTGCCTAAACCTAAGTCCCCCGGGGGGGTACCTAACCCTAAGTCCCCCCCGGGGGTGCCTAACCCTAACCCTCCCTCCCCCTAGCCTAACCCTACGATCGTGATGCCGGGTGCCGGTCTCCCGGTGTTGGGGAAATGCGGGCGTCTACATCTAGACGCCCGGCATTTCACCCTTGCCGGGATAAGACAGTCGGGAAGCCGGCTGCCGGTATATAGGCAGTCGGCTTCCCGATTGCCTCCCATTTAAAACACAGTTTTTAGGGTGTGCATGCATTAGCCACTGTGTCCTTGCTGGCAGCACTAGAGCTCTCTGTGTGTCTTACTCAGAAGACTTACTCAGAAGGCTGATGGCTGCCTTACCTGCGTTTGATGTTTCCAGTTTAGTGCGTGAGCGGCGGATGTGAGATGCTTTCAGTGGGTATCTCTAAGCACTGGACGGCAGGTGATTCATTGTGATCTGTAAGAGATTGTGTTATAAAGACCCTATAAAAATCTCCACTACCATCTATATATTAAATGTTACTAATCTACACCCCCATAGCTAGAGCCACAAGGCTACTCCAAGCTGCCATTTTTCCTGAGTTTATTCTCACAGTCCTAGATGAGATCCAATACGAGAGTGAAGGCCCCCATACACGGCATGATATACGTGCCGATCTGACGGATCGGCACGATATAGGTGCAATATATCGTGCCGTGTATGGGTACGATATCGTACCTGATATCGTGCTGCCCGCTCCCGCGGCACCGTACATCGCTTCCCCAGATCTTCCTGCAGAACCAGGATGCGATGTACGATCCCATTCAGATGAAGGAGGGGGGAGCTGGCATATCGTGTGGTCTGTGGGGACCGAACGATTGACGATTTCCAGCAGTGACAACACGATCCGTCTGCCGACAGATCGGCGTTCACCCTATGAAGGGGTTGGGTACGGGACCCAACACCGACGCCGAAATCCTGACTAGTTTGCAATACCGACACCTAGAGGTAAGTTGTCTATCCCTACCCCAACCCTAACCTTCCACTCTCCCAGCTTAACCCTAAGCCTCTCCCTCGCAGCCTAACCCTAACCGCCCCAACTTCAGAAAGGGTGCAGGGATTGTCTTCTCTAATCCATTATTGTTAGTATGTTGGTAAGAGCAACACTGCCTAGTAACAGTGACTAATTCCTGATCTAAAATACATTGTATCAATAGAACAGTTTTTCATCTATTGTGACATACATGCGATTGGTATTAATTCCTGAAGGGCTAAATAAATAAACCCAATTAAATAGATGATTTTCATGTGCCATTACTTTTGATACAGAATACACAGCAAGTGCAATCGGTCCTTGAAATAGTAGCACATATTACAGCGTAATAAAGGGTATCCTAGTATTTTATAAAACGATCTGACAGCAATATGGGATTTGCTATAATTCCTAAATGATCTTGATACCTATCAACTATTTATGAATATGGGATTCAACACAATTCCTAATTAAGCTCAGGATATGTTCAAGAATCTAATTACAATTGAGGATTGTGACTGGGAATTGACTATGATAATTGGTTACTCTGGCTAGATAGAAACTCTTTATGTCAAGAGTATACTAATCTATGTCCATAATTTAGATATTGTTGGTCTTTAAAACATCAGTGACAGTAAAGACTGTACAGTGAGACCCTTGTTACGTGTTACAGATACAGATGACTCTTTGCATTATTAATAGGTGATATACTGTATGTCCTTGGTCTACAGACACCCATCCAATATATAACAAACCATGTGGTACTATGATGATGATTGAAATATAATTATACAAATAACACAATACATCACATAGGTGGTTACACAACTTTTTTAATTCACTTTTACAATTATTTTATTATTTTTTGACACGTACAATGAATAGATTACAAAATATACAAAAATAAATATTCTGCTGACCTAATTTTAAGGTGGAATTAAAAGTTATGTTTTATAACAATTTCTGACAATTCGATGGGTCACTATAAGTAATACATTTAATATAACAATTATGTGTAATTTGTGTCTAGTCTGTGAGTGCCCCACTATAGGAATACTTTCTCATTTTCTGGTTATATAGGACACAGATCTATTAAAGCTGCTGCATCCCAAGGGAGAGGAGAGAGTGTGCATGCTGCAAAGACAAGTGCTGGCATCTGGGCAGGTACCCCAAGCATTACAGCACATGTCACGTGAGAAGCTCCACAGTAACGACCGAGGGGGTGATTCAGACCCAGAAGCAACGCAGTGCACTTTCGCAGCCATCAGGGGCCGAGTATGCAAATTCCGGCTTAAGGACGCCCTCTATGTCTCAGAGAGAGATGGCAGAGTGATCGCACGCCGGTATAAAGACGACCACTTTTCTTTCTTAGCACACGTCATCCCCAGGAAGTGTATGATTATTCAGTAACATCAAGAGCCATCGGAGCTGCACACAGCCCTTGAGGTAGACCCTACCCCACCACAAGCACTGCATTCACTGCACGCTGAAATACAACCAGGTGACGTGTACAATGACACTTCCATGCTACTTATGCACGCCAATGAAATGCCGTTAGAACACTCAGGCACGCCTCCACACCCTCATTTTCAGAGACCATTCCCTGACATCACCCTCTAACAGCACTCACTTAAAATAGCGCTCAGTCTGTGTACTACGAGTGCACGATTCCCGATCGCAGTGACTGGCTTGCGCCCACGCACTGTGGTGCACGTGCAGACGGGCGACTATCGGCCATAGCGTGCGATTGCGACTTAGCGTCCGGGTTTGAATCAGGCCCCGAGATCAGTTACAGTAGCACAAAGAAGTCTGTAATCTCGGGGCAGCCAGCATACTTCTGTACAGTAAGAGAAGCCTGTAATCTCAGGGCAGCCAGCATACTGCTGTACAGTGACAGGTCTGTAATCTCAGGGCAGCCAGCATACTGCTGTACAGTGAGAGAGGTCTGTAATCTCAGGGCAGCGATCATACTGCTGTACAGTGACAGGTCTGTAATCTCAGGGCAGCCAGCATACTGCTGTACAGTGACAGGTCTGTAATCTCAGGGCAGCCAGCATACTGCTGTACAGTGACAGGTCTGTAATCTCAGGGCAGCCAGCATACTGCTGTACAGTGAGAGAGGTCTGTAATCTCAGGGCAGCCAGCATAATGCTGTACAGTGAAAGAAGTCTGTAATCTCAGGGCAGCCAGCATATTGCTGTACAGTGACAGGTCTGTAATCTCAAGGCAGCCAGCATACTGCTGTATAGTGAGAGAGGTCTGTAATCTCAGGGCAGCGATCATACTGCTGTACAGTGACAGGTCTGTAATCTCAGGGCAGCCAGCATACTGCTGTACAGTGAGAGAGGTCTGTAATCTCAGGGCAGCCAGCATAATGCTGTACAGTGAGAGAAGTCTGTAATCTCAGGGCAGCCAGCATACTGCTGTATAGTGAAAGAGGTCTGTAATCTCAGGGCAGCCAGCATACAGCTGTACAGTGACAGGTCTGTAATCTCAGGGCAGCCAGCATACTGCTGTACAGTGACAGGTCTGTAATCTCAGGGCAACCAGCATACTGCTGTACAGTGAGAGAGGTCTGTAATTTCAGGGCAACCAGCATACTGCTGTACAGTGAGAGAAGTCTGTAATCTCAGGGCAACCAGCATACTGCTGTACAGTGAGAGAGGTCTGTAATCTCGGGGGAGCCAGCATACTGCTGCACAGTGACAGGTCTGTAATCTCAGGGCACCCAGCATACAGCTGTACAGTGACAAGTCTGTAATCTCAGGGCAGCCAGCATACTGCTGTACAGTGAGAGAGGTCTGTAATCTCAGGGCAACCAGCATACTGCTGTACAGTGAGAGAAGTCTGTAATCTCAGGGCAGCCAGCATACTGCTGTACAGTGACAGGTCTGTAATCTCAGGGCAGCCAGCATACTGCTGTACAGTAAGAGAGGTCTGCAATCTCAGGGCAGCCAGCATACTGCAGTACAGTGAGAGAGGTCTGTAATCTCAGGGCAGCCAGCATACTGCTGTACAGTGAGAGAGGTCGGTAATCTCAGGGCAGCCAGCATACTGCTGTACAGTGAGAGAAGCCTGTAATCTCAGGGCAGCCAGCATACTGCTGTACAGTGACAGGTCTGTAATCTCAGGGCAGCCAGCATACTGCTGTACAGTGACAGGTCTGTAATCTCAGGGCAGCCAGCATACTGCTGCACAGTGACAGGTCTGTAATCTCAGGGCAGCCAGCATACTGCTGTACAGTGACAGGTCTGTAATCTCAGAGCAGCCAGCATAATGCTGTACAGTGACAGGTCTGTAATCTCAGGGCAGCCAGCATACAGCTGTACAGTGAGAGAAGTCTGTAATCTCAGGGCAGCCAGCATACAGCTGTACAGTGAGAGAAGACTGTAATCTCAGGGCAGCCAGCATACTGCTGTACAGTGACAGGTCTGTAATCTCAGAGCAGCCAGCATACTGCTGTACAGTGAGAGAAGTCTGCAATCTCAGGGCAGCCAGCATACTGCTGTACAGTGACAGGTCTGTAATCTCAGGGCAGCCAGCATACTGCTGTACAGTGACAGGTCTGTAATCTCAGGGCAGCCAGCATACAGCTGTACAGTGAGAGAAGTCTGTAATCTCAGGGCAGCCAGCATACTGCTGTACAGTGAGAGAGGTCTGTAATCTCAGGGCAGCCAGCATACTGCTGTACAGTGACAGGTCTGTAATCTCAGGGCAGCCAGCATACTGCTGTACAGTGACAGGTCTGTAATCTCAGGGCAGCCAGCATACTGCTGTACAGTGACAGGTCTGTAATCTCAGGGCAGCCATCATACAGCTGTACAGTGAGAGAAGTCTGTAATCTCAGGGCAGCCAGCATACAGCTGTACAGTGAGAGAAGACTGTAATCTCAGGGCAGCCAGCATACTGCTGTACAGTGACAGGTCTGTAATCTCAGAGCAGCCAGCATACTGCTGTACAGTGAGAGAAGTCTGCAATCTCAGGGCAGCCAGCATACTGCTGTACAGTGACAGGTCTGTAATCTCAGGGCAGCCAGCATACTGCTGTACAGTGACAGGTCTGTAATCTCAGGGCAGCCAGCATACAGCTGTACAGTGAGAGAAGTCTGTAATCTCAGGGCAACCAGCATACTGCTGTACAGTGAGAGAAGTCTGTAATCTCAGGGCAACCAGCATACTGCTGTACAGTGAGAGAGGTCTGTAATCTCGGGGGAGCCAGCATACTGCTGCACAGTGACAGGTCTGTAATCTCAGGGCAACCAGCATACTGCTGTACAGTGAGAGAGGTCTGTAATTTCAGGGCAACCAGCATACTGCTGTACAGTGAGAGAAGTCTGTAATCTCAGGGCACCCAGCATACAGCTGTACAGTGACAAGTCTGTAATCTCAGGGCAGCCAGCATACTGCTGTACAGTGAGAGAGGTCTGTAATCTCAGGGCAACCAGCATACTGCTGTACAGTGAGAGAAGTCTGTAATCTCAGGGCAGCCAGCATACTGCTGTACAGTGACAGGTCTGTAATCTCAGGGCAGCCAGCATACTGCTGTACAGTAAGAGAGGTCTGCAATCTCAGGGCAGCCAGCATACTGCAGTACAGTGAGAGAGGTCTGTAATCTCAGGGCAGCCAGCATACTGCTGTACAGTGAGAGAGGTCGGTAATCTCAGGGCAGCCAGCATACTGCTGTACAGTGAGAGAAGCCTGTAATCTCAGGGCAGCCAGCATACTGCTGTACAGTGACAGGTCTGTAATCTCAGGGCAGCCAGCATACTGCTGTACAGTGACAGGTCTGTAATCTCAGGGCAGCCAGCATACTGCTGCACAGTGACAGGTCTGTAATCTCAGGGCAGCCAGCATACTGCTGTACAGTGACAGGTCTGTAATCTCAGAGCAGCCAGCATAAAGCTGTACAGTGACAGGTCTGTAATCTCAGGGCAGCCAGCATACAGCTGTACAGTGAGAGAAGTCTGTAATCTCAGGGCAGCCAGCATACAGCTGTACAGTGAGAGAAGACTGTAATCTCAGGGCAGCCAGCATACTGCTGTACAGTGACAGGTCTGTAATCTCAGAGCAGCCAGCATACTGCTGTACAGTGAGAGAAGTCTGCAATCTCAGGGCAGCCAGCATACTGCTGTACAGTGACAGGTCTGTAATCTCAGGGCAGCCAGCATACTGCTGTACAGTGACAGGTCTGTAATCTCAGGGCAGCCAGCATACAGCTGTACAGTGAGAGAAGTCTGTAATCTCAGGGCAGCCAGCATACTGCTGTACAGTGAGAGAGGTCTGTAATCTCAGGGCAGCCAGCATACTGCTGTACAGTGACAGGTCTGTAATCTCAGGGCAGCCAGCATACTGCTGTACAGTGACAGGTCTGTAATCTCAGGGCAGCCAGCATACTGCTGTACAGTGACAGGTCTGTAATCTCAGGGCAGCCATCATACAGCTGTACAGTGAGAGAAGTCTGTAATCTCAGGGCAGCCAGCATACAGCTGTACAGTGAGAGAAGACTGTAATCTCAGGGCAGCCAGCATACTGCTGTACAGTGACAGGTCTGTAATCTCAGAGCAGCCAGCATACTGCTGTACAGTGAGAGAAGTCTGCAATCTCAGGGCAGCCAGCATACTGCTGTACAGTGACAGGTCTGTAATCTCAGGGCAGCCAGCATACTGCTGTACAGTGACAGGTCTGTAATCTCAGGGCAGCCAGCATACAGCTGTACAGTGAGAGAAGTCTGTAATCTCAGGGCAGCCAGCATACTGCTGTACAGTGAGAGAGGTCTGTAATCTCAGGGCAGCCAGCATACTGCTGTACAGTGACAGGTCTGTAATCTCAGGGCAGCCAGCATACTGCTGTACAGTGAGAGAGGTCTGTAATCTCTGGGCAGCCAGCATACTGCTGTACAGTGAGAGAAGTCTGTAATCTCAGGGCAGCCAGCATACTGCTGTACAGTGACAGGCCTGTAATCTCAGGGCAGCCAGCATACTGCTGTACAGTGAGAGAAGTCTGTAATCTCAGGGCAGCCAGCATACAGCTGTACAGTGAAAGAGGTCTGTAATCTCGGGGCAGCCAGCATACTGCTGTACAGTGACAGGTCTGTAAACTCAGGGCAGCCAGCATACAGCTGTACAGTGAGAGAGGTCTGTAAACTCAGGGCAGCCAGCATACAGCTGTACAGTGAGAGAGGTCTGTAATCTCAGGGCAGCCAGCATACAGCTGTACAGTGACAGGTTTGTAATCTCAGGGCAGCCAGCATACTGCTGTACAGTGAGAGAGGTCTGTAATCTCTGGGCAGCCAGCATACTGCTGTACAGTGAGAGAAGTCTGTAATCTCAGGGCAGCCAGCACCCTGCTGTACAGTGAGAGAAGCCTGTAATCTCAGGGCAGCCAGCATACTGCTGTACTGTGGGAGAGGTCTGTAATCTCAGGGCAGCCAGCATACTGCTGTACAGTGAGAGAGGTCTGTAATCTCAGGGCAGCCAGCATACAGCTGTACAGTGACAGGTCTGTAATCTCAAAGCAGCCAGCATACTGCTGTACAGTGACAGAGGTCTGTAATCTCAGGGCAGCCAGCATACGGCTGTACAGTGACAGGTCTGTAATCTCAGGGCAGCCAGCATACAGCTGTACAGTGAGAGAGGTCTGTAATCTCAGGGCAGCCAGCATACAGCTGTACAGTGACAGGTTTGTAATCTCAGGGCAGCCAGCATACTGCTGTACAGTGAGAGAGGTCTGTAATCTCAGGGCAGCCAGCATACTGCTGTACAGTGACAGGTTTGTAATCTCAGGGCAGCCAGCATACAGCTGTACAGTGAGAGAGGTCTGTAATCTCAGGGCAGCCAGCATACAGCTGTACATTGACAGGTCTGTAATCTCAGGGCAGCCAGCATACTGCTGTACAGTGAGAGAAGTCTGTAATCTCAGGGCAGCCAACATACAGCTGTACAGTGACAGGTTTGTAATCTCAGGGCAGTCAGCATACTGCTGTAAAGTGAGAGAGGTCTGTAATCTCAGGGCAGCCAGCATACTGCTGTACAGTTAGAGAAGCCTGTAATCTCAGGGCAGCCAGCATACTGCTGTACAGTGAGAGAAGCCTGTAATCTCAGGGCAGCCAGCATACTGCTGTACAGTGAGAGAAGCCTGTAATCTCAGGGCAGCCAGCATAATGCTGTACAGTGAAAGAAGTCTGTAATCTCAGGGCAGCCAGCATATTGCTGTACAGTGACAGGTCTGTAATCTCAAGGCAGCCAGCATACTGCTGTATAGTGAGAGAGGTCTGTAATCTCAGGGCAGCGATCATACTGCTGTACAGTGACAGGTCTGTAATCTCAGGGCAGCCAGCATACTGCTGTACAGTGAGAGAGGTCTGTAATCTCAGGGCAGCCAGCATAATGCTGTACAGTGAGAGAAGTCTGTAATCTCAGGGCAGCCAGCATACTGCTGTATAGTGAAAGAGGTCTGTAATCTCAGGGCAGCCAGCATACAGCTGTACAGTGACAGGTCTGTAATCTCAGGGCAGCCAGCATACTGCTGTACAGTGACAGGTCTGTAATCTCAGGGCAACCAGCATACTGCTGTACAGTGAGAGAGGTCTGTAATTTCAGGGCAACCAGCATACTGCTGTACAGTGAGAGAAGTCTGTAATCTCAGGGCAACCAGCATACTGCTGTACAGTGAGAGAGGTCTGTAATCTCGGGGGAGCCAGCATACTGCTGCACAGTGACAGGTCTGTAATCTCAGGGCACCCAGCATACAGCTGTACAGTGACAAGTCTGTAATCTCAGGGCAGCCAGCATACTGCTGTACAGTGAGAGAGGTCTGTAATCTCAGGGCAACCAGCATACTGCTGTACAGTGAGAGAAGTCTGTAATCTCAGGGCAGCCAGCATACTGCTGTACAGTGACAGGTCTGTAATCTCAGGGCAGCCAGCATACTGCTGTACAGTAAGAGAGGTCTGCAATCTCAGGGCAGCCAGCATACTGCAGTACAGTGAGAGAGGTCTGTAATCTCAGGGCAGCCAGCATACTGCTGTACAGTGAGAGAGGTCGGTAATCTCAGGGCAGCCAGCATACTGCTGTACAGTGAGAGAAGCCTGTAATCTCAGGGCAGCCAGCATACTGCTGTACAGTGACAGGTCTGTAATCTCAGGGCAGCCAGCATACTGCTGTACAGTGACAGGTCTGTAATCTCAGGGCAGCCAGCATACTGCTGCACAGTGACAGGTCTGTAATCTCAGGGCAGCCAGCATACTGCTGTACAGTGACAGGTCTGTAATCTCAGAGCAGCCAGCATAATGCTGTACAGTGACAGGTCTGTAATCTCAGGGCAGCCAGCATACAGCTGTACAGTGAGAGAAGTCTGTAATCTCAGGGCAGCCAGCATACAGCTGTACAGTGAGAGAAGACTGTAATCTCAGGGCAGCCAGCATACTGCTGTACAGTGACAGGTCTGTAATCTCAGAGCAGCCAGCATACTGCTGTACAGTGAGAGAAGTCTGCAATCTCAGGGCAGCCAGCATACTGCTGTACAGTGACAGGTCTGTAATCTCAGGGCAGCCAGCATACTGCTGTACAGTGACAGGTCTGTAATCTCAGGGCAGCCAGCATACAGCTGTACAGTGAGAGAAGTCTGTAATCTCAGGGCAGCCAGCATACTGCTGTACAGTGAGAGAGGTCTGTAATCTCAGGGCAGCCAGCATACTGCTGTACAGTGACAGGTCTGTAATCTCAGGGCAGCCAGCATACTGCTGTACAGTGACAGGTCTGTAATCTCAGGGCAGCCAGCATACTGCTGTACAGTGACAGGTCTGTAATCTCAGGGCAGCCATCATACAGCTGTACAGTGAGAGAAGTCTGTAATCTCAGGGCAGCCAGCATACAGCTGTACAGTGAGAGAAGACTGTAATCTCAGGGCAGCCAGCATACTGCTGTACAGTGACAGGTCTGTAATCTCAGAGCAGCCAGCATACTGCTGTACAGTGAGAGAAGTCTGCAATCTCAGGGCAGCCAGCATACTGCTGTACAGTGACAGGTCTGTAATCTCAGGGCAGCCAGCATACTGCTGTACAGTGACAGGTCTGTAATCTCAGGGCAGCCAGCATACAGCTGTACAGTGAGAGAAGTCTGTAATCTCAGGGCAGCCAGCATACTGCTGTACAGTGAGAGAGGTCTGTAATCTCAGGGCAGCCAGCATACTGCTGTACAGTGACAGGTCTGTAATCTCAGGGCAGCCAGCATACTGCTGTACAGTGAGAGAGGTCTGTAATCTCTGGGCAGCCAGCATACTGCTGTACAGTGAGAGAAGTCTGTAATCTCAGGGCAGCCAGCATACTGCTGTACAGTGACAGGCCTGTAATCTCAGGGCAGCCAGCATACTGCTGTACAGTGAGAGAAGTCTGTAATCTCAGGGCAGCCAGCATACAGCTGTACAGTGAAAGAGGTCTGTAATCTCGGGGCAGCCAGCATACTGCTGTACAGTGACAGGTCTGTAAACTCAGGGCAGCCAGCATACAGCTGTACAGTGAGAGAGGTCTGTAAACTCAGGGCAGCCAGCATACAGCTGTACAGTGAGAGAGGTCTGTAATCTCAGGGCAGCCAGCATACAGCTGTACAGTGACAGGTTTGTAATCTCAGGGCAGCCAGCATACTGCTGTACAGTGAGAGAGGTCTGTAATCTCTGGGCAGCCAGCATACTGCTGTACAGTGAGAGAAGTCTGTAATCTCAGGGCAGCCAGCACCCTGCTGTACAGTGAGAGAAGCCTGTAATCTCAGGGCAGCCAGCATACTGCTGTACTGTGGGAGAGGTCTGTAATCTCAGGGCAGCCAGCATACTGCTGTACAGTGAGAGAGGTCTGTAATCTCAGGGCAGCCAGCATACAGCTGTACAGTGACAGGTCTGTAATCTCAAAGCAGCCAGCATACTGCTGTACAGTGACAGAGGTCTGTAATCTCAGGGCAGCCAGCATACGGCTGTACAGTGACAGGTCTGTAATCTCAGGGCAGCCAGCATACAGCTGTACAGTGAGAGAGGTCTGTAATCTCAGGGCAGCCAGCATACAGCTGTACAGTGACAGGTTTGTAATCTCAGGGCAGCCAGCATACTGCTGTACAGTGAGAGAGGTCTGTAATCTCAGGGCAGCCAGCATACTGCTGTACAGTGACAGGTTTGTAATCTCAGGGCAGCCAGCATACAGCTGTACAGTGAGAGAGGTCTGTAATCTCAGGGCAGCCAGCATACAGCTGTACATTGACAGGTCTGTAATCTCAGGGCAGCCAGCATACTGCTGTACAGTGAGAGAAGTCTGTAATCTCAGGGCAGCCAACATACAGCTGTACAGTGACAGGTTTGTAATCTCAGGGCAGTCAGCATACTGCTGTAAAGTGAGAGAGGTCTGTAATCTCAGGGCAGCCAGCATACTGCTGTACAGTTAGAGAAGCCTGTAATCTCAGGGCAGCCAGCATACTGCTGTACAGTGAGAGAAGCCTGTAATCTCAGGGCAGCCAGCATACTGCTGTACAGTGAGAGAAGCCTGTAATCTCAGGGCAGCCAGCATACTGCTGTACAGTGACAGAGGTGTGTAATCTCAGGGCAGCCAGCATACTGCTGTACAGTGAGAGAGGTGTGTAATCTCAGGGCAGCCAGCATACTGCTGTACAGTGAGATAAGCCTGCAGCAGGATATACAGCAGTATTGTATAACACAGAACTGTGCAGTGACCCCACAGGCAGAGACAGTGACACCATTTTGGATACCAGTAGTACAGCTCAGAGGCCCCATTTACAAATGAAATATAACCCCTGTAGCACTCGCTAAAGGGGTTATACCATCTTCCTGTATTTAGTAAAAATCGGTAATCTTAGATTACCGCTGTTTGTACTGCATCGCTCTCGCCATCTAAAAGATGGTGAGAGCGATGAGAGCGATGCGGGCCCCATTGCCGGCAATGGAGACCCGGAGGTGCCTTTCCGGCTTCAACGAAGCCTTCCAAGCACTGTCGGGTCTCCCTGTCATGCACATGCGCAGACAGACCGTCGCGCATGTGCATGACACTGGAGCCCATCGCTGGCAGCGTTAGGCTGCCAGCAACCCAGCGGAGGACCTCACTGAGGACTTCCACTTCGCGGGAATTTTCGTTTGTATCACAGTGATACTAAACGAAAATTGTCACTGGTATTTCCGTTCGTTTGTAAATGGGGCCAAGAGTCATCTATATAGTTTGTACACCAACAAAAGGCTGTATAGTGAATTCTGAGTACTCCCAGGGACATTGTGCTCTCTATTGATTTTATAGTTGAATTGTTAGAGATTCTGCCAAGTATATAATGGTAACTTGTGATATTCAGTTTAACTACCTCTAACACAATAGAGGGAGCAGGTTGGCATTCATATGTTTAGTCTGTGGTTTTATTAGTAGTATACAGTATGTATAGAGTGAACCTAAGCTTAATAAATTGAGTGTGCATTGCAACAATATTGCATGTTCTAATGTTCATTTACAATTGTCCTAGTGAAGAAGTGATCCAGAATAATAAACTCCCCATTTCTTTATATTGGTCTGGTTCTGCGCTGGGTTCTGGGGGGTCCGATGTCACTCTGCCATGGTAGGAGGAGTCTAGAAGAGGAACGGCCCTGATCCATCTGGCTATACAGTCACAAGCAGGTACGAACCACTCACAGACATTCCATCAAATTGGGGGTGTTACAAGTATGACACTGCATCGTCCATACTTAAAGATGCTTTGTTCCAGAGCATGCGCAGTGCAAAAACATGTATCATATTCCAAGCAGAACAGCATACAGTTATACATTTAACTCTATCAGCTTCATAGATATAAAATATGAAGTATCCATAGCAACAAATCAAATATTTGCTTTCATTGCCAACTTACAAAACACAGATCAAAGCTAATTGCTGATTGGATGATATAGGTTACAGCTGATTCAAACTTTTCTCTGTTAGTAAATCAACTCCAGAGTGTGTCATTTGCATTATCTTGTCAGTCTTACTTTCATTGGCATAATAAGCTATTTTAAATTAGAGATGTGCATGGACCCCTTGTTTTGGTTTTGGCAAAACCACTCTAAAATTGTATGGTTTTGGTAAAACGACCCTAAAGTGTTTTGGTTCACGTTCAAATTTGGTTTTGGCTTTCTTTAAAATTGATAAAAACAGCTAAAATCATGAACTTTGGACATGTTTAGACATGTTTACATTTGAGATGAGCGAACCGGACCCACCTGAACTTAGGGCATCAGAGTAGGATCTGAGTCAGGCTCGGTTTTCCCAATGTGACTCGGAATCCAAAACGAGGCAAAACCTCATCCTCCAGCTGTCGGATTCTCGCAGGTTTTAGATTGTATATAAATCCCTCCCTGCGGTGATCAGTGCCATTTTGTTGCTGAGTCAGGCTGTGCTGTGCTCCGCCTCCACTCCAGGAGAGGGCTGTACGTCAAGGGGGCTGTTGTCCAATCCACGGGTGTGCACTGCTGCTGTCACTGTGCTCTGTGTGCTGCGCTCTGTCCACTCCAGGGGGGGAGTTGTGTGTCCAGGCCAGGGGCTGTGTTTCCAATCCAGGGGTGTGCTGTCACTGTGCTCTGTCCAGGGGGCTGTCGTCCAAAACAAGGGTGTACTGTGCTCTGTCCAGGGAGGGCTGTGTTGCCCATCCAGGGGGGGATTGGGTGTCCAATCCAGGGGTGTGCTGTACCACAGTGTATCCATATAAGCACTGTGTTGCTGTATGCCGTAACCCCCCCCAGTGTATCCATATAAGCACTGTGATGCTGCTGGCCATACCACAGTGTAATATTCCTAAAACTATTGTGACACCGTAGAACATTCATACCGCAGGGTAATATTCATACACGTATTGTGACGCTGTAAGTAATTCATACTGCAGGGTAATATTCATACAAGTATTGTGACACTGTAGGTCATTCATACCGTAGTGTAATATTCATTAAAGTATTGTGACACTGTAGGTCATGCATACCTGCTGCCACCAGTCATGATGACACTAGTCTATCAATGTCATCTACTAAAGTCGATGCCCCAGGGCATAGAGGGCTTAAGTCAGGTATCTAAAATCAAAGAGCCAATCTTTTACAGTGGTAAAGAAAAAAACATCAAGCGGAAAGTTAGCTGCAGAAAGACATAAAAATGGCAATATGCCTTTCACCACACGAAGTGGCAAGGAAAGGCTAAGGCCTTAGCCTTTATTTATGACTGGTGGTTCTGCCACTTATGATTATGTAAGCCCTTCTCCCTTTAGAAGTTTAAAAAAATGTAATAAGGCACTGGAACCAACTGTGTGCTCAGAAATATCACAAATCAGGTTGTTGGTAGTACAGATCGTACCATGTGTATGCAGCTTTAGTGTGTCTGCGGGTGCCATGTGTGAGCCTGACCTTTCCAATACTGTGCTTGAACATGCTGACATAGAAATTGAGGATGCTGCTGTGGAAGTGCACCAGGATGAGGAAAATAAGACAAAAAACCCACTTCTTATGTGTGGAATTATTTCTATCCAAATCCAGACAACACTTGTCAAGCCATCTGTAGCTTTTGCAAAGCCACTTTAAGTAGAGGTAGGGACCTTGACTATCTAGGAACCTCCCCCCTGTTACGTCATTTTCAGCGAGTTCATGGAATGTTTTTGGGAAAATCAGAAACTGGTGCTAAAAAAATAACAACAGACAGTCCAGCAGTTAGCTCCCTTCCCTCAGCTAGATCTCGGCACCTGCAATCTCCACCACCAACACCTTCATCATCAATATCCTCACTAATGATCGGAGGTAGTTCTGCATCCAGGATAAAGCAAGTGACTCCTCCCTTATCCAGGATTCATTAGAAGAATCATTGAACGCTAGGCCTGCTGCTGGAGGTGGATCTTCATCCCAGAAAGGGACCAAGAAAACTACTACAGGTAGTAGTTAAAAAAAACAATTAACTGTAAAACAGTCCTTTGGTATAGGAAGCAAGTATGACAGCTGTCACCCAGTTGCACAGCGGATCACTGACACCATGACGGCTGTGCTAGTATTACATGGTGAAATAATAGAAATTGAGGATGATAGTGTGGTGGAAGTGCAACAGAAGGATGATTAGGATATTTGTGTCCTATCTGATGCTAATGAGGATGGGTGTGGAATTATTTTAACCCAAATCCTGACAACAGTTGTGAAGGCATCTGTACCATTTGTGAAGCCAACGTTAGTAGCGGTAGGGACGTTAACCATCTAGGCACCTCTTCCCTGATATGTCATTTGCAGTGAGTTCATGCAATTTAACAAAATTATAATAATTTGTAAATTAATAACAAACAGTCCAGTAGTTTAGGCCAGTGCATGCAATTTCCACCACCAACACCCTCATCATCAACTTCCTCAATAATTGGAGGTAGTCCTTCCAAATTTGTTTTGTGGGGGCCCAAACAAAGCAATCACTTCAGCCACAAAAAATATCAGACCTTGTTGCTAAACTGCTTGGTTTGTTAAACTGTGCATTCCCTTTTTAAAATCCAACATAAGAGTGGGTGGGAGGACCCAAGGACAATTCCATCTTGCACCTCTTTTCTTTGCATTATGCGCTGTTTGGTGCATTGCTGACTGACATTTTTATAGTTTACTAAACTGCCATCCTGCCTAGCACTGGTGTGTGGTAATGCTTCATAGATGTCTTATATTTTTTTAAACTGCCGTGCGGTTGTGCCGCTGCTCTGCCGCTTACTTTACTTTTTTGTGAAAACAATATCGTGAGCTGTGAAGTGGTTAAGATTGACTGTAAATGCCTAAAATAATTGTAATTAAGGTTAATAATACTGTAGAAACAAAGGGCCTTATTCAGGTAGGTTCGCACGCAGCTGGACATATGTTTGTGCTCTGCGTATGCATATGCATCGCAGTGCGCAGACAAGAACCGGACGGTGCGGTCAGGAAGCGATTACAGTGAGCACGCAGTCCAATCGCAGAGTGATTAACATGAAGTGACCGTTTGGAGGTGGCGAGGGTGGATGGCCGCCCCTGCGATTGTATACACTGGCAAAGATCTAGATGGCAACAGGAAGTTTAGCAGTTTGTGAAGTAAGGTCAGATCAACCACAACTGCGCAAATAGTTCCGATGTTACTAGATGTTACCAATGTTTTTGCTGACTTGTGGATGCATGTCATGGGAAGCGGTTTTATACAGTGATGGGCATCTTAGTATAGTGCTGTGGTTCCCGTGCGATTGCATTCATTAGCATATTTTCTCAGCTATCGGGTGCGTGCGAACGCAGCCATGCAATCCGTACTGAATCAGTCCCTAAAACAGGCCCAAATTATGTGATTTTAGCAGTTTTTATAATTTTTAAAAAAAAAATACAGATCCAAAACCAAAACACGCAAGAGCGGTTTTGCAAAACCAAATCCAGATCCAAAGCACGAAGGAGATGGGATTGAAATGCCGGCGATTCAAATCCCGACAACGGCTGCCCGACAGGATGAAAATCCCGACAAAGCCAGGTAAGTATCCTAACCTCCACTGACCCCACCCCCCCCAACCCTAAGCCTCTCTTAGTGGTACCTAACCCTAACCTCTCCCCCCAAAACCTAACGCTAACCCCGCTAATTTACCTAAACCTAATACTCCCCCCCCCGCATGCGTAATTAACTCCAGTATGCATGCATCGCATTCCGAATGTGAGGCGTCATGCATCCCGCCCCATACGTGTTGCACTGAAATCGTGAAGCATTTCTTCGTCTGTCTGCACATATCATTTTGTCTGCATACTCCAAATTGCGTACAGTGGGCCTGATTCAGACCCGCTTGCAAGCGCTATGCGCTCGCAAGCGGGTCGATGGCTGGGAAGTGCGCACGTGCGGATTGCGCACTGCGCGTGCGCGAGCCACGGAGCGAGCGAGAAATCACTCGCTCCGGTGCTCTCACCCAAAAGGGACGGCTGACGATGTTGATCGACAGCTCGCCCCGTTTGGTAGGCGGGCCGGGGGGTGTGGCTGGCCAAACGGAGGCGTTCCCAAAGGAACGCCTGCCATTTGGGGTCGGCCCCACTGACATCACGAGTGATATCAGTGGTGAGTTTCCGGCTCTATTAGAGCCGAAAGCTCACTGGGGCTTGCGGGAACGAGACCCTACCACAAGGGTCTCGTCGCAAGCCCGATGGTCATGACCATCGCGACCATCACCTGGCCGCTCGCAAAAGCTGTGGGTGGTCACCCACAGCTATACGAGCGGCCAGGAGGCCAGTTTTTTTTTTATTTTAAAAGCAGCCGTCCTGATTCAGAGCGAGCGCTCGCTTTTTGCGAGCGGCTCTGAATCAGGCACAGTATCTTTGTTTATCACAATATCTGCCAAACTCTCCCCTTATATCAGAAAACTAACCCATTAAAGCCATTTCCTATAAGCAAAATCGATAAACTCATCACATCATATTATCTATTATCACCAAAGACAACATTAGCAAATATTACAAGTAAGAGCACCTCAATCATAAACCAACTATAACTAGCACTTCCATAATCTCTGTTATCACTGTAATGCAGCAGCACAACTCCAAACTCCAACACCAGAGATGCCGACATTCTGGCTGCCCATTCCGGGAGGGGGCAGACAGATCGGCAAAATCAGGGGATGTGGGCGGAGTGGGGGCGTGGTCACACGATCGCGTCATTTTGGCCCCGCCCTTCTACACAATGGTGAGAATTTTGACACTGTGAAGCAGGGGGCGAAAGTGACACGAATGGCGTCACCGCCCCCCCCCCTCCGCGGGGGATTCTCATGTAATCGCGGGGGGGCAGGAGGGGACAGAGGCTGCCGGGAGGCTTGCCAGCCTTTCCGGGGGGCTGGGAGCGGCAACCATTATTCGGGAGGCTCCCTGGCAAATCGGGAGGGTAGGTAACTATGCCCAACACTCTAGGTGCAGGAAGACACAGAACTCAACTCTAAGCACCTCTACAGTTTGTCTGTTCCCACTACATATTGCAAATACATACACAAACATTTTGTATTTTACATATGACCCAGAGCCGGATTTAGACCTCATGGGGCCCTAGGCAAGATACCAATTTGGGGTCCCCCACCCTCAAACAATCCTTTGCATATATTTCAGTAAGTGTAGCTGGAGCAAGATCCACACATCAAATTATATACACACATCATAGTTATATAATATATCAGATGTAGTTATTATACCGACATGCGGCATCCCGGCTGAAGAAATCCCAGCGACGAAATACCACTACCTGGCCACAAGACAGGCGCCGGAATCACAGGTGACATGCTGACACCGGAATCCCGACAGCCAGGATGCCGAATGTAAGTACAGAGGGGCTGGTTAGGACTTAGCCGAACCGGGGGGAGGGTTAGGTTTAGGTGTCACGGGGTGGCGGGGGGGGGTTTGGGTTAGGTATCCCCGGTGGTGGGTTAGGGTTAGGCACCACTGGGGGAATTAGGTTTAGGCAGTAAGGTGGGTGGATTAGGTTTAGGCACCAAGGGGGGAAGGTTTGGTTTAGGCACTAACAGGGAGTATTAGTGTTAGGATGGGGTGGGGGGAGGGTTAGTGTTAGGATGTAGAAAAAGATGGTTAGGGGGACAAGTATACTTACCCGACCCTTGTCGGGATCCTGGGCATCGGGATGCCACTGTCGGTATATTGACAGCAGGCATACTGGCTGCCGGGATTTCATATCCTTTCCTAATATACAGTATGTAGTATATATATATATATATATATATATATATATATAAAATGTGTTTAACTTGCTCCAGTGAAACTACTGTAATATATGCGGTTATTACTGTAATCAAATACACACTAGAAACCATGAGAGCAAGGCAAAACATCAAATATGACACAGATTCAAACAGAGGTAGAGGGGAGGAATGGGGGACAAGCAGAGGGAGACGGGAGTAAAGGAGGACAAGAGAGGTAGACAGGAGTAATGGGGGACAAACAGAGGGAGACGGGAGTAAAGGGGGACAAGAGAGGTAGACAGGAGTAATGGGGGACAAACAGAGGGAGACGGGATGAGTGGGTGATAAACAGAGGTAGACGGGAGTAAAGGGGGACAAACAGGAGTAAAGGGGGACAAACAGGAGTAAAGGGGGACAAAAAGTGGTAGACGGGAATAAAGGGGGAAAAACAGGCGTAAAAGGGGACAAACAGGAGTAAAGGGGGACAAATAGAGGTAGACGGGAATAAAGGGGGACAAACAGGAGTAAAAGGGGGACAAACAGGAGTAAAGGGGGACAAACAGAGGGAGAAGCAAAAGGGGAAAACATGGTGAGAGAAGGAAAAGGGGGAAGAACAAAGGTAAACTCAGCGAATATACATATTATACATACAATTACAATTAAACAGTATATACACACATACAGTGTATATATATATATATATATATATACACACTATATATACATACACAGTATGTGTGTCTGTATATACATATGTATATATATATATATATATATATAATATATATATATATATATATGCAGTGTGTATATATATATTAGGGGTGTGCACCGGCCACTTTTCGTGTTTTGTGTTTTGGTTTTGGATCTGGATCTTTCTTCGTGTTTTGGATCTGGATTGGTTTTGCCAAAACCACCCTTCCGTGTTTTGGGTTCTGGGTTTTGTGTTTTGGATCTGTATTTTTTTGAAAAAAAGCATAAAAACAGCTAAAATCACAGAATTTGTAGGTTTTTCTGCTCCTATGCTATTATTAACCTCAATAACCTTAATTTCCACTCATTTCCAGTCTATTCTGAATACCTCACTCCTCACAATAGTGTTTTTATGTCCAAAAGGTTGCACCGAGGTAGCTGGATGACTATGCTAAGCGACACGAGTGGGCGGCACAAACACGTGACCCATCTAGGCGTGAAACTGCAGTGGCAGACAGGATGGCAGTTTGAAAAACTAGCCCCCAAACAGTACATAATTCAAAGAAAAAAAAGAGGTGCAAGATGGAATTGTCCTTGGGCCCTCCCAATCCACCCTTATGTTGTATAACAGGACATGCACACTTTAACAAATCAATCATTTCAACGCCAGGGTCTGCCACACAACTGTGGCTGAAATGATTGGTTCGTTTGGGCCCCCACAAAACAAGCTGGCAATTAATCTGTCCCTGCACAAACTGGCTCTACGGAGGCAAGAAGTCGTCCTCATCCTCCTCATCCACAGATTCCTCACCCTCTTCAGTGTTATGTACATCCTCATCCTCACAGAGTATTAATTCGTCCCTGCTGGAACCACAGGTCCCTCTGTACGTTCTGGAGGCTGGTCTCCCTGGAAGAGTTGATCATTCATTTTATGAACATCATCTTCTCCACATTTTGTGGAAGCAACCTCCTACGCCTTTCGCTAACAAGGTTCCCGGCTGCACTAAACACTCTTTCGGAGTACACACTGGAGGGGGGGCAACTCAGGTAAAATAGAGCCAGTTTGTACAGGGACCTCCAAATTGCTTCTTTTTCCTGCCAGTACAGGTACGGACTGTCTGACATGCCTACTTGGATGCTGTCACCGATGTAATCCTTTAACAGACAGACGCACGCTTGTCGCTGCTGCTTTGAGGATTCAAGTGCGGCTACAGCCCACACAATTCACAAAGACAGAAAAAAAAAAAGAATATTTTTATTGTTTGTGGAGCACACTTTGAGGGTTACACCACCCTCTAACAGACAGACGCACGCTTGTCGCTGCTGCTTTGAGGATGCAAGTGCGGCTACAGCCCACACAATTCACAAAGACAGAAAAAAGAAGAAGAATATTTTTATTCTTTGTGTAGCACACTTTGAGGGTGTCACCACCCTTTAACAGACAGACGCACGCTTGTCGCTGCTGCTTTAAGGATGCAGGTGCGGCTACAGCCCACACATTTCACAAAGACCGAAAAAAAAAGAACAATATTTTAATTGTTTGTGTAGCACACTTTGAGGGTGTCACCACCCTTTAACAGACAGACGCACGCTTGTCGCTGCTGCTTTAAGGATGCAGGTGCGGCTACAGCCCACACAATTCACAAAGACAGAAAAAAGAAGAATATTTTTATTGTTTGTGTAGCACACTTTGAGGGTTACACCACCCTCTAACAGACAGACGCACGCTTGTCGCTGCTGCTTTGAGGATGCAAGTGCGGCTACAGCCCACACAATTCACAAAGACAGAAAAAAGAAGAAGAATATTTTTATTCTTTGTGTAGCACACTTTGAGGGTGTCACCACCCTTTAACAGACAGACGCACGCTTGTCGCAGCTGCTTTAAGGATGCAGGTGCGGCTACAGCCCACACAATTCACAAAGACAGAAAAAAGAACAATATTTTAATTGTTTGTGTAGCACACTTTGAGGGTGTCACCACCCTTTAACAGACAGACGCACGCTTGTCGCTGCTGCTTTAAGGATGCAGGTGCGGCTACAGCCCACACAATTCACAAAGACAGAAAAAAGAAGAATATTTTTATTGTTTGTGTAGCACACTTTGAGGGTGTCACCACCCTTTAACAGACAGACGCACGCTTGTCGCTGCTGCTTTGAGGATGCAAGTGCGGCTACATCGCACACAAGTCACAAACACATTAAAAAAATAGTTTTTTATTTTTTGGAGCACTTCGTGAGTTACACCACCCTTTAACAGACAGACGCACGCTTGTCGCTGCTGCTTTAAGGATGCAGGTGCGGCTACAGCCCACACAATTCACAAAGACAGAAAAAAGAAGAAGAATATTTTTATTGTTTGTGTAGCACACTTTGAGGGTGTCACCACCCTTTAACAGACAGACGCACGCTTGTCGCTGCTGCTTTGAGGATGCAAGTGTGGCTACATCGCACACAAGTCACAAACACATTAAAAAAAATTTTTTGATTTTTTGGAGCACTTTGAGAGTTACAACACCCTTTAACAGACAGACGCACGCTTGTCGCTGCTGCTTTGAGGATGCAAGTGCGGCTACAGTCCACACAATTCACAAAGACAGAAAAAAAAAGAACAATATTTTAATTGTTTGTGTAGCACACTTTGAGGGTGTCACCACCCTTTAACAGACAGACGCACGCTTGTCGCTGCTGCTTTAAGGATGCAGGTGCGGCTACAGCCCACACATTTCACAAAGACAGAAAAAAAAAGAACAATATTTTAATTGTTTGTGTAGCACACTTTGAGGGTGTCACCACCCTTTAACAGACAGACGCACGCTTGTCGCTGCTGCTTTGAGGATGCAGGTGGAATCTAGACGGGATTTGGAACCGAGGACACACTACCTCCATCAATTGTCTAAATCCCACTGCACTAATGTCGGATACCGGACGCACGTCTAACACCAACATAGCAGTCAAGGCCTCAGTTATACGTTTTGCTTCAGGATGACTGCTGTCGTACTTCATCCTCATCGCTAGGGACTGTTGGAGGGTCAATTGTTTAGTAAAAGTAGTGATGTTCCTACTTCCTCTCTGGGATGATGAACAACTCCCAGCAGCAGCAACAGCACTAGTAGGAAGTGGTTCTTGATCTTTCCCTATTTTATTTTTATCAGAGAAAGTTTGGTCCTCCATTTATGTTATATTGATATATATACGTGCGGCTAAAGCGCACACAAACACAGAAAATATTTTTTTATTTTTGCTGGAGAGTAGTGCACTTTGTGGGTTACACCACCCTTTAAGAAATGAGCCAGCCGGCTCTTTACTTACGGGACACAGGCGCACGCTTGGCTCTGCTCCTTTGTTGATGCACGTGCAGCCACAGTGCACACAAGTCACAAACACAGAAAATATATATTTTTTTGGTTTGGAGTGTACTTTGGGGGTTACAGAACCCTTTAACGGTCAAGCCAGCCGGCCCTTTACTTATGACACAGGCGCACGCTTGGCACTACTTTGTTGATGCACGTGCGGCTACTGCGCACACAATTCACAAACACAGAAAATAATTTTTTTTTTGGTTTGGACTGGAGTGTACTTTTGGGGGTTACAGCACCCTTTAACGGTCAAGCCAGCCGGCCCTTTACTTATGACACAGGCGCACACTTGGCACTACTTTGTTGATGCACGTGCGGCTACTGCGCACACAATTCACAAACACAGAAAATAATTTTTTTTTTGGTTTGGACTGGAGTGTACTTTGGGAGTTACAGCACCCTTTAACGGTCAAGCCAGCCGGCCCTTTACTTATGACACAGGCGCACGCTTGGCACTACTTTGTTGATGCACGTGCGGCTACTGCGCACACAATTCACAAACACAGAAAATAATTTTTTTTTTGGTTTGGACTGGAGTGTACTTTCGGGGGTTACAGCACCCTTAACGGTCAAGCCAGCCGGCCCTTTACTTATGACACAGGCGCACGCTTGGCACTACTTTGTTGATGCACGTGCGGCTACTGCGCACACAATTCACAAACACAGAAAATAATTTTTTTTTTTTGGTTTGGACTGGAGTGTACTTTCGGGGGTTACAGCACCCTTAACGGTCAAGCCAGCCGGCCCTTTTTCTTATGACACAGGCGCACGCTTGGCACTACTTTGTTGATGCACGTGCGGCTACTGCGCACACAATTCACAAACACAGAAAATCATTTTTTGGGGGGTTTGGACTGGAGTGTACTTTCGGGGGTTACAGCACCCTTAACGGTCAAGCCAGCCGGCCCTTTACTTATGACACAGGCGCACGCTTGGCACTACTTTGTTGATGCACGTGCGGCTACTGCGCACACAATTCACAAACACAGAAAATAATTTTTTTTTTGTTTGGACTGGAGTGTACTTAGGGGGTTACAGCACCCTTTAACGGTCAAGCCAGCCGGCCCTTTACTTATGACACAGGCGCACGCTTGGCACTACTTTGTTGATGCACGTGCGGCTACTGCGCACACAATTCACAAACACAGAAAATAAATTTTTTTTTGGTTTGGACTGGAGTGTACTTTGGGGGTTACAGCACCCTTTAACGGTCAAGCCAGCTGGCCCTTTACTTATGACACAGGCGCACGCTTGGCACTACTTTGTTGATGCACATGCGGCTACTGCGCACACAATTCACAAACACAGAAAATAATTTTTTTTTTGGTTTGGACTGGAGTGTACTTTGGGGGTTACAGCACCCTTTAACGGTCAAGCCAGCCGGCCCTTTACTTATGACACAGGCGCACGCTTGGCACTACTTTGTTGATGCACGTGCGGCTACTGCGCACACAATTCACAAACACAGAAAATAATTTTTTTTTTGGTTTGGACTGGAGTGTACTTTCGGGGGTTACAGCACCCTTAACGGTCAAGCCAGCCGGCCCTTTACTTATGACACAGGCGCACGCTTGGCACTACTTTGTTGATGCACGTGCGGCTACTGCGCACACAATTCACAAACACAGAAAATAATTTTTTTTTTGGTTTGGACTGGAGTGTACTTTCGGGGGTTACAGCACCCTTAACGGTCAAGCCAGCC
Source organism: Taudactylus pleione (assembly GCA_031769625.1). Taxonomy (NCBI): domain Eukaryota; kingdom Metazoa; phylum Chordata; class Amphibia; order Anura; family Myobatrachidae; genus Taudactylus; species Taudactylus pleione. The sequence goes on along the minus strand of JAUIMM010000116.1, from coordinate 19,240,492 downwards.
GGCCCTTTACTTATGACACAGGCGCACGCTTGGCACTACTTTGTTGATGCACGTGCGGCTACTGCGCACACAATTCACAAACACAGAAAATATATTATTTTTTTAGCACTTGGGGGGAGCACCCCTGATGGACAGAGCACCCCCTGGACAACACTACAGCACCTCTTTAGGACTGGGACACTGCACAGGACTTTGGAGTGGACACAGCCCCTATGGAGAACTGACTGCACAACACAGTCCAGCCAGCCCCTATGGACTTTGAAGTAGTGGACACAGCCCCTATTAACAACAGCAGCACAGCACAACACAGCCAGCCCCTATGGACTTTGAAGTAGTGGACAACAGCAGCACTACACTACACTACACTACACAGCCCTAACTCCCACCCTCCCTCTTCACTGTCCACAGCCGAGTGAGAAAATGGCGCCGACGTGGGTACCTTATATAGGATCCAAAATCCGCGAGACTCGGAAGGCGGGATGATGATGTTTTGCATCGATTTCAGATCCGAGTCAGGCGGGAAAAGTCGAGCCTGATTCGGATCGGACTCGGATCGGGGGGGCTCGGGGGGGTTCGGATTTCAGAAATCCGAACCCGCTCACCCCTAATATATATATATATATATATATATATATACACAGAATGTGTATATATATTGTGACACAGAAAGGTTAGGGGGTCCCTCTCCTGGGTAGAGGACTCCTTCCTTACACACACACACAGCAGCAGGGAAGCAGCACACCAGTCTGGATGCAAGTACAAGCTGGTCGGCGCCAGTCTTTATTGTACAATGTCAGAAATATAAAGAAAACATAAATATAAATCCTAGCCCTGTCGGGGCACTAACTTCACAGGTAGTTCCCTCACTACCAGAACCTGGCGGGGCCTAATGCCCTCGCCAGCAACAAAAGCACAGCACAACACTCACAGTTAGGTTTCCAAGTGTCTCTGAGCAAACTCCCTGTCTGCTCTCCCAGGTGAGACAATCAGCCCTCAACATACTAGGCTTATATTGGCCACTCTCAGGTGGAAAACTAACAAGCCTGATACCAGGCTGCGAGAACCAAACCTGGAGTGGCCGTGGGTGGAGCCCTCCCTCTCCTCTCACCCACAACCCACAGGTCCCAAACTGGCTTTTCAAAAAAACCGAAACTCAAGCCTGCTACACTGCAGACTTTCTCCTGGGGATTTTAAACACATAGGACAGGAATCTGGGATAAATGTCATTGCCACAGACCACTTTACCAGTGATCCTATCACAATATATATATACACAGAATATGTGTATATATATATATTTACACTATATATATATATATATATATATACACATACACAGTATATGTATATATTTTATATACTGTACAGTATATATAAAACACAGGTAGAGCGAGCTGGGCTATTTAACACTATAGGACATATTTCTTTAAAACTTACCTAATTCTGTGTCATAGCTGGGTCATTCAGTGGGTGAAGTAAATGTCTCCCGCGGTTCCCACAACCAGGGATGCCGAGGAGGAGGCTGTCTTTTCCACTGCAGGGGGGAGGGGGGGATGGAGGCAGCTTGCAACACTGCGGGGGGGAAGGGGGCTGATGCCGGAGAAGGGGGCTGTCTGCTACACTGCGTGGGGGGGAGAGGAGACAGCTTGCTACACTGCAGGGGGGAAGAGAAGAGGCAGCTTACTACACTGCGGTGGGGGAAGAGAAGAGGCAGCTTACTACACTGCTGGGGGGAGGAGAGAGGGGGCTTGCTTACTAGACTGCAGAGGGGAAAGAACAGTCAGCTTACTACACTGTGGGGGGGAAGAGAAGAGGGAGCTTACTACACTGCGGGGGGAGAGAGGAGGAAACTTACTACACTGCAGGGGGGGAAGAGAAGAGGCAGCTTACTACACTGCAGGGGGAGAGAGGAGGCAGCTTACTACACTGCAGGGGGGAGAGAAGAGGCAACTTACTACACTGCGGGGGGGAAGAGAGGAGGCAGCTTACTACACTGCTGGGGGGAGGGAGAGAGGGGGGCTGCTTACTACACTGCGGGGGGGAGGAGAGAGGGGGCAGCTTTCTATACTGTGGGGGGGGAGGTCGATGCCGGAGGAGGCCATCTTCTCCACTGCGGTGGGCAGCAGGAGGAGAGAGGAGGCAGCTTACTTCACTGGGGGGGAGGAGAGAGAAGGCAGCTTATTACACTGCAGGGGGGAGAGGAGGCAGCTTGCTACACTGCAGAGGGGGAAGAGAATGGACAGCTTACTACACTGTGGGGGGGGAGAGGAGGCAGCTTACTACACTGCAGAGGGGGGGAGAGGATGCAGCTTACTACACTGCAGAGGGGGAGGAAGAGAGGAGGCAGCTTACTACACTGCGGGGGGGGACAAAGAGGCAGCTAACTACACTGCGGGGGAGAGAGAGGAGGCAGCTTACTACACTGCAGGGGGGGAAGAGAAGAGGCAGCTTACTACACTGTGGGAGGGGGAGGAGTCAGCTTACTGCACTACAGGGGGGGAGAGAAGAGGCAACTTACTACACTGCAGGGGGGAAGAGAGGGGGCAGCTTACTACACTGTGGGGGGGAGGAAAAGAGGAGGCAGCTTACTACACTGCAGGGGGGAGGAGAGAGAGGGCAGCTTACTATACAGTGGGGGGGAGAGAGGGGGCAGTTTTCTACACTGCACTGGGGGGGAGGAGAGAGGGGGCAGCTTTCTACACTGCGGGGGGGAGGAGAGAGAGAACAGCTTACTACACTGCGGGGGGGGGGAAGAGAGGAGGCAGCTTACTACAATGCTTGGGGGAGAGAGGAGGCAGCTTACTACACTGCAGGGGGGGGGAAGAGAAGAGGCAGCTTACCACACTGCGGGGGGGAGAGAGGAGGCAGATTACTACACTGCAAGGGGGGGAAGAGGATGCAGCTTACTACACTGCAGGGGGGGGAGGAAGAGAGGAGGCAGCTTACTACACTGCAAGGGTGGCAGAGAGAAGGCAGCCTACTACACTGCGGGGGAGGAAGTGAAGAGGCACCTTACTACACTGCACAGGGGGAGAGAAGAGGCAACTTACTACACTGCGGAGGGGAAGAGAGGGGGCAGCTTACTACACTGTGGGGGGGAGGAAGAGAGGAGGCAGCTTACTACACTGTGGGGGGGGAGGAGAGAGGGGGCAGCTTACTACACTGCGGGGGGGAGGAGAGAGGGGGCAGCTTTCTACACTTCGGGGGGGGAGGAGAGAGGGGGCAGCTTACTACACTGTGGTGGGGGGGAGGAGAGAGGGGGCAGCTTTCTACACTGCGGGGGTGGGGAGAGGGGGCAGCTTACTACACTGTGGGGGGGAGGAAGAGAGGTGGCAGCTTACTACACTGCAGTGGGGGGAAGAGAAAGGACAGCTTACTACACTGCGGGGGGGTGGAGGAAGAAAGGAGGCAGCTTAATACACTCCGGGGTGGAGGAAGAGAGGATGCAGCTTACAACACTGTGGGGGGGTAAGAGAAGAGGCAGCTTACTACACTGTGGGGGGGGAAGAGAAGAGGCAGCTTACTACACTGCAGGGGGGGAAGAGGAGGCAGCTCACTACACTGCAGGGGGGGAAGAGAAGAGGCAGCTTACTACACTCAGGGGGGGAAGAGAAGAGGCAGCTTACTACACTGCGGGGGGGGAGAGAGGAGGCAGCTTACTACACTGCAGGGGGGGAAGAGGATGCTGCTAACTACACTGCAGGGGGGGAGGAAGAGAGGAGGCAGCTTACTACACTGCGGGGGGGGAAGAAGAGGCAGCTTACTACACTGCAAGGGCGAAGAAAGGAGGCAGCTTACTATACTGCAGGGGGGAGAGAGGAGGCAATTTACTACACTGCAGGGGGGGGAAGAGAAGAGGCAGCTTACTACACTGCAGGGGGGGAGGAGGCAGCTTACTACACTGCAGGGGGGGAGAGAAGAGGCAATTTGCTACACTGTGGGGGGGAAGAAAGTGGGCAGCTTACTACACTGTGGAAGGGAGGAAGGAGGCAGCTTGCTACACTGCGGGGGGGAGTAGAGAGGGGGCAGCTTACTACACTGTTGGGGGGAGGTGAGAGGGGGCAGCTTTCTACACTGCGGGGGGGGAGGAGAGAGGGGGCAGCTTACAACACTGTGGGGGGGAGAGAGGGGGCAGCTTACTACACTGCGGTGGGGGGTTGGAGAGAGGGGGCAGCTTTCTAGACTGCAGGGGGGAGAAGAGAGGGGGCAGCTAACTACACTGCGGGGGGAGAGGAAGAGAGGAGGCAGCTTACTACACTGTGGGGGGGAGGAGGCAGCTTACAACACTGCAGATGGGGGGAGGAGGCAGCTTACTACACTGCAGCGGAGGGAAGAGAAAGGACAGCTTACTACACTCCGGTGGGGGTGGAGGAAGATAGGAGGCAGCTTACTACACTCCGGGGGGGAGGGAAGAGAAGAGGCAGCTTACTACACTGCGGGGGGGAGGAGAGAGGGGGCAGCTTACTACACTGCGGGGGGGAGAAAGGGGGCAGCTTACTACACTGCAGTGGGGGGTTGGAGAGAGGGGGCAGCTTTCTACACTGCAGGGGGGAGAAGAGAGGGGGCAGCTTACTACACTGCGGGGGGAGAGGAAGAGAGAAGGCAGCTTACTACACTGTGGGGGTGGGGAGGAGGCAGCTTACTATACTGCGGAGGGGGGAGAGGAGGCAGCTTACTACACTGCAGCGGGGGGAAGAGAAAGGACAGCTTACTACACTGCCGGGGGGGTGGAGGAAGAGAGGAGGCAGCTTTCTACACTCCGGGGAGAGGAAAGAGAAGAGGCAGCTTACTACACTGCGGGGGGGAAGAGAAGAAGCAGCTTACTACACTGCGGTGGGGGGTTGGAGAGAGGGGGCAGCTTTCTAGACTGCGGGGGGGGAGAAGAAAGGGGGCAGCTAACTACACTGCGGGGGGAGAGGAAGAGAGGAGGCAGCTTACTACACTGCAGAGGGGGAGGAGGCAGCTTACAACACTGCAGAGGAGGGGAGGAGGCAGCTTACTACACTGCAGTGGGGGGAAGAGAAAGGACAGCTTACTACACTCTGGGGGGGGTGGAGGAAGAGAGGAGGCAGCTTACTACACTCCGGGGGGGGGAAGAGAAGAGGCAGCTTACTACACTGTGGGGGGGAGTCGAGAGGGGACAGCTTACTACACTGCGGGGGGGACAAAGCGGGCAGCTTACTACACTGCGGTGGGGGGTTGGAGAGAGGGGGCAGCTTTCTACACTGCAGGGGGGAGAAGAGAGGGGGCAGCTTACTACACTGCGGGGGGAGAGGAAGAGAGGAGGCAGCTTACTACACTGTGGGGGTGGGGAGGAGGCAGCTTACTATACTGCGGAGGGGGGGGAGGAGGCAGCTTACTACACTGCAGCGGGGGGAAGAGAAAGGACAGCTTACTACACTGCCGGGGGGGTGGAGGAATAGAGGAGGCAGCTTACTACACTCCGGGGGGAGGAAAGAGAAGAGGCAGCTTACTACACTGCGGGGGGGAGGAGAGAGGGGGCAGCTTACTACACTGTGGGGGGGAAGAGAAGAAGCATCTTACTACACTACGGGGGGGAAGAGAGGAGGCAGCTTACTACACTGCAGGGGGGGAAGAGGAGACAGCTCACTACACTGCAGGGGGGGAAGGGAAAGGACAACTTACTACACTGCGGGGGGGTGGAGGAAGAGAGGAGGCAGCTTACTACACTGTGGGCGGGGGGAAAGAGAAGAGGCAGCTTACTACACTGCGGGGGGGATGAGAGTGGGGGCAGCTTACTACACTGTGGGGGGGGAGAGAGGGGCCAGCTTACTACATTGTGGGGGGGGGGGAAGAGAGGAGTCAGCTTACTACACTGTGGGGGGGTGAAGAGAAGCGCAGCTTACTACACTGCAGGGGGGAGAGAAGAGGCAACTTACTACACTGCGGGGGGGGAGAGAGGAGAGAGGTGGTAGCTTACTACACTGCAGGGGGGGAGGAAGAGAGAAGGCAGCCTACTACACTGCGGGGGGGGAAGAGAAGAGGCAGCTTACTACACTGCAGGGGAGGGAGAGAAGAGGCAATTTACTACACTGCAGGGGGAGAGAGGCGAGAGGGGGTAGCTTACTACACTGCAGGGGGGGAAGAGAGGGGGCAGCTTACTACACTGCAGGGGGGAGGAAGAGAGGAGGCAGCTTAATACACTGCAGGGGGGGAGAAGAGGCAGCTTACTACAATGCCGGGGGGAAGAGAAGAGGCAGCTTATTACACTGCAGGGGGGAGAGAGGAGGCAGCTTACTACACTGCAGGGGGGGAAGAGGAGGCAGCTTACTACACTGCAGGGGGGAGGAAGAGAGGAGGCAGCTTACTACACTGCGGGGGGGAAGAGAAGAGGCAGCTTACTACATTGCAGGAGGAGGATAGAAGAGGCAACTTACTACACTGCGGGGGGAGAGAGGAGAGAGGGGGTAGCTTACTATACTGCAGGGGGGGAGGAAGAGAGGAGACAGCTTGCTACACTGTGGGGGGGGAAGGGGGTCGATGCCAGAGGAGGCCATCTTCTCCACTGTGGGGGGCGGGAGGAGGAGAGAGGAGGCAGCTTACTTCACTGGGGGGGACGAGAGAGGAGGCAGCTTACTACACTGCAGGGGGGAGGAGGCAGCTCTGTACACTGTGGGGGGGAGGAGAGAGGGGAAAGCTTACTACACTGCCGGGGTGGAGGAAGAGAGGATGCAGCTTACTAGACTGAGGGGGGGGAAAAGAGAAGAGGCAGCTTACTACACTGCGGGGGGAGAGAGGCGAGAGGGGGTAGCTTACTACACTGCAGGGGGGGGAAGAGAGGGGGCAGCTTACTACACTGCAGGGGGGAGGAAGAGAGGAGGCAGCTTAATACACTGCAGGGGGGGAGAAGAGGCAGCTTACTACAATGCCGGGGGGAAGAGAAGAGGCAGCTTATTACACTGCAGGGGGGAGAGAGGAGGCAGCTTACTACACTGCAGGGGGGGGAAGAGGAGGCAGCTTACTACACTACAGGGGGGAGGAAGAGAGGAGGCAGCTTACTACACTGCGGGGGGGAAGAGAAGAGGCAGCTTACTACATTGCAGGAGGAGGATAGAAGAGGCAACTTACTACACTGCGGGGGGAGAGAGGAGAGAGGGGGTAGCTTACTATACTGCAGGGGGGGAGGAAGAGAGGAGACAGCTTGCTACACTGTGGGGGGGAAGGGGGTCGAAGCCAGAGGAGGCCATCTTCTCCACTGTGGGGGGCGGGAGGAGGAGAGAGGAGGCAGCTTACTTCACTGGGGGGGACGAGAGAGGAGGCAGCTTACTACACTGCAGGGGGGAGGAGGCAGCTCTGTACACTGTGGGGGGGAGGAGAGAGGGGAAAGCTTACTACACTGCCGGGGTGGAGGAAGAGAGGATGCAGCTTACTAGACTGAGGGGGGGGGGAAAGAGAAGAGGCAGCTTACTACACTGCGGGGTGGAGAGAAGGCAGATTACTACACTGCAGGGGGGGAAGAGAAGAGGCAGCTTATTACACTGCGGGGGGGGAGAGAGGAGGCAGCTTACTACACTGCAGGGGGGGGAAGAGGATTCAGCTTACTACACTGTAGGGGGGAGGAAGAGAGGAGGCAGGTTACTATACTGTGGGGGGGGAAAGAAGAGGCAGCTTACTACACTGCGGGGGGGAAGAGAAGAGGCAGATTACTACACTGTGGGGGGAGAGAGGAGGCAGCTTACTACACTGCAGGGGGGCGAAGAGAAGAGGTAGCTTACTACACTGCAGGGGGAGGGAGGAGGCAGCTTACTACACTGCAGGGGGGAGGAGAGAGGGGGCAGCTTTCTACACTGTGGGGGGGAGGAGAGAGGGGGCAGCTTACTACACTGCAGGGGGAGAGAGGGGGCAGCTTACTACACTGCGGGGGGAGAGGAAGAGAGGAGGCAGCTTACTACACTGTGGGGGTGGGGAGGAGGCAGCTTACTATTCTGCGGAGGGGGGGAGGAGGCAGCTTACTATACTGCAGTGGGGGGAAGAGAAAGGACAGCTTACTACACTGCCAGGGGGGTGGAGGAAGAGAGGAGGCAGCTTACTACAGTCCGGGGGGAGGAAAGAGAAGAGGCAGCTTACTACACTGCCGGGGGGGTGGAGGAAGAGAGCAGGCAGCTTACAACACTCCGGGGGGAGGAAAGAGAAGAGGCAGCTTACTACACTGCGGGGGGGAGGAGAGAGGGGGCAGCTTACTACACTGCGGGGGGGAAGAGAAGAAGCAGCTTACTACACTGCAGGGGGGGGAAGAGGAGACAGCTCACTACACTGCAGGGGGGGAAGGGAAAGGACAACTTACTACACTGCGGGGGGGTGGAGGAAGAGAGGAGGCAGCTTACTACACTGTGGGCGGGGGAAAGAGAAGAGGCAGCTTACTACACTGCGGGGGGGGGAGGAGAGTGGGGGCAGCTTACTACACTGTGGGGGGGAAGAGAGGGGCCAGCCTACTACACTGTGGGGGGGGGAGAGAGGAGTGAGCTTACTACACTGTGGGGGGGTGGAGAGAAGCAGCAGCTTACTACACAGCAGGGGGGTGAGAGAAGAGGCAACTTACTACACTGCGGGGTGGAGAGGGGAGAGAGGTGGTAGCTTACTACACTGCAGGGGGGGAAGAGAGGGGGCAGCTTACTACACTGCAGGGGGGAGGAAGAGAGGAGGCAGCTTAATACTCTGCAGGGGGGGGTGAGAAGAGGCAGCTTATTACACTGCAGGGGGGAGAGAGGAGGCAGCTTACTACACTGCAGGGGGAGGAAGAGAAGGCAAGTTACTACACTGCAGGGGGGAGGAAGAGAGGAGGCAGCTTACTACACTGCGGGGGGGAAGAGAAGAGGCAGCTTACTACACTGCAGGAGGGGGATAGAAGAGGCAACTTACTACACTGCGGGGGGAGAGAGGAGAGTGGGGGTAGCTTACTACACTGCAGGGGGGGAGGAAGAGAGGTGACAGCTTGCTACACTGTGGGGGGGAAAGGGGTGGATGCCAGAGGAGGCCATCTTCTCCACTGTGGGGGGCGGGAGGAGGAGAGAGGAGGCAGCTTACTTCACTGGGGGGGAGGAGAGAGGAGGCAGCTTACTACACTGCAGGGGGGGAGGAGGCAGCTCAGTACACTGTGGGGGGGAGGAGAGAGGGGAAAGCTTACTACACTGCCGGGGTGGAGGGAGAGAGGATGCAGCTTACTACACTGAGGGGGGGAAAAGAGAAGAGGCAGCTTACTACACTGCGAGGGGAGTGAAGGCAGATTACTACACTGCAGGGGGGGAAGAGAAGAGGAAGCTTATTACACTGCGGGGGGAGAGAGGAGGCAGCTTTCTACACTGCAGGGGGGGAAGAGGATTCAGCTTACTACACTGTAGGGGGGTTGAAGAGAGGAGGCAGCTTACTATACTGTGGGGGGGGAAGAAGAGGCAGCTTACTACACTATGGGGGGGAAGAGAAGAGGGAGATTACTACACTGCGGGGGGAGAGAGGAGGCAGCTTACTACACTGCAGGGGGGCGAAGAGAAGAGGTAGCTTACTACACTGCAGGGGGAGGGAGTAGGCAGCTTACTACACTGCAGGGGGGAGGAGAGAGGGGGCAGCTTTCTACACTGCGGGGGGGAGGAGAGAGGGGGCAGCTTACTACACTGCAGGGGGAGAGAGGGGGCAGCTTTCTACACTGTGGTGGGGGGGAGGAGAGAGGGGGCAGCTTACTACACTGCAGGGGGGAGGAAGAGAGGGGGCAGCTTACTACACTGCTGGGGGGAGGAGAGAGGGGGCTGCTTACTACACTGCGGGGGGGAGAGAGGAGGAAACTTACTACACTGCAGGGGGGGAAGAGAAGAGGCAGCTTACTACACTGCAGGGGGAGGGAGGAGGCAGCTTACTACACTGCAGGGGGGAGAGAAGAGGCAACTTACTACACTGCGGGGGTGAAGAGAGGAGGCAGCTTACTACACTGCTGGGGGGAGGAGAGAGGGGGCTGCTTACTACACTGCGGGGGGGAGGAGAGAGGGGGCAGCTTTCTATACTGCGGGGGGGGGGGAGAGAGGGGGCAGCTTACTACACTGCGGGGGGGAAAGAACAGTCAGCTTACTACACTGTGGGGGGGAAGAGAAGAGGGAGCTTACTACACTGCGGGGGGGAGAGAGGAGGAAACTTACTACACTGCAGGGGGGGAAGAGAAGAGGCAGCTTACTACACTGCAGGGGGGGAGGAGGCAGCTTACTACACTGCAGGGGGGGAGAGAAGAGGCAACTTACTACACTGCGGGGGGAAGAAAGGGGCTGCTTACTACACTGTGAGGGGGAGGAAGAGAGGAGGCAGCTTACTACACAGCGCGGAGGAGGAGAGAGGGGGCAGCTTACTACACTATGGGGGGATGAGAGAGGGGGCAGCTTTCTACACTGTGGGGGGGGAGGAGAGAGGGGGCAGCTTACTACACTGCAGGGGGAGAGAGAGGGCAGCTTACTACACTGTAGTGGAGGGGAGGAGAGAGGGGGCAGCTTTCTACACTGCGGTGGGGGGGAGGAGAGAAGGGGCAGCTTACTACACTGCAGGGGGGGAGGAAGAGAGGGGGCAGCTTACTACACTGCGGGGGGGAGGAGGCAGCTTACTACACTGCGGAGGGGGGGGAGAGTCAGCTTACTACACTGCAATGGGGGGAAGGGAAAGGACAGCTTACTACACTGCGGGGGGCTGGAGGAATAGAGGAGTCAGCTTACTACACTCCGGGGGGGGGGAAAGACCAGAGGCAGCTTACTACACTGCGGGGGGGGAGGAGAGAGGGGGCAGCTTACTACACTGCGGGGGGGAAGAGAAGAGGCAGCTTACTACACTACGGGGGGGAAGAGAAGAGGCAGCTTACTACACTGCAGGAGGGGGGAAAGAGGAGGCAGATCACTACACTGCAGCGGGGAAGAGAAAGGACAGCTTACTACTCTTCGGGGGGGTGGAGGAAGAGAGGAGGCAGCTTACTACACTGCGGGGGGGAAAGAGAAGAGGCAGCTTACTACACTGCAGGAGGGGAGGAGAGAGGGGGCAGCTTACTACACTGTGGTGGGGGGGAAGAGAGGGGGCAGCTTACTACACTGTCGGGTGGGGAGAGAAGCGGCAGCTTACTACACTGCAGGGTGGGGAAAGAAGAGGAAGCTTACTACGCTGCAGGGAGGGAAGAGGAGGCAGCTCACTACACTGCAGGGGGGGAAGAGAGGGGACAGCTTAATACACTGCGGGGGGGTGGAGGAAGAGAGGAGGCAGCTTACTACACTGCAGGGGGGAAAGAGAAGAGGCAGCTTACTACACTGTGGGGGGGAGGAGAGAGGGGGCAGCTTTCTACACTGTGGGGGGGGAAGAGAGGGGACAGGTTACTACACTGCGGGGGGGGAGGAAGGGAGGAGTCAGCTTACTACACTGCGGGGTGAGAGAGGAGGTAGCTTACTACACTGCAGGGGGGGAAGAGGAGGAAGCTTACTACACTGCAGGGGGGAAGAGAAGAGGCAGCTTACTATACTACGGTGGGGGAAGAGAAGAGCCAGCTTACTACACTGCTGGGGGGAGGAGAGAGGGGGCTGCTTACTACACTGCGGGGGGGGAGAGAGGGGGCTGCTTTCTATACTGCGGGGGGGGAGAGAGGGGGCAGCTTACTACACTGCGGGGGGGAAAGAACAGTCAGCTTACTACACTGTGGGGGGGAAGAGAAGAGGGAGCTTACTACACTGGGGGAGGAGAGAGGAGGAAACTTACTACACTGCAGGGGGGGAAGAGAAAAGGCAGCTTACTACACTGCAGGGGGAGGGAGGAGGCAGCTTACTACACTGCAGGGGGGAGAGAAGAGGCAACTTACAACACTGCGGGGGGGAAGAGAGGAGGCAGCTTACTACACTGCTGGGGGGAGGAGAGAGGGGGCCGCTTTCTATACTGCGGGGGGGGGGGACAGAGGGGGCAGCTTACTACACTGTGGGGGGGAAAGAACAGTCAGCTTACTACACTGCGGGGGGGAAGAGAAGACGGAGATTACTACACTGCGGGGGGGAGAGAGGAGGAATCTTACTACACTGCAGGGGGGGAAGAGAAGAGGCAGCTTACTATTCTGCAGGGGGGGAGGAGGCAGCTTACTACAATGCAGGGGGGGAGAGAAGAGGCAACTTACTACACTGCGGCGGGGAAGAGAGGGGCAGCTTCCTACACTGTGACGGGGAGGAAGAGAGGACGCAGCTTCCTACACTGCGCAGGGGAGGAGAGAGGGGGCAGCTTACTACACTGCGGGGGGGGAGGAGAGGGGGGGCAGCTTTCTACACTGCGGGGGGGGGAGGAGAGAGGGGGCAGCTTACTACACTGCAGGGGGATAGAGGGGGCAGCTTACTACACTGTGGTGGAGGGGAGGAGAGAGGGGGCAGCTTTTTACACTGCAGTGGTGGGGAGGAGGGAGGGGGCAGCTTACTACACTGCAGGGGGGGAGGAAGAGAGGGGGCAGCTTACTACACTGCGGGGGGGAGGAGGCAGCTTACTACACTGTGGAGGGGGGGAGGCAGCTTACTACACTGCAGCGGGGGGAAGAGAAAGGACAGCTTTCTACACTGCGGGGGGAGTGGAGGAATAGAGGAGGCAGCTTACTACACTCCGTGGGGGGGAAAGAGAAGAGGCAGCTTACTACACTGCGGGGGGGGGGAGGAGAGAGGGGGCAGCTTACTACACTGCGGGGGGAAGAGAAAAGGCAGCTTACTACACTACGGGAGGGAAGAGAAGAGGCAGCTTACTACACTGCAGGGGGTTAAGAGAAGAGGCAGCTTACTTTACTGCGGGGGGGAGTAGAGAGGGGGCAGCTTACTACACTGTAGTGGGGGGGGAGATATGGGGCAGCTTACTACACTGCGGGGGGGGGAAGAGAGGAGTCAGCTTACTACACTGTGGGGTGGGGAGAGAAGTGGCAGCTTACTACACTGCAGGGGGGGAAGAGAAGAGGCAGCTTACTATGCTGCGGGGGGAGAGAGGAAGGCAGCTTACTTAACTGCGGGGGGGAAGAGAAGAGCCAGCTTACTACACTGCAGGGGTGGAAGAGGAGGCAGCTCACTACACTGCAGGGGGGGAAGAGAGGGGACAGCTTACTACACTGCGGGGGGGGGAAGAAAAGAGGCAGCTTACTACACTGCGGGGGGGAGGAGAGAGGGGGCAGCTTTCTACACTGTGGGGGGGGAAGAGAGGGGACAGGTTACTACACTGCTCAGGGGGAGGAAGAGAGGAGTCAGCTTACTACACTGCGGGGTGAGAGAGGAGGCAGCTTACTACACTGCAGGGGGGGAAGAGAAGAGGCAGCTTACTACACTGCGGTGGGGGAAGAGAAGAGGCAGCTTACTACACTGCAGGGGGGAAGAGGAGGCAGCTTACTACACTGCAGGGGGTGAAGAGAAGAGGCAGCTTACTACGCTGCTGGGGGGAAGAGAGGAGGCAGCTTACTACACTGCAGGGGGGTGGAAGAGGAGCAAGCTTACTACACTGCAGGGGGTGTAGAGAAGAGGCAGCTTACTACGCTGCTGGGGGGAGAGAGGAGGCAGCTTACTACACTGTGGTGGGGGAAGAGAGGGGGCAGCTTACTACACTGTGGGGGGGGGAAGAGAGGAGTCAACTTACTACACTGTGGGGGGGGAGAGAAGCGGCAGCTTCCAACACTGCAGGGGGAGAGAGGAGGCAGCTTACTACACTGCGGGTGTGGGAAGAGGAGGAAGCTTCCTACACTGCAGGGGTGGAAGAGAAGAGGCAGCTTACTACACTGCGGGGGGGGAGAGAAGAGGCAGCATACTGCAATGCAGGGGGGGGGAGAGGCGGCAGCTCACTACACTGCAGGGGGGGAAGAGAGGGGACAGCTTACTACACTGCGGGGGGGGTGAAGGAAGAGAGGAGGCAGCTTACTACACTGCAGGGGGGGGAAGAGGAGGAAGCTTACTACACTGCAGGGGGTGAAGAGAAGAGGAAGCTTACTACGCTGCTGGGGGGGAGAGAAGAGGCAGCTTACTACACTGCAGGGGGGGGAAGAGGAGGCAGATAACTACACTGCGGGGGGGGAATTGAAGAGGCAGCTTACTACGCTGCGTGGGGGAAGAGAAGAGGCAGCTTACTACACTGCAGGGGGTGGGAAGAGGAGGCAGCTCACTACACTGCAGGGGGGGAAGAGAGGGGAAAGCTTACTACACTGTGGGGGGGTGGAGGAAGAGAGGAGGCAGCTTACTACACTGCGGGGGGGGAAGAGAAGAGGCAGTTTACTATACTGCGGGGGGGGGGGAGAGGGGGGCAGCTTACTACACTGTGTGGGGGGCTAGAGAGGGGGGCAGCTTGCTACACTGCAGAGGGGGGAAAAGAACAGGTAGCTTACTATGCTGCAGGGGGAGAGAGGAGGCAGCTTACTACACTGCAGGGGGGGAAGAGGAGGAAGCTTTCTGCTCTGCGGGGGGGAAGAGAAGAGGCATCTTACTATACTGCAAGGGGGGAGAGAGGAGGCAGCTTACTACACTGCAGAGGGGGGAAAGAACAGTCAGCTTACTACACTGCGGGGGGGAAGAGAAGAGGGAGCTTACTACACTGCGGGGGGAGAGAGGAGGAAACTTACTGCACTGCAGGGGGGGAAGAGAAGAGTCAGCTTACTACACTGCAGGGGGAGGGAGGAGCCAGCTTACTACACTGCAGGGGGGAGAGAAGAGGCAACTTTCTACACTGCGGGGGGAAGAGAGGAGGCAGCTTACTACACTGCAGGGGGAGGAGAGAGGGGGCTGCTTACTACACCTTGGGGGGGGTGGAGAGAGGGGGCAGCTTTCTATACTGTGGGGGTTGGGAGAGAGAGTGCAGCTTACTACACTGCGGGGAGGGAAGAACAGTCAGCTTACTACACTGCGGGGGGGAAGAGAAGAGGGAGCTTACTACACTGTGGGGGGGAGAGAGGAGGAAACTTACTACACTGCAGGGGGGGAAGAGAAGAGGCAGCTTACTACACTGCAGAGGGGGGAGGAGGCAGCTTACTACACTGCAGGGGGGGAGAGAAGAGGCAACTTACTACACTGCGGCGGGGAAGGGAGGGGCAGCTTACTGCACTGTGAGGGGGAGGAAGAGAGGAGGCAGCTTACTACACTGCGCGGGGAGGACAGAGGGGGCAGCTTACTACACTGCGAGGGGGAGGAGAGAGGGGGCAGCTTTCTACACTGCGGGGGGGGAGGAGAGAGTGGGCAGCTTACTACACTGCAGGGGGAGAGAGGGGGCAGCTTACTACACTGTGGTGGAGGGGAGGAGAGAGGGGGCAGCTTTCTACACTGTGGTGGGGGGGAGAAGAGAGGGGGCAGCTTACTACACTGCAGGGGGGGAGGAAGAGAGGGGGCAGCTTACTACACTGCGGGGGGGAGGAGGTAGCTTACTACACTGCGGGGGGGCAGCTTACTACACTGCAGCGGGGGGAAGAGAAAGGACAGCTTACTACACTGCGGGGGGGTGGAGGAAGAGAGGAGGCAGCTTACTACACTCCGGGGGGGGGGGAAGAGAAGAGGCAGCTTACTACACTGCGGGGTGGGGGGGAGAGAGGGGGCAGCTTACTACACTGCGGGGGGGAAGAGAAGAGGCAGCTTACTACACTACAGGGGGGAAGAGAATAGGCAGCTTACCACACTGCAGGAGGGGGGAATGAGGAGGCAGATCACTACACTGCAGGGGGGGAAGAGAAAGGACAGCTTACTACACTGCGGGGGGGTGGAGGAAGAGAGGAGGCAGCTTACTACACTGCGGGGGGGGGAAGAGAAGAGGCAGCTTACTACACTGCGGGGGGGGAAGAGAGGGGGCAGCTTACTACACTGTGGTGGGGGGGAAGAGAGGGGGCAGCTTACAACACTGCGGGGGGGGAAGAGAGGAGTCAGCTTACTTCACTGTGGGGTGGGGAGAGAAGCAGCAGCTTACTACACTGCAGGGGGGAAGAGAAGAGGCAGCTTACTACGCTGCGGGGGGAGAGAGGAGGCAGCTTACTACACTGCGGGGGGGAAGAGAAGAGGCAGCTTACTACACTGCAGGGGGGAAGAGGAGGCAGCTTACTACACTGCAGGTGGGGAAGAGAGGGGACAGCTTACTACACTGCGGGGGGGGTGGAGGAAGAGAGGAGGCAGCTCACTACACTGCGGGGGGGGGAAAGAGAAGAGGCAGCTTACTACACTGCGGGGGGGAGGAGAGAGGGGGCAGCTTACTACACTGTGGGGGGGAAGAGAGGGGACAGCTTACTACACTGCGGGGGGGAGGAAGAGAGGAGTCAGGTTACTACGCTGCGGGGTGAGAGAGGAGGCAGCTTACTACACTGCAGGGGGGGAACAGGAGGAAGCTTACTACACTGCAGGGGGGAAGAGAAGAGGCAGCTTACTACACTGCGTTGGGGGAAGAGAAGAGGCAGCTTACTACACTGCAGGGGCGGAAGAGGAGGCAGCTTACTACACTGCAGGGGGTGAAGAGAAGAGGCAGCTTACTACGCTGCTGGGGGGGAAGAGAGGAGGCAGCTTACTACACTGCAGGGGGGGAAGAGGAGGAAGCTTACTACACTGCCGGGGTGTGTAGAGAAGAGGCAGCTTACTACGCTGCTTGGGGGGAGAGAGGAGGCAGCTTACTACAATGTGGTGGGCGAAGAGAGGGGGCAGCTTACTACACTGTGGGGGGGGAGAGAAGCGGCAGCTTACTACACTGCAGGGGGAGAGAGGAGGCAGCTTACTACACTGCGGGTGCGGGAAGAGGAGGAAGCTTACCACACTGCAGGGGTGGAAGAGAAGAGGCAGCTTACTACACTGCGGGGGGAAGAGAAGAGGCAGCTTATTACACTGCAGGGGGGGAAGAGGAGGCAGCTCACTACACTGCAGGGGGGGAAGAGAGGGGACAGCTTACTACACTGCGGGGGGGTGGAGGAAGAGAGGAGGCAGCTTACTACACTGCAGGGGGGGGAAGAGGAGGAAGCTTACTACACTGCAGGGGGTGAAGAGAAGAGGCAGCTTACTACACTGCTGCGGGGGAGAGAAGAGGCAGCTTACTACACTGCAGGGGGGGGGGAGGAGGCAGTTTACTACGCTGCGGGGGGGAAGAGAAGAGGCAGCTTACTACACTGCAGGGGGTGGGAAGAGGAGGCAGCTCACTACACTGCAGGGGCGGAAGAGAGGGGAAAGCTTACTACACTGTGGGGGGGTGGAGGAAGAGAGGAGGCAGCTTACTACACTGCATGGGGGGGAAGAGAAGAGGCAGTTTACTATACTGCGGGGGGGGAGGGGGTCAGCTTACTACTCTGTGTGGGGGGGAAGAGAGGGGGCAGCTTGCTACACTGCACGGGGGGGAAAAGAACAGGTAGCTTACTATGCTGCGGGGGGAAGAGGAGGAAGCTTTCTGCACTGCGGGAGGGGAAGAGAAGAGGCATCTTACTACACTGCAAGTGGGGAGAGAGGAGGCAGTTTACTACACTGCAGGGGGGGGGGGAGGAGGCAGCTTACTACACTGCAGGGGGGGGAAGAGAGGGTTCAGCTTACTGCACTGCGAGGGGGGAGGAGAGAGGGGGCAGCTTACTACACTGCGGGGGGGGGAAGAGAGGGGGCAGCTTACTACACTGTGGGGGGTAGGAAGAGAGGAGGCAGCTTACTACACTGCAGAGGGGGGGAAGAGAAGAGGAAGATTACTACCACTGCGGGGGGGAGGAGAGAGGGGGCAGCTTACTACACTGCTGGTGGGGGAAGAGAAAAGGCAGCTTACTACACTGTGGGGGGAAGTAAGAGAGGAGACAGCTTACTGCACTGCGGGGGGAGGAGAGGAGGCAGCTTACTACACTGCAGGGGGGGAAGAAGAGGCAGATTACTACACTGCATGGGGGGGAAGAGGAGGCAGCTTACTACACTGCGGGGGGGGGAGAAGGTCAATTCCGGAGGAGACAGCTTGCTACACTGTGGGGGGGGAGATGAGGTGGTCGATGCCCGAGGAAGGGGCTATCTGCTACACTGCGGGGGAGAGAGAGGGAGGTGGACATTGCTATACTGCAGGCGCTGCCTGTAAGGGAGGATGGCTGCACTTACTGTGTAACTGCAGGGGGGAAGAGCTGGCTCACGCCTCGCAGGCTGCTTGCGGATTGGTTAGAAGGGAAAGAAGGGGCTGGCTAGTTGCTAGGGGTAGGGCCTTGGACCATGCTGCTACTGCTGCTGGGTGTGCCAGCAGGAGCAGTTCAACTTGTTCTAAAACACAGCTCGGCACGGCAGGTTAACTTCACTCCAGGGCCGGATTTCGAAGGGTGGGGGTGCCCGGGTACGGGCCCCTTGGAACCCGACGGACCCTAAGCGGGTGCCTAGGTTGCCTAATGATAAATCCGGCCCTGAATTATGACCTACTGTAATATTTTATATCAACTAAATGAATAGTGTAAATAGTTATTTATTGTATAATTATGTTATCGTCTAAGCTGAAAAACGATGAACTCTATACTCATATTATGTTGCATCTCAATGTACCATCTGCATGTTTAAGAAGATGCTAAGGAAAAAACATACGGAAGAAATATTTTTTTTTTTTTAAAGAAAATATTTTCAGTAAATTGCAAGCAAGCATGTACAGATGTCACGCATACATTTAAACTATGCAGGAAAGTTAATCCCCCTTCTCAAAATGACTATGCTCACTTCTTGTACAATGTATTTATAAAATAATACAAATGAAAAGTACTTTTAAATTATTAATCTTCTATCCATTGTGTACACCCTATTCCACAGCCTTGTGGGGGGTTCTCATATAGTACTGCACGACAGCAAGATACATTTCCTGGATTTGGAGTCCTATGGCGTATCTAGTGGCCTGGACTCCTCTTGTAAAGTACTTGCCCAGCTGCGCACAATGCATTTCTGGGCTATAAAATCATGTAGCCTTCTGTGATGGAGCCTAGAGCCAGGAGGTCCAATTTACCAGATGTGGAGGCCCGTTGACCTTCTCAGTAATTGTTGTGTTGAATCTGATTGACACACCGTCGGCCTGATTCAATGGTGCACACAATCCTCACGCAATGCTGATGTTGACGTAGTTGAGCGATTATTTGAAACTGCACATGCTACAATACATGCGTTAAATGTTTTCCGCGCTCGGGAGAGACGATATCAGCAATGGTTTGGCAAAGTATGGGCGTTCCAGAATGGTGACTGGGTGGTGGCTTGAAGTGAACATAAAGTGAACGCAAAAAAAGTCAGTCTCATGGGTGTGATATGGGAGTGTCATGGGTGTGTTATGGGGGCGTGTCAGCGGTTGCATTCCCAGATGCCCACCGTAGCCACAGAGGCCATTTTCAGTAATGACCTCTGCACCTGCCATAGTATGGATTAGGCTGCAGGAGTGAAGGGATAGGGTTAACTACGGAAGCGGAGGGTTAGGGTTAGGCACTAGGGTGAGAGTTATGGGCATTACCCACTGCCAGCACTTATCATCACATGACCGCTGGACCCAGAAGACACAGCCAGAGCCACCTGAGATCTGATAGCAGGTAAGTCAGCTCTGCACTGGGGCACACTGTATTGTCACCATTCTAATCATGTACACATTTCATCTTTGTTGACAAGATGAATACAACATGGTCAGTGTCGACATGCTGCATGTCAACATTACGTCCATGTTGACAAACTCATGTTGACATGATAAATTTTGAGAAAATATACCAAACCTGTTGCGGCAGATAAAATAAAAGAGATAGATCAGTAGGTTCCACTATGGATGCAGTCACATGTTTACATGTATGATCATTAAACTTGCATTTAATCATATAAAATACTGGTAACAGAGTTCTTAAATAGGTAAGAATGAGATGGGTGATGATGGATTATGACAAACATACTGCATTGGCAGAACAAATGGAGAACAGGCAAAATAAGAAAATAAAATTGCACCACTATGGATGCACTTTGTGCTTTTTAGCCCTTTTGTTCTATCAGCCCCAATGTCATCTTAAATACGTAAAAGTAGAAACATTTTATACATTTACGAAGACTAGAAATAAGTTTCTGATACTTATGATTTATGAACGACCGTGTGGCCACCTGGGTGGCTGTCATGATGATGGGCCTATTTTATATGGAGGCCAAGGACTGCAGTCCCATCTGCCCAGAGGCGTATCTATAATGGGTGCAGGGTGTGCGATGCACACCGGCCCCTTGGTACAGGGGGGCCCACACCGCACACCCAGCACCAGTGCTTGAAGTGTGCCGGTATGAAACAGTATGTGCCGGTCCGCGAGCTGTCATTTGCTCACGGCCGGCGCTGATTTCAAAATGCCAGTGCCACCGAGGACAAGGGCAATGTGCTCTGGAATGAAGTGTGCTGTGATCCAGAATCTACTTCCCTGCCGGAGAGAGAAGGGGGCCCGCACTGATTCTGCACACAGGCCCCCTCCTCTCTAAAAACGCCCCTGCATCTGCCCCATTGTTAATCTGGCCCTGGTTCAGTAAAGTATTTGAAACAGTCCCAGAAACTATAAATGCGGTAAATTCAAGAGAAGAGGCAATCGTCACTAAACTTGTGGCTAGAAAAGTGGCTTTTAAGACAGATCCGTACTTATTATGCAGCAAACCTGTTACGCCAACACTTGTCTGTGCACTGCTAGAATTAGGTCCTTGCTAACCACCCCTAAAAGCTACCTATAAGGCTTTCACCATTGACAGCCCTCTTCATTAAGTTTTCAATTTTCTATATTTTGGGTTCCAGTATCCCCTTATGTAGGAGCTGCAGTTACTCCTACTATTTATCCACAATTTAGCGCCTGATTTGTCTATTTATTCCTTTCACAAAAGACGATATGAGGTGCCATTTCAGTTCACATTGGTGTAAACAACATCACTAGGAAAGTGAATGTGAAAGTGATAGACATTGGCTTCTGTACTCACCTACAGCTACTGGTATGTTTGCTCCTGTTGTGGGTTATTCACACGTAGGTCAGATACATATACTGTAATACAAATTATGGTTGTAAAAATGCTATCAAAGGTATAGAGAAGATTGAAAAACATGAACAAATAGTCACAAAAAAAACAGAAACATTTTTTTCCTACTAGGTTTCGACTTTTTAAAGATCATAAGTTATAGTTATTCATTAACAACAGAGAAGAAAAAATATTACAAAAAGGGTGACTCTAACAGGTATTATTGATGCGGTGGTATTTTTGGCCAGACAAAATTTACCATTCCGTAGTCATTGAGGATTAGTGGACAAACTTCTGCAAGTATCAATGAGGGAAAGTTTTTAGAACTGATTAAATTGCTAGCAAAACACAATGCATTATTAAGTCAGCATTTGTTAGGATGTGATCGTAAAGGAAGAAATGTTAGCCCTGACTACAAACTGATCTAATACATTATTTCTCAGCCCAGCACATAATAGTCCATGAAATAAAAGTTACCCAAATGCATTCCTGTGATTGTTGACTTCACAATTGATGTAAGTAAAAAAGCAAATATATAATCTTTTGCTTTATTAATAAAAAATACTTTGCGACACCAGATGGGTATCCATAAAAGCTTCAGTGGAGGCTGCTATGCAAAACTTGTCTACCTTGATAATTGCCGTGTAGCGAATTGTGAATGGTAATATCAGAACCCGCACTCCTAAACAACTGGCTTTAGCCAATAACGATAACATTACTTTTGACACTGGGCCTGAATCACTACGGAATGCAACTGCGATAGTATGCTAATCCATTGCGATGGCAATGCAATTGTAACCCTGGTAAGGGTTATGGAGATATATTACATATAAATATAATTCATATATACAATTGAAACAGGTATATATTTTCATTCATCTATTTACAGCAAAATGACATTTATGAGGTAAATGTTAAATATCCTGTAGGGATATATGTGATGTGATGTAAATATAAGTAAATATGTGGAAATATCTGTACCCTGTGCATGTTAGATATCTATGATGCCAGTGGACTTTAGTGCTTCATGCTGCAAATATACATTTCACAGACATTGGTGATAGTTGCAGAAGGAGGCGGAGTAATATAAATGGGAGTGAATTGGTTCCTGTCAGGAAAAGAGGATCCGGTGAGAGGGAGGATATATAACAGCTGTTAGCAGCAGCTGGGAGGCAGTCTGCAGGTCCCTCCCTCCAGTGCCTGCCCTCCTGTGACCCAGGCAGCCAGTGAGCAGCGATATGCTGCCGGGCGCAGGGGGGCAGAGCCGGAGAGGGAGCCCAGCCGGAGCTGGGGAGGAAGGTGAGACAGGGGTACTCACCCTGTCTTGCAGGAGTGGCAGCATCGCGGGAGGTGGTCCCGGCGGCAGAGAGGAGTGGAGGGACCCGCGCTGATCGGGGCATGGCCAGTGTGGGTGAGAATGCCTGGTGAGTGCCCGCTGTGCTGGGCAGCAGCTCCATAGTTACAGGGAGGCTGTCAGCTACAAGCCTCCTCCTTTGGCTCATGGGAGCTCGGCCGGCAGCCAGTGGGGGAGACAGAGAGCCAGGAGGCAGTGCCGTTTCAGTGTAAAGGACGGCAGCACTGACAGGGGGATCAGTGCTGAGGTAGCAGCAGTGACATGGAGAAAGCAGGAGCAGCACTTATACAAGCAGCAATTTGAGGGGACTGTGAGTAAATACATAATAAATACATAATGTAAATTAAATACATAATACTGCAATTTAAATTATACCTGAGGATTACAGTATAGGATATAGATAATGGATATATATTCTTACTACAAATATCTGAAAACAGCATATTCTAGCTGTAAGGATGAGGCACTGGTTCCATTTTTTAAGACTCACATGTAAGTTGTTATAATACTTGTCAGTGTCAACATACAATACTTATTCACCCCAGCACTTAGCGAATACAGCCTTGAGCTGGAATAAATATATGAACTTCCTTTTACTTTTATAAGTACAACAGGACTTATGCTCTAGGGTTCTGGACCTTTAAGCACTCAGTATTCTCTACGCTAACAGACTCGTAGGCAAAGGCTAAGTGTTGGGCATATTATTCAGAGTTAAGTGATTATATTGTAATTGAATATTTCATTTGCATATGGAAACAAAGTATATTGTGTTTGTTATGCAACATGTCATGATACGAGTTTTTTTGCTTCATGAATTACATAACACAAAGTGTTAACCTATTCAAGAGTGGTGCATAGTACTTACCTTTAAGGAACTGGAACAGCGTCACCAGTGGAGAATTGAGAGGCCTGAAAAAAAAGAAATAACAGGTGGTCGAATATTTGTATGTATATATATATATATATATATATATATATATATATATATATATATATATATATATATATATATATATATATATATGGAAATACAAATATATATATATATATATATATGGAAATAGTGAAAGATACAGCGATAGGCGTCTCTAATAATAAAAGTGCAAGGTGCAACAAATATATGAAAATAAAAGCAATTTATTCCAAATTCATAAGGACATACTAACACAGATAAACAAATAAAAACGCACAGAATAGTAAACACATATGAAATGAATCCTTTAAAAGTGTCAATCTAGTTCAAAATTATATAAAATGAAGGAGAAATGAAATAAAACTGTTTAGTCATATGCTAAATTAAAAATACAGGTCATAAAGTCTCAGCACCATGATGTTTAAATAAAGTGCAGAAAGTCAATAGTATATATTGCACAAGCCCAATAATATATACTAAAAGCA
Source organism: Taudactylus pleione (assembly GCA_031769625.1). Classification (NCBI taxonomy): domain Eukaryota; kingdom Metazoa; phylum Chordata; class Amphibia; order Anura; family Myobatrachidae; genus Taudactylus; species Taudactylus pleione. Next base: position 19,216,825 of record JAUIMM010000116.1, on the reverse strand, counting down.
AATAAATATATGCGGAGAATCAGGTTCTAAATACAGCAGCAAATTAAAAATGCTTATCTTGGTAACTCAAAGGCAAGAGTGCAGCTGCCCAACGCGTTTCATCCAATGGGACTTTTTCAAGGGATAATAGCTAGCAAACATGAGTCCATATTTATACCAGGTTTAAACAGAACTGATTAATCCACCTTAGGTTAATTGATGACCTCATATCCGGTCTAACGGTGGAATTTATCAAAAGGAAATTCCAAAACACTCCTATGTGGTAATATATAATTTATAATATGAATAAGGATTCCAGTAATGTCCAGATACCGCTAAAAATATATGTAAATAAACGTTCTACTTGGCGGTTACTTCCGCCCAAGAGAGGTGGATTCCGCCCTTAACCGGGCACACATAGCGGTGTCAGGTATAGACACCAACATCCGCCCTCTTCCAGATCTATATGGAGATGAATGGCAAAGAGGTCGACTTCCGCCTGATGCACCTAACTTCCACCCTCAGTCTAGGCTCCACGTGACGTCCATCTTCCTATTGAACGTCCGGGGATGGTAACACAGGTACTCGGCTTCCGTCCGGTCCACGTGACTTCCGCCCTGGTTCGATTGTTCACCATCTCAGCGAGCATCCGCCCATATACGACGTCAGTACATCCCACCTAGGTCCAGCGTTTTCTTCCCCTGACGTAGTCAAGATCTTAATAGGCACAGCCATACATCTGCGGAAGCCAATAAAACACTTTTTTTTGATGTTACAAGCGCCATTTTGGAATAGGGTGTCTTAGCCCACAGTACTAAACTTGAGAAACACACCAATTGTATGAACATACCATAATAATACCAATATAAAAACAACCCAAAACTATATGTATCAACATGGTTTGAGAAATCTTAACACAAAATTATGAAATGAATGAAGAATGATAAAAATATATATATAATCAAAAGATGACGACAATTGCATGATTTAGCCCATATACCTACAAGAATCTATAATAGTTAAAAATGAATAAATAAATGTATGAAAAATAGAAACTAAAAATAATAATAAAAATAATAATAGCAATTTAATAATTCATTGAGAGCAATAGTCATTTTGTGAATGTTAGTGAAGATAACAGAGGGGAGGATCATTTGTAGGACTTATATTTGTCCATGAAGCAAAGGTAGAGAGTTAGATCCATTCAAAGACCCAGTGACTATCTCACGCCCTGATGTAAATATGTATGGACACTACAACACCTGGTATTGCCAGAAGGTCTCCCATCCCAGTACTGGCTAGGCCCACATATGCTTGGCTTCCAAGATCGGACAAGATTGGGTATATACACACTGGTGTTGTTGTAGGTTCCTTTTAACATATACAACTACCACCTCGTCTCTTACAAGAATGGAGCAATCTCGTAACTCTCATTGAATCCTTGTGGGGCCATGGTATTTAATTCAAAGATCCAGAAAATTTCTCTTCTTGAAAGTTTGTTCCCTAGATCACTCCCTCTCCTAATTTCACATGCTCTATTGCTTTAAAAGTAAGGTCCTCGGGATTGGAATCATGTTGAACAGAAAAATGCTTAGACACCACATGTCCATCAACCTTATTCTTAATGTTACGGACATGCTCTTGAATTCTCAACTTCAATGGTCTCTTAGTCTTACCCACATACTTCAAGCCGCACTTGCACTCTAAGAGGTATATGGTGGAGATGGTATTACAGTTCATGTAGTTCTTGATTTTGTATTCCTTTGAACCATCAAAATTGGAAAATACTTTTCTTCGTGGATGAATAAACTTACACACATTGCAATGTCCACATTTGTGACAACCTAAACATTTAGGGAGGGCTTCATTAGTTTTGGATGTCCCACTCTTAATCATACTTGGTGCTAAAATATCTTTCACGTTCCTGCTTTTCTTGTAAATTATGTCAGGCCTTGGGGGGAGTACCTCTTTCAAGACTGGGTCCATAAGTAAAATATGCCAGTGTTTCTGTAAAGAATTCCTTATTTTATTCACGTGTCCATTATAGGTGGTCACAAAATCACACAATTTTTCCTTCCCAAATCTTTATTTTTATATTTTAACAATTCATCCCTTGCCAGGTCTTTGGTTTTCTCTGCCGCCTGTGATAACAATTCCATTGGGTAACCTTTGTTGATAAATCTCTCAGTGTAAACCTTGATTTGTTCTTCACAATCTTGTTCTTTCGTACAATTCCGCTTAATTCTGTGAAACTGAGAGTAAGGGATATTGGTTTTCCATCTTTTTAGGTGTCCACTTTTAAAATGTAAATAACTATTTGTGTCCACTTCTTTGATATAATTATTTGTGACGATCTCCCCATTTTCATTTAGTAAAACCAAGTCTAAAAATTCAACCGGTAAAGTGCTAAAATGGGACATGAACTTTAGATTAAAATTGTTGTTTGCAATGTAAGTTAAAAATTGATTAAAAAGTTCCTCATAACCTTCCCAAATAATTAAAATGTCGTCAATATATATTTTGTACAATACAATATTCTTATGAAATGGGTTATTTTTGTAAATGTAATTGTCTTCCCAGCACCCCATAAAAATATTCGCAAAACTGGGGGCAAAAATAGTACCCATAGCCGTGCCACATATTTGTTGATAAAAGACATCCAAAAATTTAAAATAATTGTGAGTGAGAATAAAAAGCATTAAGTCACATATAAACTCCCGATGCAGGGGACTAATAGATTCATCCTCTTCTAGGACTTTCCTACATGCATTAATTCCTTTGTTATGCTCAATGCATGTGTAGAAAGCCTGTACACCTATCGTGACCCAGGAATATTTTGGTTGCCATTTAATCCCCCTCAAACATTGTAAAACATTGGTAGTATCTTTTAAATATGAGTCCAATAGGATAACATATTTCTGTAGAAATACATCAGCATACTCAGAGAGATGGGAAGTAAGCGAGTCTATGCCAGCTACTATAGGGCGTCTGTAGTGTTCCCTCTAGCTCCGACGGCATGCAGGGCGCCGGAGCTGGAGAGGGCAATCTTGTGCGCGCATCTGAAAAGGGGGTGTGGTTATGAAAAGGGGGCGTGTCCATACGACGCGTCCCCTTTTCGTCATACTTGGGGGCGTGCCTGGCGCTTACGGACATGCCGGGCAGCCCCCAAGCGCTGCAGAAAGGGAGAATAGATGCCGGGCGCATGCGCCCGGCATCTATTCTCCGGCGGTGACCGGGTCACCGCATGTTTGTCCACCCGCGGGACACTGCGTCCCACGGGTGAGAACGGCTCCCGCAGGCTGTTAGGGCAGGGCGCTTTTTGCCCTCCTCCTGGAGGGCAGGGTGCTTTTTACCCTCCAGAAGGAGGGCAGGGCGCTGTGCCCCGCTAAAACAGCCTAGCGGGAATGCTACATCCGGGGGGTGATGTCATCGATTTATGAATTTTAGGCAAAAAGTAAAATATAGGGGTAGTGGGGTTGGTCTGCATGAGAAAGTGAAATTCATCTTTAGTCGCAACTCCATTGCGAAGACCACATACCAAAAGTGACCTCATATCATCCAGATATTCTTCTACAGGATCTCCCTTTAATGGTCTATATGATTCTGTGTCACTCAGTAATCTTTCCACTTCTTTAAGGTATGCTTCCCGATCCATGATGATCAAGCCACCCCCCCTTTGTCATTTGTTTTATAATCACAGCTTTGTTCTTTTGCAGTTCCTTCAGGGCATGTTTCTCTTTGTTCTTTAAATTTTGTTTGTGTCATTTTTTCCCCTTTCCTTTACATAGGTCTTTCTTAATTTTTTCATAAAAGACTTCTATGTGGCTAAAACAATTTTTATACTAAATCAAGTATATATCAGGCGCACAAATTATATAAATGTTAAATAACAATAAAAAACAACCAATCAAGCAGCTTTCAAAAGAAGTGTTTGGGAACACTCCATAGATACACAGGCATGAAAAAAATACACAATTATAGAAAGCGCTAAAAAATAAAGTAAATCTCTTTGATAAATATAAATCACAATTTTAATAACAATCAATCATGAAACATAATAGATTTTAAAAACAGCTAGTAAAACACTTCAAAAGTGAAACCGTAAATCAGCTGATTGCCGATTTGCATAATAAGCAATAAGGACCGATGGATTTATAGTCCAAATTTTATATAAAAATACTGATTCCGGAAAGAATAATAAAGCCCACTCCTTGGTGGTAAACTGAAGTCCTGTATATAATTATGCAAATAAGGGATAGCAATATTTTGCCCTTTTGACATTTAAAATAATTAACCTGGGTTGAAGCACTGACAATGGGGATGTACACCGCTTAGAGGAATGCTAAGGGTGGGTATATTAGGAGTAACAAAGGTGGTAGTAACCTGGTGACCCTTTAGTGATTAAAGGGGGGTTACACAATCTCAGCACCACATAAGGACGCCCACTTTATCTTACACACATCTGTAATGTTTAGCAAGACTGCAAAACCATCGGTACAATCAAGTACCATCGCCGCCCCACGCACACTTACACAAGCCCTGACCTTACTCAGATTTTGCTAACTTCCACACACGCTATCAGGCCTCTGGCTGCATAGGGCATCGCAGTGGCTAATATATGCACGCCCCTGCAACGGGGCTGAAACCCCCCAGGAACGCCTGTATTCGGCCGTCCACCCCTCCGTTACTACCCACAAACGGCACTTCCTGTCAATCACTCGGCGATGGGTCTGCGTAGTCATTGCAATCGCAGTCCCGATCGCAATGACCAGTTCGCGTATGTGTATGCACTGCGAAATCATCGGTACAATCAAGTACTATCGCAGCCTCACGCACACTTGTACAAGCCCTGACCTTACTCAGAAATTGCTAACTTCCACGCACGCTATCAGGCCTCAGGCTGCATAGGGCATCGCAGTGTATAATTTATGCATGCCCCTGCAGCGGTGCTGAAACGCACTGGGAACGCTTGTATTCGGCCGTCCACCCCTCCGTTACTACCCACAAATGGCACTTCCTGTCAATCACTCTGCGATGGGTCTTCGTAGTCATTGCAATCGCAGTCCCGATCGCAATGACCAGTTCGCGCATGCACACTGCATACGCATACGCTGTACGCAACAATCGACAGATTGTGTGCGTATTAGCAACTGCGCTCCTTGCTGAATCAGGCCCACTGTACTGAACTTTATGGGGGCAAATCAATGAAATATGATTTAAGATTGCAAGCTATGTATACAGTAGCCTGATTTCATGTATTTTCCTTTGCACCACTACGGGCGTATGAAGTCAATTGCCAGCAGTGACATGCTATCCCAACTGCTTTTTGTCTACCCTACATTGCATGTAACTGAATCACCCCCCTATGATTGCTGATGACTTTTTTTGTAACCATGCCTATTAGTGGTGCTGCTGCAGAGCGATCCTTTAGCCATTTAATACTTTTAAAAAACAATATTTATGGTCCACAATGAAGAGGACAGACTGTCCAGTTTGGGTGTTGTATCCATTGAAAGTGAGGTAGCTGGCTCACTGCAGTACAAAAACGTAATTGTTAATTTAGCTCAAATTAAACCACCTTGCAATATTTTTTTTTGTATAAATTGGGGGTTCTCAGGGAGTGCTTAATGACTAGAGATCAAAGTGCTCCATAGACTTGTTTAGAAGTGTTAAAAGTGTTCAGTAAACTGTGTAGAGTTAAGAGTTCAGTAGACTGTAGATACAAGTGCTCAGAAGGCTGGCACAGGTTGGGTACGGGATTCCTGTGCTCAGGATCCCGGTGGTCAGAATCCCGATGCCAGGTAGGGTCAGGTTTGTTTCACACCTGCTGGTATTGACCAGACGGCAAAAAAACAGGCAGAAGCTGGCCATTTTTTTTCAGGCACTCAGTGCCTTTCACAAGCAGCAGCTTTGAGCCGCTTTTAATGTTTTTTTTTTAATTTATCTACTGGGCATGCTCAGTAGCTGCTGCACAAGCCGGCCGGTGTATGTGAAAGGAAAAATTGGGCCTGATTCAGACCCACTCGCAAGCGGCTGTCCGCTCGCAAGTGGGTCGATGTTCTGCACTGAGCATGCACACGACAGAGGGAGCTCCGTCGTGCGCATGCGCCAGACGCGACGAGCGTAGGAAAGTCCTTCGCTCGTTGTGTCTGATCAAAGGGGGCGTGCTGTCGATGTTGATTGACAGCACGCCCCCTTTGGTGGGCGTGCCGGGGGCGTGCCTCCCTGACGGGGGCGTTCCTAAGGGAACGCCTACCGTCAGAAGCCGGCCCACTGACATCACTAGTGATGTCAGTGGGAGTGATTTTGGCTCTGATAGAGCCAAAATCACTCCGGGCCTTGCGGTTGAAAACCTCAACCGCAGGCTCCGGCTCGCAGTTTCGATGGTCGCGATGGTCACGACCATCGCGGCCATCAAACTGCACGCTCGTATAGGCTGTGGGTGGTGACCCACAGCTATACGAGCGTCCAGGAGGACGCTCCATAGTTATGGAGGACGGCCCTCATTCAGAGCGTGCGCTCTGCTCAGAGCGTACGGCTCTGAATGAGGGCCATTGTTTCCTATACACCACTGGCTTGCAGGGACGGCACGGGCATGGCAGCCGTCCTTCTCAGTGGATATTTCCGGCTGTAACACGGCAACCGAGCCATGTGATTGGACCTACCCACTTCCCTGCACCACTACATTTCACACCCGGCAAAAAAACGGCTGTTTGGAATAGACCTAATGCTACGAACACCTGCCAGTAACCTAATTCCTACCCCTAAACCTACCTCTCCCCCTCTCAGCCTTAATCTAACTTTCCCCCCACAGCCTAACTCTAAACCTCCCACCCCACAGCCTAACCCTAACTCTCCCCATACTGCCTAACTCTAACCATCCTAGTGCCTAACTCTAACCCTCCTCCTAGTACCTAAACCTAATCGTAACTCTCTCCCTAACCTCAATACTTACCGTCGGGATGCTGGCGTTCTGAGCAACTGCATTCCAGGTGGGAAAATAGTAATAGTCACTAAGTACAACTTAGCAAATAAAACAATTACAGTTATTTTTGTTCTATTATTGCTTAAATAAACATAGAGATAAATCTGTTTTTTTTTTCTTTGTTTGAACATGTAAATATACCATACTTGCCTACTTTTAAAAAAAGAATTCAAGGGAGAAAGCAGCACCTATAAACGCAGCGGTAAAGTGGGCGTGTACTGCTACATCTGAGAGACGTGTCACAAAATTTATTTACATTCATATGTAAAAGAGCCCCAAAGCATTTAGTAAGATCTATTTGTTGATGAAAACACACTGATACTTTTTAGAAAATGCATGTAGCCATAGGGATCATTGTGCCTTATAACCAATGCAGGGAAATTATACTAATGATCCCATTTGAATGTATATATCTCTGTTTTTTTATATAACAGCTTCATAATGGGGGTAAGGTACAATCAGGGAGATTACTAGACTCATCAGGGAGACAGGGAGATTGCTACTATTTCAGGGAGTCTCCCTGACAATGAGGGAGAGTTGGCAAGTATGAATTCTACTGTAGTTGTTTATCATTTTCATTTTAGTAACTTGGAAGCTGCAACAGGTTCACAAAGACACTTACTGCATACTTGCCAACTCTCCCTCATTGTCAGGGAGATTCCCTGAAATAGTAGCAATCTCCCTGTCTCCCTGAAGAGTCTACAAATCTCCCTCATTTCATCCTTACTCCCATTATGAATCTGTTATATTAAAAAACAGAGATATATACATTCAAATGGGATCATTAGTGTCATTTCCTTGCATTGGTTATTATAAGGCACAATGATCCCTATGAATTTCTGAAAAGTATTAGTGTGTTTTCATCAACAAACAGATCTTACTAACTGCTTTTGGGCTGGTTTACATTTGGATGTAAGTCAGGTTTAGGACACGCCTCTCAGATTTATCAGTACACGCCCACTGTAACACGCGCTCATTGGTGCTGCTTTCATAATCTCCCTGAAATTCTTTTTCAAAAGTAGGCAAGTATGACTTACTGTATATACAGTTCATAATGATATTCAGTGGTACTTACTACATGCTTACTATTTAGCTGTGATAGCATATGTGTATGCTTGTATATTTCATGTATTTTTGTATTTACATATACTGTAGGTTTGTTTGGTACTCCTTTTTGTGGTGAGGATGTGCCCCAGTGTATGGGATACACATACACTATAGAAGAAGTGGCGGAGTGGTACAGCTGGGAGTAACTTGGCCCTGTCAGGGAAAGAAGGGCCAGGGACAGAGAGAGGTATAAGAGGAGCTGCCAGCAGACTGCGGATCCCTTCCTCCAGTGCTCACTCCCATGTCCTGAGTGGCGGCTATGCTGCGGAAATGCTGCCAGGCGCAGGGGCGGTGGAGCCAGAGAGGGAGCCTGGCGCTTAGCTGGAGGTAGCTTTGTGTGGCCTGTCAGGCTCACAGGTCACTGGCTGTCAGCATTAAAGCAGGTGACGGTAGCTGTCAGTACAGAGAGGAATCTTCTCTAACCAAGGGAAGCTGCTAAACGTGTAGCGGAGGCAAGTCAGTAGCAGCAGGAGCAAGAGGGAAACTGTGAGGCACATTGGCTTTACCAACGTTACCTAGCACAGGGGAAAAGTTAATTAAATAATATATGCAGTGCATACTCCCGAGTAGTATTTAGCTACTGAGAAGAGCTGGGTGACTATTTGAATGCAAGAAAACTGAGATATTGAGATGAAGACTCATTATTTAATACAGTCAGACTTTCATTAAGTTATTGGAAGTGGCAGAAACTCCTAATATATATTTACCTGTTACTGAAGGGAAGCAACCCAGTAAAGTACGCTTACCTATAGTCTACATACAGCTACTGTAAGGAGTTGGAGAAGTACGAAGAGAGGAGGACTTATATTTTGAGCTGGAGACTCATAATCAGCACTTTTTAGCACCAAACTGAAACCTTATATAATGAAATAATTGGATACGCTTCTGCAGGAAATGTCATTTATTTCTAATAATACTAAACTAAGGACTCACAATAGGATTTCATAATCTAAGGTTTCACTCTAGATTTATAGATGTTAGTATTAAGGAGCTTAAAGTGTACAGTATATGAGATCAGTCTATATATTATAATGTACTGCATTGCCATCTTGTTCAGTTAAAATATGTACCTTTAAAAAAATGTATGTATACTTATGTTACTCTGTAATGTGGCAATATCTGTTAACTTATCTGGGGGCAGCTGAACTAAGCTCTGGAAAGTTATACATTGGAAAATGACAAACTACCAACCAATCAGCTCCTGACATTTTTCAAACACAGTCAGCTAGGAGCTGAGTGGCTGGTAGTTTATCATTTTCCAATTTATCACTTTCCAGAGCTTAGTACTGTACTGTAGGGTTTTGACATAAAGAAAATTGGCAAAACCCTGTATAACAGTATATTGTTTACCAGGAAAAGCATCAAGAGATATCCCAAGTCCTTGGATCATAAGAAAAACTTGTAAGCATTGGTTTTATTCTTATATGTATATACTTTGTTGCACCTAATTATATACAGGTTGCATGTAACATAATCCTACAGACAACGTAGGTTTACCCAGGTGAGCCTTAACCATTATATTCATTATTATAGTTAAGCTTGGGTGGAGGCACTGATATCAGAGTACACGACTTAACAGGTAGTTAATGGTAGATACATCCTAGGCATTAACCTAGTTAGTAACCTAGGGTCCCTTTTGAGGTTAAAGGGAGGGTTACACAATGCAAAGTCAGGGTCACAAGCAGGTGTCAGGGAATCATCGCTGTTGCAGACACAATAAGTATGGGAGCCCAGTGCCGTAGCTAGAGCACACTGTGTAGGCCATGCCCCTTCCACATGGTGTCACCCGCTGGGAGTGGGTGATTACAGCAATGCCCGGGGGTGCTGTAAGGGCAGTATTATGACCGTCTGGAGCATCCCAAGAGATTCTGGCAGCAGGGTGTCATTACAGGCACCCTGCTAGCCAGATGCAGGAGCAATGGGTGAGCGGCGGTGCCACCCACAGAGCGATGTGCTCTGTGCAGCCGCACCACTCGCACACCCCTAGTTACGGCCCTGCGGGAAGGCTAGCATGTAAATTTCATAACCAGCATGGTACTAATGATAAAGGCTGCTATTTAAACACCTAGCTCCACTCAGAAACCAGACTTACTGTAGAGCAGAGAGCGCACATATGACCTCATGAATCATAGTAAAATAACACAGAACTGCGTGTAGTTACAGGCAATCACAGAGAGTCTGAAATGACCACAAAAATAATTAAGCTACCCACTGTCATTAACACTTCCCTCTCCCCCATCCCTTGAGAAGTGGGGCAAAGATACCCTAAGTGTAGGCTTATCAGGGATGTCTACACTAAAGCTGGGTACACACCTGGCCGAGAGGTCGGCCGTTTGGCTGACCTACCGACCTATCTAATACACACACTTACCAACCGTCCACCTGATGTTTGAGTGCCATTTGAATATGCCCGCCCACTTGTGACTTCATATTTACAGGGCAATTCAATTTGGAGCGAAAACTCAGTTTTTGCGATAATTTCGCACCGATGACGTCATTTTCGCTGGTTTTGGTTTTACACCGTATTCAATTTCAAAGACTTTTCGCAGGTTCGAAAAGTCTTTGAAAAAAAAGGGAATAACTTTTCACCACTGAATTGGGGTTTAGGGGTGCTGGCTTAAAAAAATAGCCTGCATCCCTGGGAATGTCATTTGAAAATAAACTGTGTCAAAAAAAGTTTAAAAAAAAAATAGGGACACCCCAAAAAAATTATTGAAAATTTGGGGTGAAAAAAAAAAAATTGGAAAAAAGTGTTTCAAAATAGGGAACTAGGTTCAGGGCTATTCTGCAAGTATGCGGCAGGTGTATTCTAGAATAGGCTATTAGCGGCAGGTGCATATTTGCTGAATTTTCAAATAAAGACTTTAGGGACTTAAAAATATGCTAGTATCCATTTTCATGTACCCCAAATTTGATGGGACCACTTAAAAAAACAAAAACAAAAAAACCTAAGTGCTCTTCTGCATCACTTCTTCAATGTCGGGAAAAAAACACCTGCAGCCGCTATTTAAATCCCCGACTTTCATTTGCAGGCTAAAACGGGGGTACCCATAGTGATCCCCCATGTTTTTACAGTTTTAGGGGGGTCCTACAATTTATTCCAGGTAAATTTCATTTTTTCTCGCCGATCCTACTTCGCCGGGTCCCATTTTCGTAGCTTTCAAATTGAATACGGGGCTAAAGCGGGTGCGCGCCCGATGCTTTATCCCAGGAAAATCTCAGATGTGGAGCGAAAAGTCCAGCACGGACTTTTCACTCCCACATTGAATACCCCTCTCAATGGCTGTTGCGGCCGACATATTGCGCAATCGATGGGTCGGCTATACAGGCAGTCAGATTAAACAATATATCTGCTAGATATATCGTCATAAACTGTGCTGCAGGGCTGATCAGATATGTCTATGAACGTCGTTCACAGATATATTGGGTGTACACACCCGCCAATGCAGGGCCAAAACTAGGATTTTTGTCACCAGGGGCAAGACAGTAATTTGGCGCCCCCCCTGGTAATTCCCCCTGCAGCAGTGCCCCTATAGTAATGTCCCCTGAGGTAATGACCCTGTAGTAGTGCCCATATAGTAATGCCCCTGTAGTAATGCCCCATAGCAATGCCCCTGTAGTGCCCATATTGTAATGCCCCCATAGTAATGCCCATATGTTAATACCCCATATTAATGCCCTGTAGAGCCCATGCTCCCATATTAATGCCCTTGTGGTAATGCCTATGCCCCCATTATAATGCCCCTGTGGTAATGCCCATGCCCCCATAATAATGCCCCTGTGGTAATGCCTTTGTAGTGCCCATACCCCAAAAGTAATGCCCCTGTAGTGCTCATGCACCAATAGTAATGCTCCTGTAGTGCTCATGCCCCTGTAGTGCCCATGCCCCCATAGTAATGCCCCTGTGGTAATGCCCATGCCCCCATAGTAATGCCCCTGTGATAATGCCCATGCCCCTGTAGTGCAGCTTATTAAAAAAAAAATACTTATTTTGAACCCTGCTCCTGCATCCAGCGCCGCATCCGGTCCACCGGCTGCTCCTCGGAACTATGGGGGAGACGTAATGACGTCTCCCCCATAGTGCCCGTGGGGCGAGCCGGAAGCTGGAGTTCGGGAGAAAACTCCAGCCTCCGGCTACACAGCGACGCTGCAGAGAAGGAGCCGGGCGCCCGCTGGTAATAAATATTACCAGCGAACGTCCGGCTTGGAGCCTCTCTGCAGCGCCGGGCTGGAGGTCACTAGCACCGGGTACAGCGGCGCACCCGGTGCATGTGCACCTCCAGCCCCCCCCCCCCCTAGTTGCGGCTCTGGCCAATGTACTATAAATATCGTTCGACACTCAACAAATTAACGATTAACCGTTCCCAGCATTAAACTGTCTGCACGGAAGTCTCTGGCAGGTATTCAGCATCGTTCCTTTGGTCCATACCTTTTCCAAAGGCCCAGGTAACAGAGTTTTTACTGTAACCATTTATAAGCAAACATTTTCTCCAAAATAATATTCAGTATAACTATCCACAATCACGGCATATGGTCTTACAGGCTGCTTACTGAAAATAAGTTTAGAGGCATAACCTGGTTTCAGAGAAATTACAAGTTTTGGGATCCAGGAAGATCTAACCGGATCACAAGTGGATTACATTTTTTTACATTTTAAATAATACAATAAATCAAGGACCAAATTCATTAGGAGGTTGACACAGCTTTTGACTTCTAGTAGATTGTACATCTCTGAATCAGGCCCACAGTGAGGCCTTCACCCATTGATGAACGTACAGAACAGGTCCTACGATTACGCTTGCAGTCCCCCGCAAGCTGCAGCATGACTGACATACTGTGCGCAGCATCCATTCAGTGCCGGGCGAGGGCTGGAGGAAGCCCAGCTAGTGACGGAGTGCTGGGCTTGCTCCTAGCTTGACGTTACATGGGAGGCGTCTCATGTGGTAGGGTCTCATCTGCCACAAGCCCCAGTGAGCTTCCGGCTCTAATAGAGCCGGAAGCTCACTACTGACATGCTGCGGCTGTGGGTCTGTGAATGCAGCTACTTGCATTGACACGCTCATTACACTCCCAAATCTCCCCCACAGATCGGACCATGTTTGTGTACGTTTCTAGCCACCCCCAAGTCACCGCTCAGGAACGCCCATCTCTTTTCCACGGCATTTCTGATACCGTCTGTCCTGATCTCAACAGAGGCTTTGGGCGTACACTCTGTGTGACACATGCACCGTAACAGTCTCTAGACTTATTTGCGCATGTGCAGTTGCAAAAAATTGTTCAGGTACATCGGCATCCAAGCAGATTGCCTGCGGCTCTGACTCAGGGCTAATGAGACACATAAGAACATGTGGGGGGAAATGCTATATCCCGCAGGGTACTCCTGCTGAAGGTGGGACCAACCATCAGATGCACAGAGAGCACATAAAGAACAGGTGACTGCAAGTGTTTAGGACACATAATAATACAAACTAGGGCACTAGGGCACTACTAGTGAAAAGCAGCAGCAGAGTCTGAAAAGTCCACAATACAAAGTTACCTGCTATTCCTAACGGGTTGGGTACGGGATCCCGGTGGCCAAAATCAGGACGCCGGTAGGCAGTTAGGAGTTGATTAGCTGGTACTTTATCTCCGTTCACTTTAGACTCCTCTGTACATAGGGCCTGATTCATTTCAGACCCACTCGCAAGAGCTATGCGCTCGCAAGTGGGTCGATGTTGGGGCAGTGCGCATGCGCGAGCCCCGGAGCGAGCAAGAAATCACTCGCTTTGGGGCTCGCAGTAAAACGGGTCGGCTGTCGATGTTGATCGACAGCTTGCCCCGTTTTGTAGGAGGGGTGGGGGGGTTGGTGGCTAGACAAACGGAGGCGTTCCCAAAGGAACGCCTGCCGTTTGAGGGCGGCCCTACTGACATCACTAGTGATGTCAGTAGTGAGCTTCCGGCTCTATTAGAGCCGGAAGCTCAATGGGGCTTGTGGCAGATGAGACCCTACCACAAGGGTCTCGTAACAAGCCCGATGGTCGCGACCATCGCAACCATCACCTGGCCGCTCGCTAAAGCTGTGGGTGGTCACCCCAGGAGGCCGGCTCAAAAAAAAAACCAAAAAACGCCCTGATTCAGAGCGAGTGCTTTGAAAGAGCGTCTGGCTCTGAATCAGGGCCATAGGCCCCCAAGTATAAAACTCTGTTGATTTGTTAACTGTCAATAGGGTCCTCTTTTTGTACTCTAGCAACTTCTGTTAGTGGCACTAGTTTTACATCTTTGGGCATTCGTCATTACCTAGGTTGTATAGAGAAGTAGTCATTTAGGGGGACATTTATCAAAGCTTGGAGAGAGATAAAGTGGATATAGAAAAAGTACCAACCAATCAGCTCCTAGCTGTCATTTTACAGGCTGTGTTTGAAAAATGACAGGAGCTGATTGGTTAATATTTTATCTCTCTCCAAGCTTTGATAAATATCCCCCTTAGTTGGTACTGACCACATCACAAGACATTTACAGTTCTGTATCACCACTTCCTAATGAATCTTATTTCCTTTATGTATTGCATTATTTGTTAATGTAAGCTGTTCCTCTTTTACACAATGATAGATGTTCGTAAATAAAATGATCTTATAATAGTTGTCACATTGGGAGGAAGTGTTACACCAAAGCCGGCATGGACTACAATAAAGAGGAGGAACTCAGAGGAAGCAACAAGGAGTAGCCCAGCACTTGTATGTCCTAAGGTTTATGCTGGCGTACTTAGGGCCTGATTCCGACATTTAAACTAATGCAATCGCATTTGCAATCTCTCACGGATCACAGTTGCTAAAATATGCTAATGCCTTCCAAAGCTTAGCCGAGCATGGGGACGCCCACTGCTGCTTCTTATATCCGTCCAACAATGTACAACAGCGCAAACATCGGTAACATCGATGCAGATCGGGAGCCATGCAGCTTTTAAGTCAAGTCTGACCTGCCACAAACACTGTGGCTCTCCTAACACGCAGGGAGCTCTCATTCTGTGAAGGAGATCGCAATGGCTAATTTATGCACGCCCATGAAACGGAGTTTAAACGGTGCCAACACACCTGCGTTTTACCCACAAACATTGACTACCTGTCACTTACTTGTGGTTCCTCTGTAACAAGCGTAATCGCAATGCAATTGCTGCGTGTGTGCAGTTTGGGTTTCATGCATTTTGTCCATTAGTGCAAGGGGTGCAGCTCCTATGGGACCAGGGCCCTGATTCAGACCCGCTCGCTAGCAAGCGTTCGCTCGTAGCTGGTGATGGATGCCAATGTGGTCATGCGTATGCATCAAAGTGCGCGTGCACGAACTAGTACGAGCGATCGGGAAGCGTACACTCTCCCAGCCCAGCTGAATGAGTGACAGGACAAGCCGTTTGTGGGTGGTAACAGGGGCTGGCTGCTATAAACGGGGGAGTGGAGGTGCGAACGCAGGCATGCCTGATTGTCTTAACGCCATTTCAGGGCATGCATAATTAAGACGCAGCGTCATTGTACACGTCATCTGGTTGAATTTTACACTGAAGTGCTCGCAGTAGGGTATAGTCAACCACAAGCGCTGCGTTCGCATCCGATGGTACTCGAAGTACTGATGGTTGCATACACTGCGCAGGTGGGCGTCTTAAGACAGGCTGGTGGGCGTCTGCATACACAAAGCGATAGCACGCCAAGACATAGTGGGCGTGCTTATGCCTTGCCGTGCAATCGCCTTCCCTGCTGGGTGTGTGCTAGATTTTCATACGCTGGGTGCGAGTGTACGCATCTAGCGAGCGGGTCTGAATCGGGCCCCAAGAGCTTAAGAGGGCCCATCTACCTTGTCAAAGTTACATGCGTTATTTACATTTTTCATCAATGGGTGGTACATAGGGGCCCTTACATACTTTTGCTATGGGGCCGTCAAATACCTAGTTACACCCCTGCTGTAAGGTGATGTTTTCAAAGGAGCAGTGGAAGTATGAGGAAAAGGCATTAAGTAAGAAATCAATGTATATGTATGTTCTAACCTCATGCTGACATTAGACATTCCATGAATTTCAAAAGGCAAAGAAAAGAAATGAAATGTTCGGAGGTGGTGCACTAGAGAATCCTAATATTAAAACATAACTTTTATTGCTACTGATAGTAAAATAAATGATAACAAAGAAACAGTGAAAATAGGTTAAAAAATATAAAGAACGTGAGCAAGTACAAAATATGTGTTTAAAATTGTTGCGGTGCCCGTGTTATTCCACCAAGTCAGCATCAGTTGTATGACGTTATTATCTCTGTATAATCTCTGTCTGTATCTCACATGAATTAATAAATTAGACCTTCTATGACTGGTCAAAAAATGATCATAGTGCATCTTAGTGACAGATTGTGTATGTTAAGAGATTAACACCATTTGATAGATGAGCCAGTATTTATTAGATGGTACTCAAAGTTTACAGCTATACAGAAATAATTGTAATAATGGACTCAATTATTCCTATACAATTCTTTACAATGTTGAACGCTTGATCCTAAAAATAACAAGGATCTCCTGTATATGTTTTTGAGTTCAATGTGTAGGAACCCACTAATTATTGTACCATGAGCATATCTATTATTACACACAGTTGTTGTTCATAGATGGTTAGTGGGTAGTTCTCCCAAATTGCTGTTACCCTAATGATGAGTTATATATTCAATATAATCAATGTTCTCACATCTTAATTCTCATTAATTAGGGCTGGAATGTGATATATAATAGTCACCCAACATTACACTTTCTCCTATCTAAGGAAATGTGTATCCTGCAGCGTTGGTAGAAGTGTGTTCTGGGAAAATAAATATGCAAATTTGCACCAGGTTTTCTATTCACATACACTTGGGGGCATATATATCAAAACTTGATGTGAGATAAAAATGCGAAATATATATCACCAACCAATCAGCTCCATACTATCATTTCTTAAACGCAGCCTGCAAAATATAAGTTAGAAGCTGATTGGTTTGTGATATATGTCTCACAATTTTATCTCACAACAAGCTTTGATACATATGCCCCCAATTGGTATCATCTTTCTCACTGGCAAAAGAATAAGTGGGAGAAAAATGTGTGGCTAAATTAACTAGTGTGTTATAGGGCTCTATTTACTACAATCCGCATTTGTAATGCAAATTGTAGAGTGATATTATCGACTGATTTCGCATTGCGAATTCAGGCAATATCACAGGGATTTACTACAAGAGAGAAAGCTCTGTCCCTGCGAATCCCCTCCGCACTCTAGTCACGATATTTTCGCAAAAAAATAACATGACTAGTGCCCCGCGCATGTGTCGACTGGCCACCGCTGCTACCCCCCGGGCACTAAGCCCCGCCCCCGACACTAAGCCCCGCCCCTGTGATCGCAGACCACCCGCGACCCCCCCTCACTTAATAGCACTTAACTGCAGTCATCGGTGCCCCAGTGATGTCTTCCATACCTCCGGTCAGCTGATATCCCATACTGCACTGGTACCCGATCACCTGATGACCGCGCCGCAGTACAGCATGGGAGACCAGCTAACTGGAGGGGAGTCATCACCGGAGCCCCAACCACCAGTCCCTGGACTCAGGTAAGTGAATTTTTTTTTTGACAAATTTTTTTTTTTATGCAGTGTATCAGCTTGCGGTCTGTTTAGACCACACAGCTGATCACTGGGGCCGGCTCCGCGCTCTGCTCTGCCTTTTAGAGCAGAGTAGGAGGCCGGTAACCGGTGGAGACCCTGGATAACCCCACCTCCCCTTGGCGTTATTATCACAGGGCTTTCCCCGGTATTATTTTACAATTTATTTTTAGTAACTTTGGTCGGATCACATTTCCCATTACAATTATGGGAAATGCGATCTGCTTACTAAAAATAAGTGATACTTTGGGGTTGGAGTAGAATTTTACGAATTCTACTCCAATTGCCCTGTAATAACTATAGATGATACTAAAATAATGTGAAAAGGGTGTGAAAACACCCTTTTTCACTTTATTTTAGTAAAAATAATGTTAATAAATAGAGCCCTATAGTCTCCTGTCTGTATATAAAGCAGGAGAATGTTGTTTCTATATCTAGTCTCTCATATTCTTTATTAGAGAGGAAGCACTTAAACACTGTTACACCACGTGGGAGTCTATCACAGACTCACACTGTCATTACACATTAAAGCCCCCGTGTTTTACTGGCATATAATCAATCAGACATTATATCACATTTAGACAAGGTAAGAAATAGCAAGGCACCCCGCAGGACCGATGCAGCGTTTCGCTTATGGCTTTATGCTCATGGTACAATAATTAGTGGGTTCCTACACATTGAACTCAAAAACATATAGGCCCTGATTCAGACCCACTCGCAAGCGGCTGTCCGCTCGCAAGTGGGTCGATGGTCTGCACTGAGCATGCGCACGACGGAGGGAGCTCCGTCGTGCGCATGCGCCAGACGCGACGAGCGAAGGAAAGTCCTTCGCTCGTTGTGTCTGATCAAAGGGGGCGTGCTGTCGATGTTGATTGACAGCACGCCCCCTTTGGTGGGCGTGCCGGGGGCGTGCCTCCCTGACGGGGGCGTTCCCACGGGAACGCCTCCCGTCAGAAGCCGGCCCACTGACATCACTAGTGATGTCAGTGGGAGTGATTTTGGCTCTGATAGAGCCAAAATCACTCCGGGCCTTGCGGTTGAAAACCTCAACCGCAGGCTCCGGCTCGCAGTTTCGATGGTCGCGATGGTCACGACCATCGCGGCCATCAAACTGCACGCTCGTATAGGCTGTGGGTGGTGACCCACAGCTATACGAGCGTCCAGGAGGGCGGCCCTCATTCAGAGCGTGCGCTCTGCTCAGAGCGTACGGCTCTGAATGAGGGCCATAGATCCTTGTTATTTTTACTATTTTCACTAAGAAGCACTATGATCATTTTTTGACCAGTCATAGAAGGTCTAATTTATTAATTCATGTGAGATACAGACAGAGATTATACAGAGATAATAACGCCATACAACTGATGCTGACTTGGTGGAATAGCACGGGCGCCGCAACAATTTTAAACACATATTTCGTACTTTGTCACATTCTTTATATTTTTTAACCTATTTTCGCTGTCTTTATCACTTATATTATTATCAGTAACAATAAAAGTTATGTTTTAATATTAGGATTCTCTAGTGCACCACCTGCGGACATTTCATTTATTTTCTTTGCCTTTTGATATTTATATAAATTTGTCCGTGGTAGCACCCCCCGCTCTTTAATTATGGAAACAGATATTGTGGGGAATTTCAGAAATAAATATTAGACTCTATAATTCTTGTGCGACTGGATCAAACCCATTTTTGTTGAACATTCCATGAATGTTTGCCATTTCATGAAATGACTAGCCAGTATATAAAACTCCCAGCCAGCATTTTATGAACTGGTACAGGCAGAATTTCAAGGAATGTGTAATTTTAGCATGAGACTATAATCTATATATGGCTAGTCTTTTAAATGCACGTAATGTCAATACATGCCATTTTAAAACACTAATCATATATACTGTAAAATCATTAACATTGGTTCATACTTACCTACTCTCCCGGAAAAGTGAAGGCAAGTCTCCCAGATTGGCGGCCCCAATGACGATGACGTGATTAGCGCTGAATCTCGTCATCATAGCCCCGGACACTTTTTAACAATGCCAGTAATATTGGCATTGTAAAACAGGGCCGTGGTGACACGATCACACCACCACGCCCCCGCACCGGCCACTTATGCCACTGCCATGTCCTCTGCTGCACCAACCTGGCTGCCCCTCCCGAGGGGGCAGCCAGAAAGGCAGTAAGTATGCATTGGCTATGATTTTAGAGGATATTAGTTGTCTGATCCTTTTTTCCATTTATAGATTCAGCGTACTGTATATCTGAGAATTCCCCGTCCATTACATTTTATTTCACCAGAAGTTGCTCTAAATCTATATGCAAATTCCTCTATTTCATAACTCCTGAGGCCTAACAGAGTTCTGACCTGACAACAAGTGTGACATTATTGTGAGGTAATGATTGAAGCACAGCAAGAGAGCGGCCATACAATCTCTGCAATGATTAATAACACTGAGCTAATGTAGCGTTACCTCAAGTGCAGTAAGAACATTGAGATAAACAGGCTTTAAACAGCTTTACTGACGTCAATCACATTTGTGTGCTAAGGGCCTGTGTTGTTACCTGTGTTGCAATTTAGAGACTTTGCAACCACAGATTGCTGCTTTTCAAGAACACATATCTCGGATTACTAAGAAACTTAAGCACTAGTGTATTGTTGTAACCCATCCAAATAAAATATTAGTTTTCACCATTCTATTGTCCAACTGTGTAACTTGCAAGCTGGCCAAACGTATTTCGATATCAACAGCAACATAGGGCAAGCAGCCAGAATTTGCAGCATGCTTGGCTACAAAACAACAATGATGTCTGGTAATAAAATCAGTCGGCTCATTAACATGTTGGAAAATCCAGCCAGCCTGGGGTCTCCTGACCTTACTTACACAGGCTACAGTGACGCCAGAAGTGTAAAATGTGCCACAAGCATGCAGCAATGTAAGGAGGGGCATGCTCAAATAGAAGCATCAAACATATACATACACAATAAGACATACTACATCTCATTGTAAATCGCCAAACATGATAATAGGGGATGCAGTTACAGCAGTTGGAATCCCAGTGCCAGAATCCCGACGGTGAGTATTAGGGTTAGGTTTAGGGTGAAGCACTAAGGGGGGCTTAGGGTTAGGCACTGGGGGGGGTTAGTGTTTGGCTGCGGGGGAATGGCTAGGTTTAGGCTTCGGGGGGGCTGTGGGGGGGTTAGGGTTGGGCTGCGGGTGGGAGGGTTAAGGTTAGGTTGCAGGAAAGGTGGGTTAGGGTGAAAGGGACTTACCTGCAGGCGTCAGGATTCTGACTGTCGGGATGCTGTTGTCGGTATTCTGACCATCGGCATCCCGACCCAATAACAGAATATATTCTCTTTTTGTACTGTTCAGTTGTTGTTCAGAACACACAGCAGAATGGAAAAGGTATATGATCTAAGTGATTTTAACCTTGGAATTATTGTTGGTGACAGATGGGGTGGTGTGAGTATCTCAGAAACGGCCACACGGTCGTACGCAGCCGATGTTCGCTGATCTGCGCATGCGTACAGTTCGCAATGTGCGTGCGCAAAGTAGCGGCTACGATCAGAAATTTCTCTCTCCTTGAACACCGCCAGGTCGGTAGTTTGAGTGACAGATTGCGGCGTTTGTGGGTGGTAACATGGGAAGGTGCTTGAAAACGGGGGTGTGGAGATCCGAACGCAGGCGTGCCTCATTATGCGAACGGCGTTTTAAGGGAGTGCATAATTAACAAAGTAGTGTCATGGCACACGTGACAGGGGAGGTTTTACACTGACATGATCGTAGAGCTTAGGAGAGGGTCAGGTCAACCTTTAGCTCTACGACCAGTTCCGATGGCATACGATGCTCGCGATTAATCCTTATGTAGCCGGAGATGACGTGTTATGCGTACGATAAGTGTATTTTTAGCGATCCGACCGCATCCACCCCTTGGTCAGACAGCTAACGATCCGACCTTAGGGACGCAACATGCGTGTGCATCATTTGCATATCCGGACCCTTTTTCTATACGACCGTGCGGCCGCTTCGACCGACTCTGAATGAGGTCCCTAGTGTAGTGAGCAGCAGTTTTGTGAACCAAAACTTATGAGAGGTAAAAAGGAGAATAGTCAGACTGGTTCTGTTGAAAGAGGAGTACACTACTGTACAGACTCCAGCCTTCATGTCTTCCAGAGAGGCTTTATGCCCTGTCCAAAGATGGCCAACAAGCTCACTACCGAGCATGTTCAGAGGTCATCTGTCTTTACTGTGTATGGTGGGAGGCAGAAGTCTCCTGCTTAGCACCCAAGACCGTAGGGAGGGTGGTGTGACCAGTGGCGTCACACAGGGCAGAGTACCGACGCCTATCTTAATCCCGATGCCAAAACACAGAAGGACGGCAGCCCGCACTAGGTAAAATCCAGGGCGCCCTTAGTGTTAGCCGCAGGTGGCGGAAGGTTAGGTTTAGGTAGCATAGTAGGGTTAGCGTTAGGTTTTTCAGGGTTAGGCTCCCCTAGGGGGGAGTGTTCAGGTTAGATACCACTGGGAGGGTTAGGGTTAGGCACTAAGGGGGGAGGGTTAGGTTTAGGTTCGAAGGGGGGAGACTTAGGTTTAGGCACTAACGGGGAGGGTTAGAGTGCGGGGTGGGGAGAGTTAAGGTTAGGCTAGAGAAGGGGGAGGGTAAATATATTTACTCGACCCCTATCGGGATACCAACATTCGGGATGCTGCTGTCAGAATTTTGACAGGAGGCATCCCGAGAGTCAGCATTACATACCAATTCCCCAGCCTGTGTGTCTCCAGGGGATCTGTATGTAACCGGCGGTTCAAATCCCAACGTTGGAAGACCGGAACCAGTGAAGATCCCGACAGCGCTAATGAAAAGTACTAACTAACCTAACCCCCCCTGACCGTAACCCTCCTTTAGGGGTGCCTAACCCTAACCTACCTCCCTAGTGTCTAACCCTAACCCCTCTCTAAGTGCCTAAACCTAACTCCCCCTTCCCGCAGCCTAAACCTAACCCTCCTGGGGGGGTGCCTAATCCTACCTCCTCCCCAGAAGCCCCTAACCTAACCCTCCCCCTGTCCACGCCCGGCTCCAAGCTTACTTTTGATTGGTAGGAGTCAGGATATTGACGCCTGTCATTAGACCCCTGCCGAGATTAGACAACCGGGAAGCTGGCGGTCGGCATTCCGACCGTTGGCTTCCTGACTGCATCCCGTCTCCAGCCAGCCCCAGTCTGTGTGTCTCCAGCCAGCCCCAGCATCAGTCACTTACTCTGCCTTCCGGCTGGCACCTGCTCCTCCTCATCTTGCAGCTCCTCTCAGCAGCGTGTCATGCGTTCCGCATTAAAAAAACAAACTTTTATTGCCCTGTACATGCCTCTATCACTGGGCCTCTAGAATCAGCCAGACATGGGGTAGCCAAGGGCTGCAAGCCACTGAGGGGAGCTCTGGGAACTGTCCTGAGACCCCGGTGGTCCTGGGTGGTAGGAGCTAGGGTGGGTCCCCCTTTCTGTTTCTGTCTAGCCCGGGACTCCTGTCTCTGATTGCGGCCCTACTTCAGATGCTCCAGCCACACACCCGGCAACATTCATAGGTCAGAGAATCCTGAGGATGATCCGGATAGTGCTGCAGTGCTCAGGTCATGACGCACCCGCCTACCCACTCCCTGAGGCATAGCCAGGGGCATTTCTATAATGGGTGCAGGGCGTGCGGGGCCTTGGGCCTTGGTCCAGGGGGGGCCCACACCGCACACCCTACACCCATATTTTTAACACTTGGCCATTTTCCCTCCATTCGCAGTAGGGAAAACACCACGATAATGGGCGCGGCGATATTTTTCCAGTGACCTATGCATGCGCTGTAGACTCTGGGCACACTCTAGTGCCCAGAGTCTATCAGTGAGGCGCTGCGCTCAGTGCACAGCCGTCCACCGGACAGAGAGGAGGGGGCCCCAGACAGAGACTGCACACGAGCCCCCTCCTCTCTTGAAACGCCCCTGGGCATAGTTCTATGAAGACATGCTCTTTGGAAGGCAGTATGGTAACACACAGGGTGCCCAGCTGCCCTGGATCCCAAACTTTGTCACATTGCTACAGCATACACATATACTAATGTTAGCCTCATAGGAACGCTTAAATATGGAAGTGAATAATCACATCCTCCATAAAAATTACAGTGGTAGGCTGGCAACAAAAGCAAAATAATCATCTCAGAGGAGAGGGGCTGGCAGAGCAGCCATGGCATGTTAAATAGCGGCAGTGAGATAGGCAGCTATACAAAATGATAGTCATTGTCGACCAACTGCCATCAATGATAAATAGACCGCACTATAGCTAATGCACTTTGAAAGGTGTGTCTAACCAATGTAAGGTGGACTAAATCTTTAAATGACTTGTTGCATACCCTTCTGGAGCCCAAGAAACTACACACTGAAACAACTTATTATGGGGGTTCTCCATTTCTATAATATAGTACCTGCAATCTGCAATTGTAGCTTCTTATTGGTCTGACAGCGGTCAGGCCTCCTACATCAGCCTTACATAGCCCCCAAGTGTTGGCCACAGCTGTGAGACAAATGATGGAGCCCCTGGGAAAATGGCTGCCTGGGGATCCAATGAAGGGAGATGTGGACAGGATTGTTGTTTGTGGTGTTTTGTTTTGTCATTTCATTGTAATTTGTAGTGCAGCGTTAAACATAGGATATATTTTCCATAGGAGTGTATTTTACCATTGCCAATTTCTCAGTATTGATTAAACGGTTATAAACTAGTCATTAAAATCACAGTGACCACAAAAAAAACAAGTAATAATTACCAAGTGTAAAGTACATGTTGATAACCCAGAATATAATTTAGTAAGCAGACGTGTTTGTTTGCCAATGTCAATGTTATGTTTTACCAGTGTAAAGTGTATATCTTATGCAAATATGCAATGTAAAGCTCCGTACACACAGAGGCGGTCGGAGGATGCAAGCGGTTGCTCAGAAACTGGGCGGCCGCTTGCATCCTGACCGCCCGCCTCTGTTGCGGTCGTTAGGCTGTGAGTTAACACCCACAGCTCTAACGACCGCTCCGGTGATGGTCGCGATGGTCAGAGACCATCGCGACCGTCGGGGCTTACGACGAGACCCTAGGGTAGGGTCTCCCTTGTCGTAAGCCCCGGAGAGCTTCTGGCTCTGTCTGAGCCGGAAGCTCTCCACTGACATCACTAGTGATGTCAGTGGGGCCTCCCCCAAATGGTAGGCGTTCCCATGGGAACGCCTCCGTTTGGGCTGCCACCCCCCTGGCCCGCCTTCCAAAACGGGGCGAGCTGTCAATCAACATCGACAGCTCGCCCCCTTTGGATTGAGACCCGCTACGACTGGCGCTGTCGGTCGTAGCGGGTCTCACGCATGCGCATGCTCTGTGGGGGCCATCGACCCGGTCCGAGCGCATCGGCGCTAACGACCGGGTCTGAATGACCCCCAGAGTGTCTTAACGATCAGACAATGATCAGACGATCATTATCGGATCGTCCTGCATGTGCTGGATCGAACATCCAGCACATGCAGCAACCCCCCAACTACTATAACGACCCGTGATCAACGATCGCGGGTTCCTATAGTAAACAGGTTAACATGGTCGATATCGACCATGTTGGCCTGCATGCACGGGCGATGGTCGATATCTATATCAACCATTTGTGCCCGCGCATGGACCATTGTTTGGTCATTAGAAGGGGCCAGAAACAGGATGATATGAACGATAACGATATAACGATATCATTATCGTTCATATCGTCTTGTTTAATCGTACCGTGTATACGCTACATTAAAGTCTGAAAGTAGATTATTGTATTCAGTATTACTATGTAATCATAAAAGCATGCCTCCCGAGCTTCTCTTATTAGACACAAGGGGCCAAATGTAATAGGGTGAGAATTTAGAAAATGTGAGAGAAAACTCACATTTTTAAACTCAATCAATGTATTAAAGTCACAGAACATGCAAACTTGCATGTTTTCCAGACTCAAAAAACTCTTAAGATTTAAACCCTCATCCAGGTGTTTCCTGTATTGAAAATACAACTCGATCTATGTATTAGTGTGAGAGTTTTACTGCTAAACTCTCACATTTTCTAAACTCTCACCCTATTACATGTTCGATTTGGTATTCAATTTCATGAATCTATAAAATCGACTGAAATTGAACTGTAAAATCCCTTAGCAAATCCCTCATTTACTAATATTTGATTTTCAAATCAAATTTAATTTTGGTTGACTTTAAGAAGGGATATTGTGTTCAGTTTATGAAATCCCTTCCAAAATCAAACCTCCAATCCCCATTAAAATCGAATTCAAAATATAATGCAAAATCGAACGCAACTTCCTCGTTACTTCCTATTGGGCCTAATGTATAACACATATATATATATATATCTATATATATCCAAGATAATCCGGCACTCTCCTGCAATAGATGCAACTGACTGCGTGCTCGTGCTATATAGAATAAATGTCCTGGTAGGTGTATTAGAATCAAACACACCACGCTCGGCACTGCAGTATGTTTCCAAAAAAATATATTATATATAAATCATGCAGACAACAGGCAGCAACGTTTCTGAACCGCGCAGGGTCCTGTCCTCAGGCTGTCAAATACAATATAAAATTGTGGACCATATCCCTCCATTGTTGAGGGGAGGTAATAGGGAGAAACTCTTGCTCCAACGAGAGGCAAGATGGATTGATCGATTGAACTGTGTAGCTCCGTTTGGATTAAATAAAAATTTATCTTTAACTTGTTTTTTGTAATTACCAGTACCTGCTGAACGTGCGTTACATTATAATTCAACTTCTTTTTTTCAGATTTAACAACTCTTGAATTAAACTAGTCGCTATTTTGTAACTATGGGGGTCATTCATACCCACTCGCGAGCGGCAGTACGCTCGCAAGTGGGTCGATGGTCCCCACTGCGCATGCGCACGACGGAAGGAGCTCCGTCGTGCGCATGCGCGAGACCCGGCGAGCAAAGGACTTTCCATCGCTCCGGGTCTCGCACCAAAGGGGGCGTGCTGTCGATGTTGATTGACAGCACGCCCCCTTTGGTGGGAGTGCCGGGGGCGTGCCTGCCAGACGGAGGCGTTCCCATGGGAACGCCTACCGTCTGAAGCCGGCCCCACTGACATCACTAGTGATGTCAGTGGGAGTGATTTTGGCTCTGATAGAGCCAAAATCACTCCAGGGCTTGTAGTTGAGAAACCCGACCACAGGGTTTCACTCGCAAGTCCGATGGTCGCGATGGTCTTGACCATCGCGAGCATCTTGTTGCACGCTCGTATATGCTGGGGGTGGAGGAGGGCCCTGATTCAGAGCGAGCGCTCTGGTCAGAGCGTCCGGCTCTGAATCAGGGCCTATATTTTTTGTTTTCATTTTGGTTTTTTTTCAGTTTGTATCGAGTCAGTCGGTTGTTTTTATCTGTCTTCCAGTGGAGTTTGTTTTATTATATCTATGATACATTGTATTGATCAGACCTCACCTACAGTGTTAATGTAATTGACATGCTGCCAAGTTATACTATATTGGTCAGCTTTACTTGTTTTCATTGTCCATGCCTTTAGCTTGAGCAAACACGTTATTGTATTTATATTTATTCTAATGGATTTTGATATATGCATGAGTTACACGCTTTTGTTATTTGTGGTGTTGGGGTTGTCACCATAGCAATTCAGTATAACGACATTGGTATGATGCGGTGGGCTGGAACGTGATGTGATGACGTCACCCCACCCGCACCGCATTCCCGATGCCGGATGTTCACGATGTAGCACCTGGGTGTGTTTGTCTTGTTGTTATTTATACCTGTTCTTGTATTGTATCTGTTGGCCTCTGAGGAAAATCTCGATTAAAGATGATTGAAACGTTAGCTCTACTTACCGACTCAGCATCCTGATTTTTGGAAGTCCTATGAGTGCCGCCAGTTCATTTACTATTTATTGCTGGTGTGGTTTTTCTATACCCGGGGAGGGCACCAAGGTAAGTATCTAACTATAGTTATGACATATTGAAGGAGTGCCGGTCATCTGGACTGCTATATATATATAGATATATATATATATATATAATAAATGTGATGACTATGGCGCCAACCAACAACAGTAAATAAATGTAGATTTAAATTAAGAAATTAAAGTGACCAATTAGAGTGAAACAAATATATAACAGGACGCACTACCAGAAGGTGTCAGCTGAATACAGGTAAGGAGGATTGGGGCAAATCCCAAACAATAAATGTGGAAATAACAAATGATACAGCGACAGGCGTCACTTAAAAAGTGCACAGTGCAATAAATATAAAGAAATTTAATCGAAAATTCATATAGACATACTAACATAAATACATATAAAAACGCACAAAATGAATGGGCAAAGATCACATAATAGCTTAGAAAAGCATATCAACATATCTCAACACCACAGTGTTGGAATAAAGTGCAAATGCATAATGGTATATATTGCACAAGCCCAATAATATATATTAAAAACAGATAAACTGAGAATATAGTTTTAAAAACAGCAATGAATTCAAAGGTGCTTATCTTAGTGGATTTAAAGGCAAGAGTGCAGCTTTCCCAACGCGTTTCATCCAATGGGACTTTTTCAAGGGATATTAGCTAGCATGCATGTGTCCATATTTATACCAAGTTTAAACAGAACCAATTAATCATCCTCATTGTGATTGGTGACCTCATATCCGGTCTATCGGAATGATTAAACAAAGGAGACTTTCAAAGTGCTCCTATAAATTAAGTTAATTATTTGTAACACAAATAAAATTCCAGAAACGTCCAGAGATCTTAAATATAGTGTAAAACTAAGCGTAATACTAAGCGGTACTTCCGCCCAAAGATTCCAAATCTCCACCCTCTATGACAACATCCGCCCTCTTCTGGGTCTGGACGGAGGCAGATGGTTATAGGATCGGCGTCTACGTGGCTTCCGCCCTCACTCCTGGTTTCCGTGGCATCCGTCCTTCAGTATCCGGTGATGGTATCCCGGGTGTCCACGTGACTTCCGCCCTGACTCCAACGTTCATCATCTCGCAGGCATCCGCCCATACTCGACGTCATCGGCATCCCACTCAGTTTAAGCGCTCCTTACTCCTATCACATTCCGGAGATAGGCACTGCCATTAGTCTGCGGAAGCAGAAAAATTCAGTAATATTTGGAAACTTTGAGAGCGCCATTTTGAGAGAGGGTAATTCTGCCCAAAGTGTTAACATTAGTAGACACACCACTTAAATAGACAAAGAATAATAGTAACGTTTATGTGGCAATAAGCCAGGGTATAGCAGCATAAAAACAACATCAAGTTCCAAATGGCAGATAAAAAAGGTATTAAAAAAGGTATAATATAAAATATGATAAAAATATATCAATGAGGCACAACTGGTTAAGGAAAATATATAATAATAAATTATTGTAAGTAAGAAATATGTATATATAAAAACGAAAGAAAACACTGGCTAATATAATGTTATGTTAGGCACGTCACAGTCTTCATAGGATCTTCAAGAGTAAAGAATTAATTAGTTAATTATTTAGAAGCAGAGGAGGGGGTTGGTTGATAAAGTTCGTGAGTAACCATGGAACAAGGTTAGAGAGTTACAACCATTCAGAGACCCAGTGGCTATCTTGCGCCCTGTTGTAAGTATGTATGAACACTACAACACCTGGTATTCCCAGGAGGTCTCCCATCCCAGTACTGGCCAGGCCCATACATGCTTAGCTTCCAAGATCGGACGAGATTGGGCATATACACAATGGTCTGGTTGTAGGTTCCTTTTGTCATACACAACTACCGCCTTGTCTCTTACAAGAATGGGGCTATCTCATAACTCTCATTAAATCCTTGTGGAGCCATGGTATTTAACTCAAAGATCCAGAACATTTCTCTATTTGATAATTTGTTCCCTAGATCTCCCCCTCTCTCTCCTAATTTAACATGCTCTATAGCTTTAAAAGTTAGGTCCTCCGGGTTAGGATCATGGTAGACAGAAAAGTGTTTAGACACCGCATGTCCCTCGACCTTATTTTTGATATTGCGGACATGTTCCTGGATTCTCAACTTTAACGGTCTCTTAGTTTTCCCCACGTATTTTAAACCACATTTACACTCCAAAAGGTAAATGGTCGAAGTAGTATTACAGTTCATATAGTTCTTAATTTTGAATTCTTTTGAACCATCAAATTTATGAAATATTTTCCTTTGTGGATGGATATATTTGCAGACATTACAATGTCCACACTTGTAGCAGCCTAAACACCTGGGGAGGATTTCGTTGATGTTAGATGTTCCACTCTTAATCATACTTGGTGCTAAGATGTCTTTTAAGTTTTAATTTTTCTTATAGAATATCTCAGGCCTTGAGGGGAGGATCTCTTTTAGGACAGGGTCCATAAGCAGAAGATGCCAGTGTTTCTGTAAAGAACTCCTAATTTTAGTCTTGTGTCCGTTATAGGTGGTTATAAAAGGCACACAGTTTTTCTTTCCCCGATCTTTATTATTGTATTCCAACAAGTCATCCCTTGGCAAGTCTTTAATTTTCTCTGCTGCCTGTGATAATAGTTTGTCAGGATAACCTTTGTTTCGAAATCTCTCAGTATAGACTTGAATCTGTTCCTCACAATCTTGCTCTCTCGTACAATTCAGCTTAATTCTATAAAACTGAGAGTAGGGGATATTGGTTTTCCATCTTTTAAGATGTCCACTTTTAAAATGTAAATAACTATTAGTGTCGACCTTTTTTATAAAGTTATTTGTAATGATCTCATCATTATCACATGATAAAACCAGATCTAAAAATTCCACTGATATACTGCTAAAATGGGACATGAACTTCAAATTAAAATCATTAATTGCAATATATTCTAAAAAATGATTAAAAAGTTCCTCAGAGCCTTCCCAGATGATTAAAATGTCATCAATGTACCTCTTATAGAGTATAATGTTTCCATGAAATGGGTTGTTCCTATAAATATGATTGTCTTCCCAATGCCCCAAGAAAATGTTCGCAAAGCTAGGGGCAAAAATGGTGCCCATAGCCGTGCTACATATCTGTTGGTAAAACACGTCCAAAAATTTAAAATAGTTGTGAGTGAGAATAAAAGACATTAAATCACATAAGAACTCTTGATGAAGGGGACTGATGGATTCGTCCTTCTCAAGGACTGCTCTGCATGCATTGATTCCTTTATTATGCTCAATGCAAGTGTACAAAGCCTGTACATCAATTGTGGCCCAAGAATATGTTGGTTGCCATTTGATCCCCTTTAAACATTGTAAAACATTCATAGTGTCTTTTAAATATGAGTCTAATAAAATAACATATTTTTGTAAAAAAACGTCAACATATTCAGAAAGATGGGAGGTAAGCGAATCTATGCCTGTTACAATAGGGCGACCTGGAGGTGATGTCATCGATTTATGAATTTTAGGCAGAAAGTAAAATATAGGGGTAATGGGGTTGGTCTGCATGAGAAACTGAAATTCATCCTTATTTATAACTCCATTGCGGAGACCACCTAACAGAAGTGTCCTCATATCATCTAGATATTCTACTACAGGATCTCCCTTTAATGGTCTATATGAGTTTATGTCCTTCAATAATCTTTCAGCTTCTTTGAGATATGCTTTTCGATTCATGATGACCAAACCCTCCTTTATCAGCTTGTTTTATTACCACGTCTTTATTCTTTTGTAACTCCTTCAGGGCATGTTTCTCTTTGTTCTTCAAGTTCTGTTTTTGTAGATTAGCTTCTCCACCTTCACATAGGTCTTTCTTCACTTTTTCATAGAAGACCTCAATGTGACTGCATTTAGACTCTAAAGGATAGTATGTGGATTTACATTTCAATCCTGATTTTGATGTTGAATCCATAAAGTTCTTAATAGGTGCTGATTCCTTTCTTATAAAATGCCTTTTGAGTGTCAGATTTCTCACAAACTTGTTCAAGTCTATAAATACGTCAAATTTGTTCATCTTGGATGTCGGTGCATAATTTAACCCTTTGCTTAATAGACTAATCTCAGATTCCGTTAGTTGATGTTGTGATAAGTTAAAAATGCCTTGTTGTTGGAGATTCATTGAAGGTACCTTCTCTTTAGGTTTCTTCCTCCCGCCCCGTTTTCCTCTTCTTCTCGTTGTCTTCTTTTGAGGGGCGATGCTATAGTTGCTGTTTCCCTGACAGGTTGCTTCCTTATATCGCTTGGTGTGTCTAGACCTGGGGATAAAAAATGATGTTGGTCTGAGTCGCCAGTGGATTCTAATCTCTGTAGGGCTGCATACCTATTGCGTGTATGGGTTATTCGGTATCTTGGAGATTGTACATCTCTATAGTAGTTTCTTTTATATGTAGGTTTCCAATTAGAATGTGTCCTTGATGGAGTTGGAATGATGCTACTTTTAGAATTCTGGAATCTTGACCATTGTTTAATTCTGTTATTTTCATAGTCCTGTTTATCTCTATGGAACTTCTTCTCTTTGCCTTTAATTACCAATTCTTCTGTTCTTTATAATTTTTTCATTAGGACAACTTCGTTCTCCTTAAAGTTATCTTTCATTTTGAATTCTTCCATTTGTTGCTCTTTTAACTTAATTTCCTGTTCTAAATTCTGTAAAAGGTCCTGTTTTTCTTTGATAATGAGTTGCATGAGGTCCAAAGAACATCTATGCAGGATCTTATCCCATTCCCTAATGAAATCTGTTTTATCCAGACCAAAGGTGGGATTTTTTTGGATCCTCAGTCCTCTCGGAATCCTATTCACAGAGATATAATGTTCAAGGCCTTTCACATCCCACCAAGCTTTAATTTCCTTGGTCATGAGTTTTTCAATGTCCCAAAATAAATTATCAATGTTTTCGGTGGGTACCTCAGTATATGACACTATATTACTCTCATTAAAAATTTTTTTACATAAATCACTTCTCTTAATTGTGCGTTCAGTATTACGAAACATCCTTAAAAAGTGCAGTAACAATGTGCAATCACACAAAAACTGTATTTAGGAAGGCTGCCTAGCCAAAGAAAACCCAAGTAATGTAGAATAAATGTGATGACTATGGCGCCAACCAACAACAGTAAATAAATGTAGATTTAAATTAAGAAATTAAAGTGACCAATTAGAGTGAAACAAATATATAACAGGACACGCTACCAGAAGGTGTCAGCTGAATACAGGTAAGGAGGATTGGGGCAAATCCCAAACAATAAATGTGGAAATAACAAATGATACAGCGACAGGCGTCACTTAAAAAGTGCACAGTGCAATAAATATAAAGAAATTTAATCGAAAATTCATATAGACATACTAACATAAATACATATAAAAATGCACAAAATGAATGGGCAAGATATAATAGCTTAGAAAAGCATATCAACATATCTCAACACCACAGTGTTGGAATAAAGTGCAAATGCATAATGGTATATATTGCACAAGCCCAATAATATATATTAAAAACAGATAAACTGAGAATATAGTTTTAAAAACAGCAATGAATTCAAAGGTGCTTATCTTAGTGGATTTAAAGGCAAGAGTGCAGCTTTCCCAACGCGTTTCATCCAATGGGACTTTTTCAAGGGATATTAGCTAGCATGCATGTGTCCATATTTATACCAAGTTTAAACAGAACCAATTAATCATCCTCATTGTGATTGGTGACCTCATATCCGGTCTATCGGAATGATTAAACAAAGGAGACTTTCAAAGTGCTCCTATAAATTAAGTTAAATATTTGTAACACAAATAAAATTCCAGAAACGTCCAGAGATCTTAAATATAGTGTAAAACTAAGCGTAATACTAAGCGGTACTTCCGCATAAAGATTCCAAATCTCCACCCTCTATGACAACATCCGCCCTCTTCTGGGTCTGGACGGAGGCAGATGGTTATAGGATCGGCGTCTACGTGGCTTCCGCCCTCACTCCTGGTTTCCGTGGCATCCGTCCTTCAGTATCCGGTGATGGTATCCCGGGTGTCCACGTGACTTCCGCCCTGACTCCAACGTTCATCATCTCGCAGGCATCCGCCCATACTCAACGTCATCGGCATCCCACTCAGTTTAAGCGCTCCTTACTCCTATCACATTCCGGAGATAGGCACTGCCATTAGTCTGCGGAAGCAGAAAAATTCAGTAATATTTGGAAACTTTGAGAGCGCCATTTTGAGAGAGGGTAATTCTGCCCAAAGTGTTAACATTAGTAGACACACCACTTAAATAGACAAAGAATAATAGTAACGTTTATGTGGCAATAAGCCAGGGTATAGCAGCATAAAAACAACATCAAGTACCAAATGGCAGATAAAAAAGGTATTAAAAAAGATATAATATAAAATATGATAAAAATATATCAATGAGGCACAACTGGTTAAGGAAAATATATAATAATAAATTATTGTAAGTAAGAAATATGTATATATAAAAACGAAAGAAAACACTGGCTAATATAATGTTAGACACGTCACAGTCTTCATAGGATCTTCAAGAGTAAAGAATTAATTATTTAGAAGCAGAGGAGGGGGTTGGTTAATAAAGTTCGTGAGTAACCATGGAACAAGGGTAGAGAGTTACAACCATTCAGAGACCCAGTGGCTATCTTGCGCCCTGTTGTAAGTATGTATGAACACTACAACACCTGGTATTCTCAGGAGGTCTCCCATCCCAGTACTGGCCAGGCCCATACATGCTTAGCTTCCAAGATTGGACGAGATTGGGCATATACACAATAGTCTGGTTGTAGGTTGCTTTTATCGTACATAACTACCGCCTTGTCTCTTACAAGAATGGGGCGATCTCATAACTCTCATTAAATCCTTGTGGAGCCATGGTATTTAACTCAAAGATCCAGAACATTTCTCTTCTTGATAATTTGTTCCCTAGATCTCCCCCTCTCTCTCCTAATTTAACATGCTCTATAGCTTTAAAAGTTAGGTCCTCCGGGTTAGAATCTTTTTAAGTGACGCCTGTCGCTGAATCATTTTTCCATATATATATATATATGTCAGCTGAAACCCACCATGGTGGGGGGGGGGCCTGCCCATGTGCCCCTTTACTATGGGCCCCCAAAGAGCTAGTTATGCCACTGATACCGCAGGCAGGTGCACAGCATAACATAGCCTTGAGCAGCCATTTTTCCTACAGCCAGGCTGCCCCACATGCTTTTGGGAACTTTTAAAGGCATCACAATAAATTTCCAGTCAATAGAATGGAGTTTAGAAGCTCAAATTGACTGTCTCTCATTATTCTATTTATTTGGGGATTTGAAGTTCGATTTTGAGTTCGATTTACATTCAATTTGCAAATCGAATGTTAGTAAATGAAAGGATCCTATATTCGACTATGGGAAAACATTGATGTTTTGCCTATATTCGATTTTGAGAGAAATTCCAATTTTCTGTTCGATTTGACATTCCAGTTTGGCTTTAGTAAATCTCCAATATCAAAATCGAATGGAAGTAGAACCAAACTTTAATGGCAAATCGAACAGAAATCAAAATTGAACTTTAGTAATTATACCCACAGGTGTATATTTCTTGCTGAATCAAAAATCACTCTGACCATCAATACACCCAATTTGATATTGTTATTCCTGATCTAATAAGCCTTGGCCTTTTTCCCCACAATAAATTGGGATACTACTGTTACATACTGCTGAACTGGAGGAGGTATGTTCTGTATGCATACTGTGTACTTGTCCATTGGTTTCCAATAATGACTTTGTTACTTGAATATAAAATCATTTTCACCCTGTATACTAGGTGCTTGGTAATGTTTTATAGACTGGGTAAGTGTGCTCTGGGTCTTTGGTGATACAAACATATTCATTGGTTTATTTGTGTTCTTTATACATGGGGAGGTTAATGCCAAGTGCAAATGCCTATCAAGAATGTTTACACGACTCTTGTTGAGAGATACAGCTTGGAAGAGATCACTACTAACAATACAAGGATTGATGTGTCAAGCTAGGAAAAGGGTGGAGAAGTGGATCAGTGGAAGTTACCCATAGCAAGCAATCAACTGCTTCCTGTCATTTTATAGAATGTACTTGATAAATGCGACCTCAAAGCTGATTGGTTGATATGGGCAACTTCACCACTTCTCTGCTTTTTTTCACTGCTTGATACATTAACTAGACAAGGTCCGGTGGACTATCTGCACACTTTCTAAATAAAAACAATAAACATAGGATGCGGCCACGCAACTAGCTAGTTTCCTCTACTAGTAGAATTATATAGAAAGTCGTAATATAGTTGTTTACGACGCAAGCCTTAAATAGACAGGAGGGGAAAGGAAACAGGAAAGAAAAAGGATAGATAATTAACGAGGGAATAGAAAAGGAGACAGTAGTCACTGCCCACATGGGTAAAAAGACAATTTAATCAATTACAATAGCAATGAGTAATTCTCATATAAACATAGTTTCAGCACAAGAATATTAATTAAAATGTATCAATATAAAAATGTATCAATATGAAGCCACATACTGTAGCCCTTGAATCATACCATAAATTGACTCATGGATCAATATGAACTTATATCACAATGCAGTGCACATATAGCATATCATCTGGTATAATTGTTAAAAAAAAAACACTGACAGTTCAATATGAAATGTGAAATATACTGTGTATCACCTGATCAGTCCAGAGATCTGGTAATCCTGCCTGATCTACTTAGTATCCACTTTAGGAAATATAATAGATGTTAAGCCACAACAGCGGTGGCTATTTTGATGTTCAAGAATGTATTGGAAAGCAATCCGGCGTTAGATAAATAAATGTAGCCAGATTCCAAATGCAATGTATCATCAGATCTGGTAAAGTGCAATCCGTGTGCACGCTGTATCAGACTTAATGCATGGCATTTACCCTAATTCATTGGGTATTCTGTGTTTCTGGTAGTGCCAGTGTCCCCCTACCCACTTCCCGTGGTCCGGTCTTCAGCAGTATCACTGTCAAAGACCCAAGGGGGAGAAACGCGTTGGGGGGAACTACACATGCTGACATTCTATTAGAAACATTCTATTACCTTAGAAACTGGAGAGAGGAGCACTCTTAAATCGGAAGTTACCGCTCGAAGCTCCAGGCTGAGACGCTACAGCCGGGAAGGGAAGCGGTGAACACCGGGCAGCAGACGACAGCCGATACCAGCAAATTACTGCTGAAGACCGGACCACGAGAGGTGGGTAGGGGGAAATTGGCGCTACCAGAAACACAGAATACCCAATGAATTAAGGTAAATGCCACTTAACAGAGCTCACACAATAAGTCTGACAGCGTGCACAAAAATTGCACTTTACCAGATCTGATGATGATGATCGCAGCAAAGGACTGCTCTGTCAGTTAGAACGGCACTTTGCGGTGGAGGAGTTTCCGGGTCTATTTCCCAGAAGCCCCTCTGGCGTCCTTCTGCGCATGTGCAGAAAGACACATGTACCGTGGGGGGTGCCACGGGGGGTGCTGGATCCGATTGGATCCCTCTATCAGCACTCTGTGGAGAGAAGCTCATTGGCTTCTATGGGTAATGCCATCAGGAAGATGGCGTTACCCACCGCAGGCAAGTCCAAGAGTGCATCACACTTCGGGGCTTGGTGCATATGATAAATGCGGTCGAGCCCGCATTTTCTGGATTTTACGGCATTTCTTGGCTTGCTGCATCTTGCCCTGAAAAATAAAATGAAGAAGTTGCTCATACTGTAGCAACCAATCACCTTCTAATTATCATTTCCTAGACTTTGCCATATAAATGTCAATTAGAAGATGATCGGTATCTTTGGACAATTTCTCCACTTTATCTCTCTCCAAAGCCTGGTACATCTCCCCTTCAATGTCCTGGGAAGTGCATGCAGAAAGGATCACAGTCGGTGACTGTGAATAGGAGTGCACTGGAGACAAGGATAGTGCAGTGTGTGAACCAAGAGGGTGGAGGGCCTAGGGGGTTATTAATGGGTGTGTACAAGTTAGAGATGAAGAAGGACAGAGGGTGTAAGTCAGCATTTTTCAACCACTGTGCCATGGCACACTAGTGTGCCGCGAGTGGTTGTCAAGTGTGCCACGAGGTCAGAGCTGACTTAAACTTGTACTGCTGGCCCAGGCAGTGTTGGGCACTTCAGGGAGGCTCAGGCGCACCCAGGCCGTGACCTTTGGAGATGCGGCAGCGTGATACAGGTCACGCAAGCCGCGTTGCACGCCCATCTGCACACTGCTCCCAGTTCTGCACTGTGTGCTCAGTCACTGAGTGTGACTGAGCTACCCCATGCGATGAGGGATAGGACAGGGATGACAGTGACCCTTCTCAGCTGGTTATTTTATTTTTTTCTTTGGTGGCCAATGTGATTTTTTTTTTCTCTGTGGGGTCCAGCCAATATGATTGTTTTATTCTGTGGGGGGCCAATGTGTGTGTTTGTTTTCTTTCTGTGGGGACCATTTTGTTTTTCTGTGAGGCCGTTATGTTTTTTTTTTTTTTTTCTGTGGAGCCCAAAGTGTTTGTTTTTGTTCTGTGGGGGCCATTGTGTTTTATTTATTTCTGTGGAGGGCAATGTGTACTAATGCCTGTTCTTTTTCCAGGGGGGGGTAGTTTGTGAGTATTTTTTCCCATGGGAGCCAATGTGTATGTTTTTTTCCCATGAGGGTCTGATGGTGTGCCTTAGCAATTTTAAAGGAGAGCTGAACAGGTACGTTTTCAGGGGACATTTGAAAGAACGCATGCATACACACTTGCTGAAGCCAGCAGCGACAGCCCCCGCTATCAATGTAGCCAGTCACATCTGCATGCAGGCCTGACGGAAGATGTCGCTGACAACGTGCTGGAGCGCCATCGTCAGCGACATAATGGGTACACACTGGCCTATGAGGACGATATGTTGGCCCAGTTTGCCGGATCGGGTGAAATATCATCTAGTGTGTACCCAGCTTTAGACGTGGCAAGTTTAAGAAAGAACTGGGGCCCCCAGAACGTGATGGGAGAGAGGCAGTTGGAGATGGGATAGAAGGTGGTGGAGTAGATGTCAGGGTAGGAGAAATAGATTTGTTTATTATCAGCATAAAGGTGGTATTATAGAGTAAAACGCCAATAGTGATTCTGGGCCATAAAAAGTAATTAGATCTTATTGTTATTAATTCATCTTTTAAGTACCAGCTGTGTCTTATATTTTGCTATTAAATTGATATTATCCATATGAGAATATGATGTGTGTCTTGATCTCTCACTGTCCTACCAGTGTTATATCTATACCTTATATTTTTATAAGCACAGTTCCACACTATTTTTTCTTTTCTTTGGTTATTATTGTAGAGCAGGGGTGGGGAACCTTTTTTCTGCCAAGGGCCATTTTGATTTTTACAAAATCATTCGGGGCCCATACAAAATTATTAACTTAAAATTTGCCTTCTATATTTGGTTAAAAACGTTATTAACTCACCCTTAATGCGATGGCTGTAAGTAACTGCTTCTCTTTTTTATGTTGCCAGGCAGAGTCTGAAGGGGCAGTCCCTATGGATGTGTGACAGGCAGATTGATAAGGCAGCCCTGGGGTCCTTTCAGTCCTAACCAGCCTGATGACAGCACTGACTGTACACACCCCTTGCTGTGCCACCACTGCCTGCTTGCCCGCGCTGTTAGGGTGAGACCCTGCATGCCCCTGCACTAACCAGCTCAATGGCAGCCATATGACAGCCCTGATTCCCCCCTCCTTGTGCGCTGCCTGCCTGTCGCCGCTGATGGGGAGAGAGCCCTGCATGCCACTCAATGACAGCCCTGACACCCTTATCCCCCCCCTGTGCTACCTGCCGCCGCTGATAGGGAGAGAGCCCCTGCACTAATCCGCCGATGACAGCCCTGACACCATCCATCATTGCGCTACCACCTGCCACTGATAGCCGATGTTAGCCCTGACACACACACCCTCCCCCCGCTGTACTACCTGCCGCCGCTGATAGCGCAGCGGGGGGAAAGGGGTGCGTCAGGGTTGTCATTGGCTACCAGCCGCCGATGACAACCCTGACATCCCCTCTCCCCTGCTGTGCTACCTGCCGCCAATGACAATCCTGACGTCCCTGCTCTCCCGCTGCGCTACCTGCCGCCGCTGACAGCCGCTACACTACGCTAATTCTATCAAGAGAGGGTATGGCGCTGCCTTTACTACCAGATTACAAAAAGAAAATGAAATAGAAGGTTTTCCACCCTAAGTGGAATCTAAAATAAGTATGAATACTTATCTGTCAGTATTGTTCAGCGTGTTTCCCTTTTTGTATCCACCGTATTCATATTATTCATTCATGTATGCAAAAGAATAAATAAAATATCCAACATGTGTAGTATTTCTCAGATATTCCAAGTTGTATATATACACAATGGTATAGATGTAGTGGTATGATAACAGTTGCCTCCCCACTGTGGGATTGTAAACTTCTAATACGTGTATATGCACATACACACCTCACTTACATATGTGAAGTGTATATTCAAGTTTATATTGGTTTCTTTTCCCACACATCTATAGGTATATCTCAATCTCTTCATATGTAATCTATATATAGATACATATACACACACCTCACTTATACATGTGGAGTGTATGTTCAAACTCGTAGCAGTTTCTTTTCCCGCACACTTCCATTTTGTATATCCCAATTCACATATTTTTCTGTATGACAATGATCAAAAAGTAGCGTACCCGTACTCACAAGGCATGCTAATAAAGACTACAAATCCCAAGCACCCCCGTGGCAGGCTATTGACTTCCGGTTTTCGTGCTACGTGCAGAGCGGCACCAGAGGAGTCTTTTAAGAGAGGAAGATAGCCGCAATGGAGGCTGTGGGATTACCCATTCATCTAAGAGGATGGTGGAGAATTCAGTTAGTGCGCACAGGAGGGAAGCTGGCACCAGCGGACCGGAAGCGGAAGTGACGCCATCTTGGAAATATCGGAGTGTGGCTATTTAAGCCAGAAGAAGTGACAGCACAAACATACCTTGAAAAAGACAGTTCTTGTCAAAACACGTTGGTGTTAGTGCTGTTAGAGGGGAACCCACACTGCTACTTGAACAGAGAGGTATGTGCTTTTTGGATTTTTGTAAACATTAGGAACCGGACCTATTGTCAAAAAGTTTTTTGGCACATACCGCACTCTAGTTCAGTGCAGATCCCCAATTCTGGCACATTGTTGCATTTATAATATTTTTTATGAAGTTTCTTATAAATATTTTTGTACATTTGAAGCAATGTTTTGTCCAAATAAATGAATTTTAAAACCAATTGGAAGGAGACCTGTGTGATAAAGATACCTTGATATATGCAAAGAAATCAACAACCTTGTGAGTACGGGTATGCTACTTTTTGATCATTGTCAATGTATATGTATCTATATATAGATTACATATGAAGAGATTGAGATATACCTATAGATGTGTGGGAAAAGAAACCAATATAAACTTGAATATACACTTCACATATGTAAGTGAGGTGTGTATGTGCATATACACGTATTAGAAGTTTACAATCCCACAGTGGGGAGGCAACTGTTATCATACCACTACATCTATACCATTGTGTATATATACAACTTGGAATATCTGAGAAATACTACACATGTTGGATATTTTATTTATTCTTTTGCATACATGAATGAATAATATGAATACGGTGGATACAAAAAGGGAAACACGTTGAACAATACTGACAGATAAGTATTCATACTTATTTTAGATTCCACTTAGGGTGGAAAACCTTATATTTCATTTTCTTTTTCTAATCTGGTAGTAAAGGCAGCACCATACCCTCTCTTCATACAATTTTTGATATTAGTCACTCCTTAGACCAAAGGGAAGGTCTTCTAGTGAGGTTTGGAAGGAATGTGGATTGGTAGACAAGTTATTCCAAGAGACTGTAGGTAAGGGGAGAAGAGAGATGGGGCAGTTGTTCAATCAGGAAATGTAACACCTTGCTATTTACGCTGGTACTATAAAAATGGCTCAAAATCACACCAGGGGGTAATAAACTAAAAACCAGGGGGTAAATGGAATAGGCTGCGGAAATCAAGTATCTGCAAGTCCTGTGTGAGACTGCTCGATATTTTAAAGTAGCAGTCATTTAAAAGGCAAAATCAACCTGGTGTGGTAACTGTAGCACAAAGAAGGAACTTATATGAACCATAAGCTTAAGTTTTAAACAGCATGTTTATTCTATCATACATGGGAAAGTGTCAGCACATGACATGTGGACAGCCCTGCAGTCAGCATATGAGGATAAGAGTCTCATGAGAAGATTTAATCTGAGACGTATACTTTATAATACTATAATACCTGAGTGAATTATCAGATGTGAGTGACTACATTGATATTATGTCCATATGTCAGCATTTAATGTCTGTAGGAGTCCAAGTAGATGATGAGGAGATCGCTATGGCAATGCTACAGAAATTTGATTTTAGCTGTTGTTGAACTACATATCCCAGCATGCCTTGCAACAGTTTTGGCATTGCCAAATAGCAAAACTGTGGCAGGGCATGCTAGGATGTGTAGTTCTACAAGAGCTGGGTGGCCGCTTATAGCCCACCCCTACTCTAGAAGCTAATACAGCCAGGCCGTCAACGTAGATCAATAGGATAAAACTGCTGCAGTTCCAAGAATGTGTACCAGTTGATCTAAGTGCTGAGAATACTGCATTACACACTAAAGATCCAAAGCCCAGAAAATTCAAGCTATGTATATCATAAGACAGGACACAAAATGTCTGATTGCAAATTGAAAAAGTGAATGTTACACAGAAAAACAAGTTTAACAGTAAAAATTAGTCAGCTTTAAGTGTCATATACAACTGCAAAAGAGATTACTGTTATATTGACTGGGTGCCTCAAGACATTTCAGTTGCAATCAAGAGTGAATCACTACATTGAGCATGTATGACCCTACAACAGTCAGAGGAATTGGAGATAAAGTACTTACAGCTACAAATGTTGGGATAGGAGATGAAACCAAAATCACAGAAATCCAAGATGTGTTATATGTACCATATATGGAGACAAACCTCGTAGCCATAAGTGTCCTGGAGCAGAAAGGATTTAAAGTCCAGTTCACAGAAGGAAAGTATGTCATGCAAAACAAAAGAGGGACTGTAACAGCACCAGGCACCCAGTGACGACAACTCTACTTCCCAGACACAGAGGAGTGTTATGCGATGATGACTTCTATCTCACAAACTATGGAACTCTGGCACAGAAGGTTAGGTCATCTTGGAAATGACAGTGTCCAGAAACTTCTTGATGGGATGGTTAAAGGAATATCTGTGAGCAATTCTGATAGTGTGTAAGAGCTGTATAATAGGCATGCAAAACCGTTGCCCCTTCCCAAAGTCAGCAGGCAGAGCTGAGACACCCAGGGAATTGGTGCATAGAGATGTGTGTGCTCCACTGGAGGTGAAATTGATAAGTGGTAACAGATACTTCATAACTTTCATCCATTACTTCACCAGAATAACACATGTTTATTCCATCAAAGAAAATAATGAAGTGATGAGCAAAATTGCAGACTACAAGCTCAGTAGAAACTCAAACTGGTCACAAATTGAATGTATTGAAGTCTGACAATGGAGGAGAATATCTATACAAAGATGTTAAAACGTTTCTAAAGAAGCATGGCATTTATCAACTGACCATGCCAGAGCAGAATGGTGTGAGTGTGCAAACCGCAATATAGTGTAGAAAGTTCGATCTATGCTAAAGGATGTCCATCTAAACAAATGCTTTTGGGCAGAAGCAGTATCTATAGCAGTGTATCTAAAGAAAGTTTCTCTAAAAGATAAAATACTGATGGAGACGTGGTCTGGAAGAAAGCCATGAATCAATCATCTCAGAGTTTTTAGGTGCATTGCATATGTACATATACCCAAGCAGCAAATACATAAGCTGGATCCCAAATCTGTAAAGAGTATCATGCTTGGAAACTCCCAAGAGAGAGTAAAGGATACAGATTCTGGAATTCTAAAAGGAAAAAGCTTACACAATCAAGAGATGTTATATTCCAAGAAACAGCACCACTTAAAACAAAGCTGAAACTGGAATTGCAGAACAAGTATGTGTCATTGGCTATGCCCACAGCTGGAGGCCTGTCTAATGGTGCATACACACGGTCAGATTTTTCTTCAGATCTGAATGATAACGATTTTAAAACTCGTTCAATCGTTCATATCTGAAGAAAAATCAGACATATCTGACATGTTTGTCAGATGAACGATGAACAATGCGCGTTCCCACTTGTCAGATAACGATATCTGACATCTGATGTGTTTGCAGTCAGAGTTGGACGATTACATTCATTTAAATGCAGTCAAAAATCGTTAATGGTTCAAATCGTTGAAATCGTTCAAATCGGTCAAATCGCTCAGATCATTCAGATCGTTCAAATCGTTCAATCGTTCGTCTGACACATCTGACAAATCTGACCGTGTGCATGCACCTTAAACATGAAACTACCAGCATTCACATCCAACAACAGAAAGATCAAATAGTGGAAAAGCACATAAAATTTTATGCTACTCTTTCTCCCCTCACACAGCTCCAAATCCCCCCCTTGTA
The DNA here is from genome assembly GCA_031769625.1 of Taudactylus pleione. NCBI lineage: Eukaryota > Metazoa > Chordata > Amphibia > Anura > Myobatrachidae > Taudactylus > Taudactylus pleione. Next base: position 19,172,525 of record JAUIMM010000116.1, on the reverse strand, counting down.
CGGAACCCTCCCTCTCCAAGATTCCGCTCTCCTGGTCTCTCTCCACTCACACAGCACCAAATTCCTTCTTCCCCACAAGACCATGCCTCTTTTTTGGGTTTGCGCAGTCCCTATTTAAACTATGAGGGGGGGGGCACTAATGCTCTTTCTGGCACAGGGCACCAAAACATTGTATGCAGATCGGGCGCCCAACAGCCTTCTGAGTAAGTTGAAGGTGCCACAGACACAGAGGGTCTCCAGACATGCACAGGGCTCTCCTGCTGCCAGCAAGGACACAGTGGATAATTTATGCACTCCCTGAAAACAGTGTTTAAATGGTCTGACATGTCTGCTTTTTTTCTAACCAATCCCCATTACCTCCCCTAAAAGCTGACTACCTGTCACTCACTTTGCAAGTGAATCCTCTGCCTGTGCGTGATTGCAAAACAATTAATGCGCAGTGCAGCTTTTACACAGGCTCAATGGCTAACAATTGCTCAGTCTGCGTAACTATCGGCATAGCGTGCAGATCTGAATCAGACCCACTGTGTATAACCACACCACTACCCACACACATAACCGGCTGGTCCTCTGTGGGTTCCACTCAAGGTTCACATCATCAGATGCTGTGTGTATGAAAATGTGAGTACAGCCATACAACCACGCTGCCACACAATAAACTATACTGATGGTTAAGGCGTAAGCTGTTTGGGGCACTGAGCGATTCCACTGGTTTATACTATTAACTCTGCTTACCACCATTGAATAGTACACACATATCAACAAGTTATGAGCCCAGGCATCTAAATGACCAGGCACCTAAAACACACAAACACCAGGCACCAGGATGTCATAGACATGCGTTCAGCACAGAGTAGCTCATTCAGACCCGCTCACTAAGATGCATACTCTCGCTGCTGCTGATGGCATGCAGTGTGTATGCATTGTGCGCATGGGTATGCATCGCAGAGCGCATACCTTAGCGAAAGTTCACAATGCATTCGCTCACAGCGCATAGACAGCCCAGCAGAGTGAGTGACAGGGGAAGACATTTGTAGGTGGTAACAGGGGCTGGCCATTAAAAACGGGGGATGGGGAGGTGCAAACGCAGGCGTGCCTGATATCTCAACGGCGTTTTAGAGGTGTGCATAATTAAAAGACAGCATCATAGTACACATCACCTGGCTAGTTTTTACACTGAAGTGCTAGCAGTGCTTGAGGCAGGGTATGGTCAACATCAAGAGCTGCGATCACATCCAATGTATCGATGGTTGCATACACTTCCTGGACATGACGTGCACAAGTGGGCGTTTTAAGACAGGCTGGTGGGTGTCTGCATAAAGTGTGCGAAAGCACTGCCTATGCAATTTGCATACACATCGTGCGAGTGATCGCATCTGGCGGGTGGCTCTGAATCAGGTCCAGAGTATGTCAATGCAAAGTTTCAGCACAGAGTGTTAATCAGAGAAACTTATCAGTGAAACTCCGTAACCATGTCAGTGCACAGCATATATACAGTAGTTACATCCATGATGGGTTTCATTAAAATGAAAGGTGCAGAGAATAATATCACATGGAATTTGCAATGTAGATACAATTAAAACGTGAATGTTGTGGATAGTTACAGTTGACCCTGGTGACAGTCCTCACCCAAATGAAATAGTAAGACCCATGGCAACCATAGGCTAAAGTGTTGAACAGCACATCTATATTATTATGTGCTTTATAGTGAATCATGGAATCATGTTGCACTATCCTTTTATCCTGCTTGGCAATCCTGCTAAACATGTACCGTGCAATCCGGATATCCTGCTGGGCAATCCTGCTAATCTGCACTGTGCAATCCTGATATCCTGCTAGACAATCCTACTAAGTATGCACTGGGCAATCCTGATATCCTGCTTGGCAATCCTGCTAAACCTGCACTGTGCAATCTTGGCATCCTGCTGGGCAATCCTGCTGTTCTGTTTTATGCCATCCTGATTTCTTACTGTACTATCCAGTTATACCTGCATTGTGCAATCCTCATAGTCTGTTCAGTTCTACATGGATTCCTGGTAACCTGCCTGGGGCAAATCTGTTCCTACTTTTGTTCCTATATGCTATTCTGAAGAGCCTGCATTTCTGCACCTCGTGTATCTGTGAACTCTAGCTACCTATATTTGTGCAGCACTATGCAGCTACTGCATCACCTATCAATTGTGATAGTTCTTGATTTTAGTCTATATTTGAGTCCTTTAGGAGAAAAGCGCTATATAAATAAAATGATTATTATTATTATTATTATTATTATTATTATTATTATTATTATTATTATTATTATTATTATATGAGGAGTAGGATTATATGGCCATGTAGATAGTCCAATGGGTCCTGACACGAATCCCAATCCTCCTAGTGCTGTGATAGAAACATTTGAAATTTGTGAATAATGCTTTTCTCTTTATTATGTTCCTATGATGATCAGCTGACATGTGATCCTTAGTCATAAAACAGAAGGAAGCTATTGCACAGAGTTGTCTCATTTTCTGAGTCACTGCAGGGGTGGGGGTCATCCAAAGTGTCTGTGAGGTCAGTCGGCTTAGTAAAGTAAAAACTGTCACCACCAATGCAAATCTGTGTGCATCTAGCAAATGAAAGCATGAGAAACATGTACAGTATGCTTACACCTAATGGCATCACTAGGGGAGTGCGGGACGTGTGGGCCGCTCCGGATGACACCATCTGAGGGGGTGACTGCAAAATAACAGAGCTATATGGATGAGGCGCGTCATACACCGTGCCGGGAGAGAGGCAGGGGGCTGCCCGTGGCGCGGAGCTCAATCTTTGGTGCTGTTTTTTGCTCCTCCCCCTCTTCCTCACATCTTGCTTCAGCCCTTTTTCATGCTCGGGCCGTGGTTTCCTTGACTTTCCCAGTAAAATCTGTTGCCCACAGATGCCTGTTTACAGACAATAATTTAGTAAATAGACCCCAAAATGACTAAGGTGGTTACATACAGTAAAGGAGCACAGATTACATTAATTCTTCTAATGGGGTGGGGGGATGGGTACAGATTATTATGCTAAAGGGGGCACATTAACTTGTATTTCCCTGGTAATTTATGGACCTGCATTTTAAAGTTAAGAACTCATGCAGAGTTGGACATAAACCCATTTTGCAAAAATAAAAACTATATAAATAACTGGTAATAATAATACTTGCCGACTTTTTTAATCTCCACTCAGGGAGAACACCAGAGTGGAAACGAAGCTGGACACTACGGGGGGCGTGGCCGTGCTCCTGTAATTAGGCCCCATCCCCATCACGGCAAACTGCTCCGAATCGTGGGACCGCCAGGAGGGGCGGGGCTAAATTACGTGTCTCTGCATCATTTAGTCCTGCCCCTCCATACGGAGCTAAGATTCCCGGCAACCATCTCTCTATCTTGCCCACTTCACTAGGACACTCTTCCAGAGGTTGTAGGTAAGTATGAAATGCATGCCCCCATCATACCCCGTGCTGATAGTACTAGAGCTATTTCCATTATGTTTGGTTAATGTTTCAAAATAATTAAAATAATAATTTTCCCTGGAAAACTATAGGTTTCAGCATGCCCAGGTCACCTTAACAAGTAGTAAATCACATTTCTATTTACACATGGCTGTCAGGGCATGCTGGATTTTGAGGAAGCACAAGTGCCAGTGTCACCTGGAGAAATTATTTAAAACATATATTTTTTTTTTAAAATACACCAAATGTAAACATATATTATTGTAAATAGCCTCTCTCCCACACAGACACTATGGGCGGGATGCATGACGCCAATCATCGCATGCATGCCAGCGTTGGTAACACCGGTATGCATGAAGATCTCTATCGGTAAGAGCGGTCCTTTGCGATGGAGGGACTTCCGGGTCTATGACCCAAAAACCCCTCCCGCGTCTTTCTGCGCATGCGCAGAAGGACGCGTGTGCTGAGGGGGGTGCTGGGAGGGATCCGATTGGATCCCTCTATCAGCACACTGCGGAAAGAAGTCCATAGGCTTCTATGGGTAACGCTGTCAGGAAGATGGCGCTACCCACCGCTACTAAGTCCCGGAATGTAGCGCACACTCCAGGGCTTAGTGCATATGAGAAATGTGGTCAAACCCGCATTTTCGGGGTTTGACAACATTTCTCCCCTTCCTGCATTTTGCCCAAAATACCATTTATTGCTAACCCATAGGGAATATTGGAGGGAGATGTAGGCAGAGGTGTAGCATGTAGCCAGGGCGCCCGAAGCACATGCATGCTATGGCGCCCCCCCTCAAGTATTCCAGGGAGTAGGTGGCTCCACATGGGATTAAAGTAAAGAGAAGTCAAATTAAAGATTAGTGGCAGCATCAAAGTGGGGCATTGAGGGATAAATATATTCCGCCTTCTTCCCCTGTCTCTACATCCTCCTGCCCCAGCTTTCCAGCCACCTTCCGTATCACTCCAGTTGTCAGCTTCTGTAGTAGTACCCCTTATGCAGGGCCCTCTGTAGTGCACATATGCAGTGCCCCTGTAGTTGTGCCCATATGCATTGCCCTCTGTAGCTGTGCCCATATGCAGTGCCCCCTGTAGTGGTTCCCATCTGCAGAGCACCCTGTAGTTGAGCATATATGCATAGCCCCTTGTACTGGTGCCCATTTGCAGTGCCCCCTGTAGTGGTGCCCATTTGCAGTGCCTTCTGTAGTGGTGCCCATATGCAGTGCCCCCTGTAGTAGTGCCCATATGCAATGCCCCCGGTATAGGTGCTGTCAAAACTGGATTATTGGCTGAGACAAGATCAGTTTAAATTGAAGCATGCGCAACGCCATCTTGCAAATGGCAGCTAGACTCCATTTTAGAAACAAGAATCTGCAAGACGCCATTTTGCGACCAGCGTCACTTTAAGTTACAACTCAGGAGCTAAGAACAGATGGCAATGTTTTTGATAATCTACCAAGGGCAACTGGAAGAACAAGCTTCCTGAGTAAAAGTAAATAGAATAGACAATGAGTGTTTTTACATATATATTGGGAATCCCTGTATGCAGACAAAGTATAGTTGTGGCAATTGTAATATAATCCAGGCATTGATCTACAAAATTGGATTTGTCTGAATCCTAAACAGGTTTTAGCCTCACACCCAGACAGGATGGCCCCAACTTCACAGCTTGAGGTGGTAACACAGTTGCATTTACACAAGAGTCTGGGAGAACAAAAGAGCTTTTTCCTTTGAAAACAGGAAAGGTGGAGGCCTGCTGACAGAGGGCATGTGGAACTATCTGGCTCAACATGTCACACTGCTAAGATGTTCACTTAGTGAGAGTTAAGTCCACCCATCTTCATACACACATTAATACGTCTTTATATCAAACCCCAAATACTCACACATTACATATTCACACATAAGGTTTAGTAAGTTTTAAAGTATATGATTTAAGTTGGTTCAGTTTAAATGCTGTGAAATAAAGATATTTGATAACTTAGGTTCTGTACATGCTAAGACAGCAGTGTTTGGGTTCGTACTGATGCGTACTCTTTCAACAGAATTCCGGTACTATCGGTGTGGAGATCGCATCATGCATTCGCAACTTATGGACCGCAGAGACTACAAGCAACAAAATGTATATTTTATGAACAACTGCAGCATTGGGGGTGGGAGGGAAAGACCCCCAGCTGTTAGAGGCAGGGAGAGTCTATTTGAACCAGCCTGTTAAAATGATCTGTAACAGATGCTTCTCTCCTGGGAACCAATGACATCAGCAACAAACTTCTCTATTGTCCGTTCTATTCTGGGGGGGTATAAATATGTGAGCTCAAACGCTGGGTTCTTAGTCTTCTTGCTGAATGACGAGGGGTCTCTTGCTGATGCCTATCACCGGGTCCGGAAGCGCTGCATATGTATACTGTACTTGGGTCTGTATAATTCCTTTGCGTCTTATTGTGTCTGGATCAATAGCATGTAACTGACTGTACTTTTACTTGAATAATACTTTGTGCTTTGGAACCACAGATTCCAGGTCTAAGTCTTTATTTACTGTATGACTGCGTACGCAAATTAGCGTCATCATTAGAAGGTATAGGCAGGATGTTAGAAGATACAGGCAGGGGTATATAAAGGTTAATTTTAATATCAACAGTGCCCATATGCAGTGCCCCCTGTATAGGTGCCCACATGCAATGCCCTCTGTATTGGGGCCCATATGCAATGCCCCCTGTAGTGGGGCCCATATGCAATGGCCCCTGTACTGGTACCCCTATGTAGTGCCCCCTGTATATGTGTCCCTTAAAGTAGTGCCGCTGTAGTAGTGCCCATATGCAGTGCCCCCTGTAGTGGTGCCCATATGCAGTGCCCCCTGTATATGTGCCCGTATGCAGTGCCCCATGTATAGTTGCCCCTTAAAGTAGTGCCCATATGCAGTGCCCCCTGTATAGGTGCCCATGTGCAATGCCCCCTGTAGTGGTTCCCATATGTAGTGCCCCCTGTAGTGGTGCCCATATGCAGTGCCTCCTGTATAGGTGCCCATATGCAGTGCCCCCTGTATAGGTGCCCCTTTAAGTAATGCCCATATGCAGTGCCCCCTGTATAGGTGCCCATATGCAATGCCCCCTGTAGTGGTGCCCATATGTAGTGCGCCCTGTATAGGTGCCCATATGCAGTGCCCCCTGTATAGGTGTCCATATTCAGTGCCCCCTGTAGAGGTGCCCCTTAAAGTAGTGCCCCCTGTATAGGTGCCCCCCTCCCCCCCAGTACTTACCTGATCATTGCGGCCGTCATCCGGGCTGTTTATCCTGCTCAGCTGCAGCACTGATTGGATCTAATTAAATACAGCAGGCGCGGCTGCACAGGTTCCTAAGCACGCGGGTGACGTCATGACATCACCCGCGCACTGCATCACTGGGAACGCAGGCCTCTGAAGCAATTGGAGGCTTCCTTAGCCTCCGATCACTTCAGAGGCAGGCGTTCACATTGCAGTGGGGAAGCAATGGCCTCCGGAAACCTTTGGCGCCTGGAGCTTGCGCTCCACTGGAACCACCCTACCTACACCCCTGGATGTAGATAGTTAAAGGGAGGTACTATTTATGCACTCTATAGCACTGGCCAGACCGACATAGTTCTGGTGGGATGTATTGAATTTACCTATGATCGGGATGCCTACTGTTGAAATCCCGGCGCCGGAATCCCGACCCGTGGCCAGAACACTGGCGCTCCCAACATCGGTTGAGATGCCGACGGCATCCTGAGCATAAGTTAAGCGGGCAGGGTTAGCTTGTAGCTGCGTGGGGGGGAGGGTTAGGTTTAGGCACCACTGGGGTTAGAGAAAGGCTGCAGGAGGTGGTAGGTTAGGGTTAGGCACCCCCCATGGATAGGTTAGGGTTAGGCATCACTGGGGGGGGGGGTTTACGCACTAAGAGGGGATGGTTAGGTTTAGACACTAACTGGGAGGGTTAGGGTGCTGGGTATGGATAATTAGGATGCAAGAAGGGAGGGCTAGGGTTAGCGGGTGAAGGGGGGAGGGTTACCGTATGTACAAACCCCATGTCAGGATTCTGAGCATCGGGATGCCGCTGTCAGCCATACCCAACTTGTTCTGGTCACGTGCACACAGCACTGGCTATACCCACACAATGCTGGTCACTCCCATGCAGCAATGACCATACCCACACCCCGACCGCTTCTCACAACAGGCCCTTCCCTTGAAAATCCTAGGCCCATGTTTGCCCCTAATCTAGCCCTGCAGAAATGGAGTCAGCACTCAGTGAGCCCAATGGCTGTCTGGGCACATCTTTTTCCATAAGTCAGGACCCAGATCTCCTCTCCAGAGATCTCAATCCTTTTTAAAAAAGAAAAAATTTATACGACTATGGCTACGGCATTTTGAGCTTATGCCTCGTTATGCTTAGAGAGGCAGACTGGATGATAGACAGTGCAAGCGTTGGCCAAGTTCTATAAGGGCATATTCTCCCTCCCGCTGATGCTATTACTATTATCAGTGTGGCCACTGTGAACTATTAGCATTACTCTAGGAGTGGACAGCCAGGTCGGCGAGGATGGGTGCATGGTGTCGCAGAATAATTTGCCAACTTTCCCAGAAGGCACAGCTGTTTTTGTTGGGTATAAAGCTATATATATATATATATATATATATATATATATATCAGAGCTGTAGCTAGCACTCTGAACGCCCTATGCCAGCCCCGCCCCTTTTGCATGTGACGTCACGACGTCACGCACAAGGGGACGGGGACGCCAGCAACTGAAGCTCAAGCAGTGCCCGGAACATCTTCAAGACGCGCTGGGCAGCTGTAATTATGGCAGGGTGCCTGCCTGTAGCGTCCGCGGGACGCTACAGGCAGCACTGTTGCAATGATGCTGGCTGCAGGGCGCCATTACAGGCATCCTGCAGTCAGAAGCAGGGGCCGTGGGATGTCGACGGTGCCGCCCACAGAGCACTGCGCTCTGTGCAGCCGCACCAGCCGCATACCCCTAGCTACGGCCCTGATATAAATATATATATATATACAGTATAAATAGACGTAGGCTGCCATAGTCCGTGTTAAGCTGGCCACACATCTAAAGATTATCTGTCCAACCAGTCAACTAGTAGATTGGTTGGAATGAAAATCTGGTAAGGAATACAATCAGCAATTTGCTCCCAGACGCTGAAAAATGTTTTATTAAAATTATACTTTCACGGTGTAAGTTTGTTTATTTACGTATTTCTTTAGTTGTGGAACTACAAGTGCCAGCGGGCCCGTAATGCCCCGCATGCTGGTATTTGTGGTTCTCCAAATACCAGCATGCAGGGGAGGCTTGCTAGTACTTGTGGTTCTACAAATAAAGACAATATGGTAAATTTCATTTTACACTTTCACTTTACACTATCAACCCGGCACCCACCGCCCTAGGGTGCCGGGGATAGCCCCGGGCTATCAGTCTAGGCCTGGGGTGCCCTGGAGAGGGGTACCCCTTTATTGGGGGGGTACCCAACTCCCCAGGGATGCCCGGCCTGGACTGACTAGCAGTCAGGGATAATGCTTTGGCCGGGGAAACCGGTGAAAGGTTTTCCCTGGCTGTGGCATTATCCCCCTGCTAGAAAGAGTTCGGTGCTGGTTCAGGAATTTTCAGGGGACCCCTACTCGTTTTGTCCCCTGATTTTCCAGAACCAGGACCAGCTCAACAAAGCCCTGTGCTGGTTCTTAATATACAGGCCCCCCCTACGCATTTTGGCCCCTGTATTTTTAGAACCAGGCTTTATAAAGCCCGGGGCTGGTTATGCTTTTGGGGAGGGGGTGCACGTCATTTTTTTTTATTTTATAACATTTAACATAAGTACACACAGAAACATGTACATATCTCATGGATATGTGCATGTTTCTGTGTTAATCTGACCTGCTCAGGGTGTACTCGCTAGCCTGAAGCAGGTCTATTATTTGGGGACTTTTGGTAATCTTTTTTTTGCGAGTCTGAAACAGACACCCTATTACATTGGGCGAGTTGATTGTTTTCAATGTGAAAACATCTGGATGCGAGTTTGAGAATGGAGAGTTTTAGTAACTCTGAAAAATGCGAGTTTTAGTGAACAGACACCATTACATTGGAGAGTTGTGAAAAATTGCGAGTTTAGCACCAAACTCACAATTTACCAAAACAGACTACCTATTACATTTGGCCCAAAGTGTTAGAATATAAATAATTACCATTTGATAACTAAGACGGAGTTACGCCGGAGATAAGCTGGAGGAAAACTGAGGGAAAACATCCTCAAAACCAGAACACTTTCTGATCTAGCAACATACTTATGTGAATTACCGAATTCACCATCTGCTGCTGTATGCATATCCAGGAAACTCCTTACTGCCCTCGCTGCTTGGGCATTGCAAGTACTTCCTTGTCTGCGTGCTGCTCTTGTTGATTGATCTTTGTTGTTCAAAACACTTCTGACTAGATTGGCTCTGTACATTGTAATTTATGCCTTTATACTGCAGAAAATTTTGTTTGTATTGCCTTTTTCCATTGCATCACATCAATCCACTTCAATCATTCTTTTAATAACTAATTCCTTCACCCACTACTCACATACTTCTCTTTATATTTCACTTTTGGAGCTGCGCTCATACATTAGCAGCTCTGTTCTTTTACCTGTATTTTTGAACATTTACCCACACTGCCTCTACATCACACAACCTCCACTCCAGTTTTCATCTCGTTTATTACCTCGTCCACAGCATGAACACCCTTTCTTCAAACACCCCCCTTATTCAGTGTCCACAAAATCCTCTACTTTATCCATCCCTATCCTCCCCCTCTTCTCTCCTACGCTTGCTGTTCCCCCTTTTTTCTCTTAGTCTCCCTTCCAACCCTCTGCTTCTTTCCCCCCCGGTCTTTCCTGTTCCTCCAGTCTCAACCACCTCCCTCCCTCCATGGCCTTGCTACCCCACCACTATGCCCACCTGGTTCTGCCTGTTATCTCCAGGGCTGCCAAGAGAAATTCTGGGCCTGGATACAGCAACATCCTGTGGGACCACAGCATGTTGGGAATGGCTGCACCCATTTGTGGGTGGGTCTGGCATGTGAGATGTACCCACTCACAGGAGCATGGCATAGCACCCATCAGCTTGGACTAAAGTATTCACTATTAGGATGGCTGGACAGTCCCATAATAGCTGCATTTTTAGCAGGATGTATTTAGATGCTAAAATGTAACACAAAAATTAAAGTGCTACAACTTTATTGCATACATCTCTCAAGTAAATAACACATAAATAAAATCTATTTTCTGTCATAGAGATAGATGAATGAAGGACTTAATTTTGACATAACATCAGGTCATCTTAAACACACACATTCCGCAGCACATATCCTAACCCATTGCTCCATGCTCCTTCCTCACTATCTACCCCATCTGTGTCGCCCCTGTCTGTCTGCCCCTCCCCTTTAGAATGTAAGCTCTCACGAGCAGGGCCCTCATCCCCCAAGTGCTTCTCCTCCCCCTACTTATAGTATCATTTACTCCTAACTCCCCATTTGGCACTTAACACTTGGTTGCTGAAGCCCTGCTGCTTGTATTATGTAGCTATGTTTATAAACCTTGTCCTGCATTGTTTTGTATTACTATTAACTGTTTTTCTTGTGTGCTCATTTATGTACTGTGTAAGGCGCCGAGGAACCTTTGTGGCGCCATATAAATAAAGGATAATAATAATAATAATTATATATATATATATATATATATATATCTAGAAGGTGGGAGAGAGAAATATGCGCCTGATAGTGTAATATTTTAGACAATTCAGGGTAGACACACAACAGGTATCCCTCTTGTATGCGTACCGGATAGTTTCGTGATAGGTAAATATTGTACAGGTAAGTATGATCCAAGTTCTCGGTGTAATTCAGTGTACAGTGCTTTTTCAATAGTATACTGTACACACAATATTGTGTCTGTGGTAACTTAAAAATAGATCTAGTGTGTCATGGGATTATTAAGGGAAACTTCTCCTTTCAAAAATAGTAAGAAGATATCCACACTGCACATCACCCCAAAAACACCATAACATGTTTTGAATGTCAACACCAGAATGTCAACAGATTCTGAATATTGACAGTCAGAATGTTGACATGAGCTTTAGATCGACAAGCAAAGTGTCGACATCTAAAAATGTTGACATGGTTAAAATGACGACATGTTCATAATGTCAACATTTAATATGGCAACACCAGACTGTCGACATAAATGTGTTTGCTTGATTTAGGATAGGGTTAGGTTTAGGGTTAGGTTCAGGGTTTGGGTTAAGGGTTAGGTTTAAGGATAAATTTAGGGTTAGGCTAAAATGAGCAAAAAAACTGTATGTCGACATTTTGGTGTCGACGTGTTAAATGCCTACATTATGAACATGTCAACATTTTAATCATATTGACATACTGCTTGCCGTCCTAAAGTCCATGTCAAAATTGTGATAGTCAACATTCAGAACCTTTTGACATTCTGAATATCGACTGTCAATAGTACCTCACCCATGGAAAGATAAGAAGAGCTGGGAGCAAGTGCTATCTCAACTGAAGTGAAGGGCATGCTTGAAGGTATGGATACTGGTAGAGATTCTGATAGGGAGAGGAAGTATATTCCAGGTCAGTGGGAAAGCACGGGAGGAATCTTGGATGTGGGAGTGAGAGGAGATAATCAAAGTGGAGGTGAGGCGATCTGGGTTGTTCCTAGCATGTGACAACACAGAATCCTAAATAATCCCAGTGAATCCGGACAGTAGGATTTGGCCAAATAATGGATTCTGCAGGAGCTCTAGTTTAGGAGATAGATCCTATGCAAGTTGTTTCTGCTCGGCTGGACAAGCATGAAGGTACTCTCAGAGTCAAGTAACAACTTATCTTTGGGAGATGTACACTCATATGGATGTTATTCAAGCTTCTCTAGCTGGCAATCCAGCTCAGCCGGTCATTCAAATCAGTGACACTAACCTACACCTACCTCTACCTTCTAAGTTTGACAGAGATCCCAAGCTATGCCACAGATTTGTAAATCAGTGTGCAATTCACTTTGGTTTACAACTGGTGAATGCTTCCACTGACAGGCGAATACTTCCACTGACAGGGCCAAAGTGGCTTATGTAGTCTCTTTCCTCTCTGGCCAAGCCGTTACCTGGGCCTCTCCCATATGGAAAGGAATTATTTTATATTGTTCAATTTTGCAAATATTCTGGCAGCGTTCCAACAAATATTTGACTACTCAGGATGGGTGGTTTCTGAAATTCACGGGGAATACTGGGAAGGATCCTATTGGATCCCTCTCGGGGGGTGCAGCGGAGAGAAGCCCCATAGGATTCCAATAGGCAGCACCATCTATAAATGGTGTTGCCTATATTTTGATTTCCGGAGCTTAATGCACATGGGAAATGTGGTCAAACCACCGAAAACTGCAGTTTTCTGCGTTTTGACTGCATTTTGGGCTTGATCCCATCATAAGTCTGATAATTATAAAAATGCTCCAAATACCGTAGTTTTTCCTATCATTGTAATAGTACTTACTTAGCTTTACCAGAACAGGGTTTATTATAGCATCTAAATCAGCATATGAGGTTTCAGGCTGCTTTATTTCAGCAAAAAAAAGTTATATAATATATGTATTGTTGTGCAGACTATTTTAAGATCAATGTAACAGTTAATGACAGATTGCATTAAATGCTCTTATTATATTTGTCATATTGTTTTCAAAGATCACATAAATACTGTATATCATCACTTCCATTTCTCACAGTCTACGGGAAGTATCCTAATCTACCCTATTTTCCTTCTAAACGCCCCAGTTGAAGTTCCTGCTGCAAGCTCTGAACTCAAAAATTTCTCTCAAATATAGTTAAAAGTCAAGGAGAGCGTCAAGAAAACCTCTTTGCTGCCAAATGATGACGGTACTCTCCAAATCTGTAGTTAGATACCAGCTAGTTACACCTTCATAGGCAAATGCGGGGGGGGGGGGGGGTTTCTGGTTGCCTGGAAACCCCCCTCCTCAGGCCATAACCATATAATAGAATTTTACTAGTGCTGCATGTTCTTCTCACATATCACACATGAAGTAATTAGCACTCCCTGTTGATCTTGTAACATGTGTCAGCGAGTATTAAATACACCTGTGCACCAACTAGGAGTTCTGGAAAACATGCACTGTTAGGGGTGCAATGCTATAGACCATCAATAGGGTTAATTATTAATACTATATAATACACTATTCAGTGCATAAGAAGACCAATATGTACATACATGTCCGGGGCAGTGCTAGGTTCTGCTGCTCCCCCAGACTCCCGGATTTGCTCCAATGCTCTGGAATGGTGCCCACATCTGAAATAAAAACATTTAGCTCAGGCAGAATGGCCCTATCGCCACATTTAATGGCTTACTGTGATCGCTGGTGCTGGATATGCTGGAATTATGACGCACATTACACTTTGTATGACGCATATTAAAGATGGTTAAGTGCTAACTATGTCCTCTTCATGTACTAGTCACACTCACTTTAAAATCAAGCATTTGGAAACCCCCTCTAAAAATCCTGCGTTTACCACTGACCTTGGTTCCGCCCAGGCGGCCGCAGCCTGCAGGAAGAATGCTGTGAATGTGAATACCAGTTTCCCGTTAGACACCTTGCCCCTGCATTGTTCTTAGCGTAATAATCCCAGTAAATCCTGATAGGGTTATTTCTACAGTTTTGTCTCAAGCGCCCTCTTCGCAATCAATACGAGATGTTATTGGTATCAGCAGGATCTCCAGGTGCCCTGGGTATTCTTCTATGTTACTTGGCAGGGGAAGCAATGTTCTGGCAAGCAATGGTATGGGTGGCCTGAGTCTAATATTTGTGCTTGGTATTTGTATAAAATCCAATGTGTTTCACTTAGGGGTGTGCACCGGCCACTTTTCGTGTTTTGTGTTTTGGTTTTGGATCTGGATCTTTCTTCGTGTTTTGGATCTGGATTGGTTTTGCCAAAACCACCCTTCCGTGTTTTGGGTTCTGGGTTTTGTGTTTTGGATCTGTATTTTTTTTAAAAAAAGCATAAAAACAGCTAAAATCACAGAATTTGTAGGTTTTTCTGCTCCTATGCTATTATTAACCTCAATAACCTTAATTTCCACTCATTTCCAGTCTATTCTGAACACCTCACACCTCACAATAGTGTTTTTATGTCCAAAACGTTGCACCGAGGTAGCTGGATGACTATGCTAAGCGACACGAGTGGGCGGCACAAACACGTGACCCATCTAGGCGTGAAACTGCAGTGGCAGACAGGATGGCAGTTTGAAAAACTAGGCCCCAAACTGTACATAATGCAAAGAAAAAAAAGAGGTGCAAGATGGAATTGTCCTTGGGCCCTCCCACCCACCCTTATGTTGTATAAACAGGACATGCACACTTTAACAAACCAATCATTTCAGCGCCAGGGTCTGCCACACAACTGTGGCTGAAATGATTGGTTCGTTTGGGCCCCCACAAAACAAGCTGGCAATTAATGTGTCCCTGCACAAACTGGCTCTATGGAGGCAAGATGTCATCCTCATCCTCCTCATCCACCGATTCCTCACCCTCTTCAGTGTGTACATCCTCATCCTCACAAAGTATTAACTCGTCCCCACTTGAATCCACCACCACAGGTCCCTCTGTACCTTCTGGAGGCTGGTCTCCCTGGAAGAGCTGATAATTCATTTTGATGAACATCATCTTCTCCACATTCTGTGGAAGCAACCTCCTACGCCTTTCGCTGACAAGGTTCCCGGCTGCACTAAACACTCTTTCGGAGTACACACTGGAGGGGGGGCAACTCAGGTAAAATAGAGCCAGTTTGTACAGGGGCCTCCAAATTGCCTCTTTTTCCTGCCAGTACAGGTATGGACTGTCTGCCATGCCTACTTGGATGCTGTCACCGATGTAATCCTCCACCATTCTGTCAATGGTGACAGTATCATATGCAGTGACAGTAGACATGTCAGAAATTGTTGCCAGGTCCTTCAGTCCGGACCAGATGTCCAAACTTGGTCCTGCCTGTCCTGCATCACCGCCAGCGGGTTGCTTAGGATACCTAAGTTTTTTCCTGGCAGCCCCAGTTGCAGGAGAAAATGAAGAAGGAGCTGTTGACGTGTCACGTTCCGCTTCAGCTGACAGTGTGTTCACCAGCAGGTCTTTGCACCTCTGCAGGCTTGTGTCGGCCGGAAAGAGAGACACCACATAGGCTTTAAACCTAGGATCGAGCACGGTGGCCAAAATGTAGTGGTCTGATTTCAACAGATTGACCACCCTGGAATCCTGGCAAAGCGAATGAAGGGCTTCATCCACAAGTCCCACATGCCGAGCGGAATCGCTCCGTCTTAGCTCCTCCTTCACTTTCTCCAGCTGCTTCTGCAAAAGCCTGATGAGGGGAATGACCTGACTCAAGCTGGCAGTGTCTGAACTGACTTCACGTGTGGCAAGTTCGAAGGGCTGGAGAACCTTGCACAACACGGAAATCATTCTCCACTGCGCTTGAGTCAGGTGCATACCCCCTCCTTTGCCTATGTCATAGGTGGATGTATAGGCTTGTATGGCCTTTTGCTGCTCCTCCATCCTCTGAAGCATATAGAGGGTTGAGTTCCACCGTGTCACAACCTCTTGCTTCAGGTGATGGCGGGGCAGGTTCAAGAGTGTTTGCTGGCGCTCCAGTCTTCGGCACGCAGTCGCTGAATGGCGAAAGTGGCCAGAAATTTTTCGGGCCACCCAAAGCGTCTCCTGCACGCCCCTGTCGCTTTTCAGAAAATTCTGCACCACCAAGTTTATTGTGTGAGCAAAACATGGGACGTGCTGGAATTTGCCCAGATGTAATGCCCGCACAATATTGGTGGCGTTGTCAGATATCACAAATCCCCAGGAGAGTCTAAGTGGGGTAAGCCACTGGGCGATGATTTCCCTCAGTTTCTCTAAGAGGTTGTCGGCGGTGTGCCTCTTACTGAAACCGGTGATACACAGCGTAGCCTGCCTTGTAACGAGCTGGCGTTTCTGAGATGCTGCTACTGGTGACGCTGCTGCTGTTGCTGCGTAAGGTGATACATCTACCCAGTGGGCTGTCACAGTCATATAGTCCTTAGTCTGCCCTGTTCCACTTGTCCACATGTCCGTGGTTAAGTGGACATTGTGTACAACGGCATTTTTCAGGACACTGAGGACACTTTTTCTGACGTTTCTGTACAGTCTCGGTATCGCCTGCCTAGTGAAGTGGAATCTAGACGGTATTTGGAACCGGGGACACACTACCTCCATCAATTGTCTAAATCCCACTGCACTAATGGCGGATACCGGACGCACGTCTAACACCAACATAGCAGTCAAGGCCTCAGTTATACGTTTTGCTTCAGGATGACTGCTGTCGTACTTCATCCTCCTCGCTAAGGACTGTTGGAGGGTCAATTGTTTAGTAAAAGTAGTGGTGTTCCTACTTCCTCTCTGGGATGATGAACGACTCCCAGCAGCAGCAACAGCAGCAGCGGCAGCAGTAGGCGTAGCAATGCAGGATCCTCCAGAGGAATCCCGGATAGGAGAGTCAGTCATGCCAGTGACATGGCCTGCAGGACTACTTCCGATCCTGACTAAGGAGGAAATTGACGAGGAGGGAGTTGACGGTGTGGTTTGCAGGCGCTTGGATACAACAGGACAACGGGATTTAGGTGTCCCTGGACTGCTTACGGTCTTAGCCAAAGTTTCTGAACTTGACAGTAACTTTTTATGAACGCGCTGCAGGTGCCGTATAAGGGAGGATGTTCCTAGGTGGTTGACGTCCCTACCCCTACTTATTTCACCTTTACATATGGTACATATGGCAAGACAGTTGTTGTCCGGATTTGGATAGAAATATTGCCAGACCAAAGAGGTGGAATGTTTGGTCTTCTGCCCAGGCATGACCGTGATGGGCTTTTTCATCCCACGGACAACAACTGTCTCCCCCGGAGCCTGATTTAAACAAACCACATCACCATCAGAATCCTCCTCGCCAACTTCCTCCTCAGCGCCAGCTACACCAGTATCCTCATCCTGTTGTACTTCAACAGTGACATCTTCAATTTGCATATCAGCAAGTGGACTGTGGGTGCTCCTTTCAGCACTTGCAGGGGGCATGCAAATGGTGGAAAGAGCCACCTCTTCCCGTCCAGTGCTGGGAAGGTCAGGCATCGCAACCACCACCACACTTGGACTCTCCTTGGGGATTTGTGATATCTTCTTAGAAAGCACAGTTCTTCGCTGTGCTTTTGCCAGCTTAACTCTTTTGATTTTTTTAGTGGGAGGAGGGCTTCCATCGTCATGTGAAGCTGAACCACTAGTCATGAACATACTAGGGATCGACCTTAGCCGTTCCTTGCCACTCCGTGTCGTAAATGGCATATTGGCAAGTTTACGTTTCTCTTCAGCTGATTTAAATGTCTTTTTCAAGGTCATTTTCCTGAACTTTGCCATTTGGGATTGTATGTGCCCTCTACTATGACATTGGGCATCGGCCTTGGCAGACGACGTTGATGGCATGTTATCGTCTATGTCATGACTAGTGGCAGCAGCTTCAGCACTAGGAGGAAGTGGTTCTTGATCTTTCTCTATTTTATTTTTATCGGAGAAAGTTTGGTCCTCCATTTATGTTATATCGATTTGATATATACGTGCGGCTAAACACAGAAAATAATTTTTTTTTTGGTTTGGACTGGAGTGTACTTTGTGGGTTACAGCACCCTTTAACGGTCAAGCCAGCCGGCCCTTTACTTATGACACAGGCGCACTCTTGGCACTACTTTGTTGATGCACGTGCGGCTACTGCGCACACAATTCACAAACACAGAAAATAATTTTTTTTTGGTTTGGCCTGGAGTGTACTTTCGGGGGTTACAGCACCCTTTAACGGTCAAGCCAGCCGGCCCTTTACTTATGACACAGGCGCACGCTTGGCACTACTTTGTTGATGCACGTGCGGCTACTGCGCACACAATTCACAAACACAGAAAATAATTTTTTTTTGGTTTGGACTGGAGTGTACTTTCGGGGGTTACAGCACCCTTAACGGTCAAGCCAGCCGGCCCTTTACTTATGACACAGGCGCACGCTTGGCACTACTTTGTTGATGCACGTGCGGCTACTGCGCACACAATTCACAAACACAGAAAATAATTTTTTTTTTGGTTTGGACTGGAGTGTACTTTCGGGGGTTACAGCACCCTTAACGGTCAAGCCAGCCGGCCCTTTACTTATGACACAGGCACACTCTTGGCACTACTTTGTTGATGCACGTGCGGCTACTGCGCACACAATTCACAAACACAGAAAATAATTTTTTTTTGGTTAGGACTGGAGTGTACTTTCGGGGGTTACAGCACCCTTTAATGGTCAAGCCAGCCGGCCCTTTACTTATGACACAGGCGCACGCTTGGCACTACTTTGTTGATGCACGTGCGGCTACTGCGCACACAATTACACAATTCACAAACACAGAAAATAATTTTTTTTTTGGTTTGGACTGGAGTGTACTTTCGGGGGTTACAGCACCCTTAACGGTCAAGCCAGCCGGCCCTTTACTTATGACACAGGCGCACGCTTGGCACTACTTTGTTGATGCACGTGCGGCTACTGCGCACACAATTCACAAACACAGAAAATAATTTTTTTTTTGGTTTGGACTGGAGTGTACTTGGGGGTTACAGCACCCTTTAACGGTCAAGCCAGCCGGCCCTTTACTTATGACACAGGCGCACGCTTGGCACTACTTTGTTGATGCACGTGCGACTACTGCGCACACAATTCACAAACACAGAAAATAATATTTTTTTTGGTTTGGACTGGAGTGTACTTTCGGGGGTTACAGCACCCTTAACGGTCAAGCCAGCCGGCCCTTTACTTATGACACAGGCGCACGCTTGGCACTACTTTGTTGATGCACGTGCGGCTACTGCGCACACAATTCACAAACACAGAAAATAATTTTTTTTTTGGTTAGGACTGGAGTGTACTTTCGGGGGTTACAGCACCCTTTAATGGTCAAGCCAGCCGGCCCTTTACTTATGACACAGGCGCACGCTTGGCACTACTTTGTTGATGCACGTGCAACTACTGCGCACACAATTCACAAACACAGAAAATAATATTTTTTTTGGTTTGGACTGGAGTGTACTTTCGGGGGTTACAGCACCCTTAACGGTCAAGCCAGCCGGCCCTTTACTTATGACACAGGCGCACGCTTGGCACTACTTTGTTGATGCACGTGCGGCTACTGCGCACACAATTCACAAACACAGAAAATAATTTTTTTTTTGGTTTGGACTGGAGTGTACTTTCGGGGGTTACAGCACCCTTAACGGTCAAGCCAGCCGGCCCTTTACTTATGACACAGGCGCACGCTTGGCACTACTTTGTTGATGCACGTGCGGCTACTGCGCACACAATTCACAAACACAGAAAATAATTTTTTTTTTGGTTTGGACTGGAGTGTACTTTCGGGGGTTACAGCACCCTTAACGGTCAAGCCAGCCGGCCCTTTACTTATGACACAGGCGCACGCTTGGCACTACTTTGTTGATGCACGTGCGGCTACTGCGCACACAATTCACAAACACAGAAAATATATTATTTTTTTAGCACTTGGGGGGAGCACCCCTGATGGACAGAGCACCCCCTGGACAACACTACAGCACTCCTTTAGGACTGGGACACTGCACAGGACTTTGGAGTGGACACAGCCCCTATGGAGAACTGACTGCACAACACAGTCCAGCCAGCCCCTATGGACTTTGAAGTAGTGGACACAGCCCCTATTAACAACAGCAGCACAGCACAACACAGCCAGCCCCTATGGACTTTGAAGTAGTGGACAACAGCAGCACTACACTACACTACACTACACAGCCCTAACTCCCACCCTCCCTCTTCACTGTCCACAGCCGAGTGAGAAAATGGCGCCGACGTGTGTACCTTATATAGGATCCAAAACCCGCGAGACTCGGAAGGCGGGAAGATGACGTTTTGCCTCGATTTCAGATCCGAGTCAGGCGGGAAAAGTCGAGCCTGACTCGGATCGGACTCGGATCGGGGGGGCTCGGGGGGGTTCGGATTTCAGAAATCCGAACCCGCTCACCCCTAGTTTCACTTGCATATCCATGAGCTTTGTCAGGGAAAACTATCTGAATACTGAATGATTTTTGGGTCTCATTAAGAGGTTCTCCCTAATTGTCAATTAGTGATTCTGTCAATCAGAATCAAACTTCGGTTCGGGCCATTCAATATGCAGTGAAGACAGTTGTTTGTTTTCTTATTGTAAATAAAGTGGTAGTAATATTTTCTTAGTAGAAAGTGCTTCGATCTATTTTATATAAATATATTTTTGGGGTTATACTGCTTCTTTGTTATGGATGTATCTTCATCGCCCCTCAATTAATGTATATTAGGAAAGGAACTTTCTTTTTTTTTATTGCTGTAAGGTATACAACTAGAATTTTGTACATTTCCTCATTCATCAATAGAATGACATGGTGTATAGTTGTTATTTACTTGTACCATTCTAGGGGGCCTATTCATCAACACTAAAATAACGTTTTTAAGGACATTTTCCTTAAATAACGTTATTTTAGTATTCATGAAGATACTTAACACAGGAGATATCACTGATATCTCCTTGCTAAGTCCCCCTGCGTTAATTTCCACACTCCCCATACATTAGTATGGGGATATGGAGATTATGGTATTCATCAAATTCCGAAAATTATGTATTTTCGAAATTTGATGGAGTTACTATTCGCCACTGTGAGGTGGCGAATTGCAGGACAGACTTACCTGCTTCCAGCTGTGCAGGTCCCCTGGAGTCTTCCTCCGGCGCTCTGATGCGTCCTCTGGCTCCGTCTGTAATGCTGACATTGTGTTCTACCAGCAGAACACAATAAAGTTTAGAAAAAAAAATATTTTTTTTTTCTAAACTGTACTGTGTGCTGCTGGGGGACCACATGACAGACCAGCAGGACGGAGCCGGAGGCGCTGCAGCGGGCAGGTAAGTGTGGGATGGGGGGAGGTGAGCGGAAGGGGGAGGGGGGTTGGGGGGGCGCACACAAACTTACCGCAGCTGTAAGTAGTGCTGCGCATGCGCTGGGTTTACGATTGTAACAGCGCATGCGCAGCACGGATTCCAGCTGCGGTAAGTTAGAGCAGGCAGGGAAAACTATCTATTTCCCGAAAAGCTGTAATCGCAAAAATGACAGCTTTTCGGAATAGATAGTTATGGAGAGGAGGAATGATGAATTCCTTCGGTAATTAGGTAGAACTCCATGCAAGTTCTAAACCTAATTACCTCCCTCGATATTTTAGGTATGATGAATAGGCCCCTAGATCATTTTATTATAAAAAGAAACAAGTAATTTCACATTTATATATTTTTTTTAAATGCACACAAAGAAAAATAACAAAAAGAAAAAAACAATAAGTGTGGTGAATACAGATCAACAGATAGCACTGTGACACTTTAAACAGCTCAAACCTATGTGATTTACAGTATGCAGATAATAAGGGAAGATGTCCTATAAATGTGCCCAATATCTAACCCCTGGGGTGACAAAGTTGCAAATTGTGGGCCTCATTTATCAACGAGTTTTATCATTCACAACGAGTGCTAAAACTTGTTGCGTATGATAAATGGTGCTCCAGCCAATCAGTTCCCAGCTCTCATTTTTCAAACAGATAACAGTTGGGAGCTGATTGGCTGGAGCACCATTATCATACCCAAAAAGTTTTAGCACTCGTTGTGAATGATAAAACTCGTTGATAAATGAGGCTCTGTGTATCCATCTTTCCTCTTCTCTCGAAATAGCAGCTGCAAAGTCACCCTGTTGCCCCCTTGGTTCATGGCGTTAGTTCTTTTATAAGTGATCTGATGCACTGTGAGTGATTAGTTGCTTTCTTATGTGGTCATCAAACTTCAATTTAAAGCTTCTTACTATATGGCCTTCATATTTGCTAGTTCACACTCAGCCAGGCACACCATTTTGATGGATTTACATAATGTATTTTTTTTTATTTTATGTTTTACTGCTGTCAAGTTGGATTTGAAGCTTGCTTTTGTTGTTTTGTTATGTTGCTTGGCAGGTTATTCACCTGTTACAGCGGAAGAATCACTTCATAATTTCGTCCAGTCAGGTTTCTTTCTTTCGTCCTTCTGTAGTACCAAGTAACTCACTACTAGTTTATTTTTCAAGTTCTCTGCTTGTGTGTGTGTACTATTCTTGGATACTAGTTTTGAATGCAGTCTATTATCCTTCAGTAATATCAGCCAGTGTTTTGAAGTCCTTACTGTATTATGTGACAAATAGATCATCTCTACTTTCCTCTGTAGTTTTTTTTTTGGAACCATCAAGTTTTCCCTGTCTAGTTGTTTTCTTTCTTCCAGTACTTGCTTGACCAATCTTTCATCAATGCAATTGCCTGTGTTTCAAGCCCAGAGGTTCTGAGCAATTCCGTCTGTTTAATTTAAATTGCCCCTTATGAATACTGGATAGCCATTGTTGGTGGTGGCAACTGGAGGACTGGATAGCGTTGCAGTCAACTTTTTGCAGGAAAGTTTTGGTTTCTAATTGGATTTTTTCCACAACGATTTCTAAATCAAAGAGCTCAACTCTTTCCTGAATTATATTTCAAGTGACTTTCAAGTTTAAATTGTTTCTGTTAATATTTTCAATGAAATTATCAAGGATTTCTTTGTCAACTCTCCAGATATATAGCATATTGACTATGTACCTGCCAGTGACGTGCGGTGAGGTAAATTGCTGTGGAGGCACTGGCTAGTATCAGAGCCAGATTTGCAGATACATATATGAACCCGAGAGTACATGTGGGCATTATACAAAGGTGCAGCAGTATATAGTGCTGGAAATTTGGTGAGTTTTGATCAGGGATGTGAGGAAAAGGCAGACAGGGGAGACAGTGCCTCACCTGCCATACACTTTTTACTCCAGAGTTTTGACTATAAAAATTATTAGAATAATACAAAAAAGATATTTACAATATTTTCTTTACATTTTTCTTATCATTTTTATAGTCAGTTCTCCGGAGTATACTGAAGTATGACAGGAAAGGCTCTGCCTCACCTCAATCATGTCACTGGTACCTTCATTATCCTGTTCTATGTGTTTGGTAGATGTTATTGGACCAGTTGTTTTTATCCTCCCAGTATGCCATAAACAGATTTGGGTAGCTGCTCACAAACTTTGTCCCCATTGCTGTGCCAGGAAACTGTCTGTGGCATTAGCTATCATGTCAAAAATAATAGTATTCTAATATGAATTTCATAGGAATGTTTAAATATTTTTTTTTTATTATTTTGGTTCCACATGTTTGCATCCTACTTGATAGTCAGTAATGTATTGGAATAAAAAAGTCACTAAATCATGATGAGGGGGTTAATTTGTAGTTACGATTTGAGAGAAAAAGGCAAGATTGATATTTAACTTGCAAAAGTTATCACTGAAGGAGCACATTACTGTGTAAGACATCTTCCCCTACCCCAGGGGGGGAACCTTTTTGTCTGCCTAGGGCCATTTTGATATATATAACATTATCTGCGGGCCAGGTGCAGGCCACAACCCTCCGTGTGACATCACACAGGGGTGGGGCCACAATCCTGAGGATGCTCCGGGGAGCTGTAAGGGCAGCGGTGTAACCGTCTGAAGTGTCCTAAGGATGCCCCAGGCGGCACTGCTGCATAGATTCTGGCTGTAGGATGCCATTCTAGTCACCATGCTAGCCAGATGAGGCTAGCAGAAAAGAATGCAGAGGGCCAGACCAAATGATTCTGGGGGCCTTATATGGTCCCCGGGCCTGAGGTACCCCATCCCTGCCCTACCCCGATACATTAGCTACATACATCACTAAGCTGTGAGTTGTTTAAACAGTGTCACAAGACTTTCTGTATTCCCCACATCATGTGTTTGTTTTTCCTCTTTATTATTGGGCTTTTTCTTCATTTACAGAAATATGCATGTCAAATTACTGGATATATTTCCTATTATGATACAAATATGTTATATAATACAAGGAATTAACAGCTAGAGTATACACCATGCAATTCCATGGATAAATAAGGATATGTACAAAAATATAGTTGTATAACTTGCAGAAAGAAATAAAAACAAAGGTCCTTTCCCAGATATACATTCATTAATTGGCAGCTAAGAGACTTCAGTAACAAAGGAGCAGCATTACCCGCAAAACATATTTATATAAAAGAGATCAAATTCAAAACGCTTTCAATTAAGAAAACATTTGTACCACTTCATTTACATAAGAGAACAAACAGTGGGGTCTTTGCTGCATGTCAAATAGACTGAACCCAAGTTTGATTTTGATTGACAGAATCATTAATTGACAATTACCGATAGCAGGAGAACCTGACAAAATGCAAGTGAAATGCATCTAATTTTTAAACACATAACAAGAACGGATACTGGACCTCCTATACCATTGCTTGCCCCCAGAGCCGTAACTAGACTTTTTGGTGCCCTGTGCCAGAAAGAGCATTGGCGCCCCCCTCATTTTTCAAAGGGACATAATGCACCCAAAAAAGGGCCATGGCTTCATGGGGAAGGGTCAGGGAATAGATAGGAGAGGCCAGGAGATGCTGGGGATGAAATAAGAGGAAGCTACAAGCAAGAATGATAATAAACAGAAATTTGACAGGCTCAAACAGCGCCCCCTGACCTGTTGTGCCCTGTGCGATGGCACCGGCCGCACTACCCTAGCTACGGCCCTGCTTGCCCCAATTCCCCTGCCAGGAGTCCCAAGCAACAGGATTGGCTTTTTACCCTTTGTAGAGACCATTTATATGTGCCCACTGTGGTCTCTTTCTAGTATGAATGGGATATCTGTGAATACCATATGTTACATGCCTGTTTTTATTAGTAAGATAGTCAGTGCAATATTATTATTATTATTATCCTTTATTTATATGGCGCCACAAGGGTTCCGCAGCGCCTTACATAGTACAGAAACATAGTACATAAACAGTTGAACAGAACAAGAAAACAGTGTCATACAGTTTAAGACACTACAAGACAAGTACATGGTATATAAACACTGCTGCAACAGAAGCAGGATGGCAAAAGACACGGGTTAGGTGCTTTTGAGTATAGAGCAGATAGTATAAGTAAAGAAAGGATAAGCACAAGAGGATAGAGGGCCCTGCTCGTGAGAGCTTACATTCTAAAGGGGATGGACAGACAGGGGTGACACAGATGGGGTAGACAGTGAGCGTGGGACAGAGGGTTAGGATGACAGATGGCTGGATTCCTATTTTACAGTATGTGTGGAAGTCATTTGAATTAAGATTTACGCCACTGACATTCTACTTTAAGAGGCAGTTTTTGTAGGTGTTTGTGGAGAGCCATGGCTGTTATATCAGTTTACGTGAAGTCTGACGGGTGGCAGAAGCCACTTCATGTGGGGCTATTTAGAGAGTGTGGTTAACGTGTGAACCAGCAGTCTCAGGTAAATGTCGAAATTGGTAAAAGTAGTTATTGTAAAGAGATGTTCAGATGTAAAATAATAAGTTGTGATCAAGTGTGAATTCTATAAGGCACATTTATTGATTTGGAGGGTGATGGGAGACATGTGAGGTTTGCAGGATATATATTCCATAGTAAATCTGCTGTATGTGTGAGGGGCCTGGATTTGGTGATATGTCACCAGATAATAAAAGCAGAAGGATGGAGAAGTACATATAGTTGTAGGTGTGTACAAGTTTTTTATAGTGCCACAATGAGGCTGTAATTGTCAATTTTTGATGAAAAGAAATCTCATTAGTTTTTAGAGGAGGTGAGTGACTCAATAGGGCGGCAGTGTGCCCAGAGAGGGGAGATGCAGGGAGAGTTAGGGATGTTAAATCCTTAGAGAAAATACAAAGGAAAGAGTTAATAAAAAGAAATGTGTAGTACATGGTGAGTTTTAGGTTTGTTATTTTTAGTCAAATTTTAAAGCAATCAGTTTCTTAATCTGAAATTACCTTAGATGTTGGTCAATGTTTGTTCAACTGTTTGATTAACTGTTATGTAATCACACTTTGTGCATTTAACACTTGGTGTTTTTAACCGCAGCTGCAAACAGCCCCAGCTGCCCCTAGACTGAATATAAAGGAGGGGTATCCTTGATTAAGACAGGCTACAGCTGACTCAATTGCTCTGCTGATCAAAGGAGATAACTTGCTCGGAGTTGGAGCAAAAGCCAGGCCAGATATATACCATAAACTATGCTTCACTGAACAATATAGACTATACATGTAAAAACAATTCTATGCAAGAGATGAAATATCACATACATTTAAAAACTGCACATGATTGCATGAAGGTCTATGCAGAGTATATATGCAGTAGGCAGGATGAGAGATGAAATATCACATACATTTAAAAACTGCACATGATTGCATGAAGGTCTATGCAGAGTATATATGCAGTAGGCAGGATAAGAGATGAAATATCACATACATTTAAAAACTGCACATGATTGCATGAAGGTCTATGCAGAGTATATATGCAGTAGGCAGGATGAGAGATGAAATATCACATACATTTAAAAACTGCACATGATTGCATGAAGGTCTATGCAGAGTATATATGCAGTAGGCAGGATAAGAGATGAAATATCACATACATTTAAAAACTGCACATGATTGCATGAAGGTCTATGCAGAGTATATATGCAGTAGGCAGGATGAGAGATGAAATATCACATACATTTAAAAACTGCACATGATTGCATGAAGGTCTATGCAGAGTATATATGCAGTAGGCAGGATAAGAGATGAAATATCACATACATTTAAAAACTGCACATGATTGCATGAAGGTCTATGCAGAGTATATATGCAGTAGGCAGGATGAGAGATGAAATATCACATACATTTAAAAACTGCACATGATTGCATGAAGGTCTATGCAGAGTATATATGCAGTAGGCAGGATGAGAGATGAAATATCACATACATTTAAAAACTGCACATGATTGCATGAAGGTCTATGCAGAGTATATATGCAGTAGGCAGGATGAGAGATGAAATATCACATACATTTAAAAACTGCACATGATTGCATGAAGGTCTATGCAGAGTATATATGCAGTAGGCAGGATGAGAGATGAAATATCACATACATTTAAAAACTGCACATGATTGCATGAAGGTCTATGCAGAGTATATATGCAGTAGGCAGGATGAGAGATGAAATATCACATACATTTAAGCAATATATTTCAGTTTTTAAAAAACCTGACGTTGTTTCTCTAGATCTTCTTTAATTATTTATTCACATGTTGGAGTTTTGGCCTTATGAGAAAATTTTATGGAAAAGAGTCTATTTGGAACTCAAATATATTATATTCTGACCTCTTTGTCTAGGTATATTTGTAGAGAATGGGTATGTAATGCCGGCTGTCGGGATGCCTCCTGTCAAAATACCGGCAGCGGCATCCCGATGGTTGTTATCCCATCAGGGGTCGGGTAAGTATACTTACTCTCCCCCCTTCTCCCGCTAACCCTTCTGTTTTGTACCCTAACCCTAACCCTCCCCAACCCGCACCCTAACCCTCCCCGTCAGTGCCTAAACCTAAGTTTTATGTGTTTTTATATCTTTATGTAAACATAACTATTTGAAAAAATGGATACAAAAATTTTCATAATTCACATGCACAGCACCATCCACAAAAATTGATGGATTGAGAATAACTGCTATAATTCTTCTCTCAAAACCTACAAATGCATATATAGTATAAAAATACACATAAAATATTACAAATAAAATAATGATAAAAAAAAGCAAGGGCAATATAGAATAAAATAATAATGCAATATTATGTTTGTGCCACAGAAAGTTACCAGTACATGAGAGCAATATGCTTATATAGGTGAAGTAGTGGAGGAATATAGTATAGGACAATCACAAGCATATTCTGGGATAATAAGTCTCTCCAAAAGATGTAAAGGCCCCCACACACGGAGCGATATAGTGGCCGATCCGACGTATTGGAACGATATCGCAGCTATATCGTTCCGTGTGTGGGTATGATATTGTCTGCTGCGTGCTCCGGTGGGGTCGTCCGTCGCTCCTCCAGATCTTTCTGCATGCACAAGAGATCTGGAGAATCGATGAACGTTCCCATGCTGGTCTATGAGGGCGGGGGGGGGAAAGGAGACCGGCACTGTAACCTACACTAATCCCGAACCGCGCTGTATCTGACCCACACTGTAACCGACCCGCATTGTATCTAATCCACACTGTATCCAACCCGCACTGTATGCAACCTGCGGTGCATCCGACCTGCACTATATCTGACCTACACTGTATCCGACCTACACTGTATCCGATTTGCTCTGTAACCAACCTGCTCTGTAGCCGACCTGCGCTGTATCCGACCCGCGCTGTATCAGACCCGAGCTGTATCCAACCCGCGCTGTATCAGACCCGAGCTGTATTCGACCCGAGCTGCATCCGACCTGCACTGTATCCAGCCCAGATTTTATGGTTGGGGAGTTTTGGGGAACTGCTCAACAAAAGGGCTGATTGATCACATTACTAATTTGCAAAACATTTTTAAACAGAAATAAGTGCTGTGTATTTGTGCCGCTGCTGTTTCTTAGTTTAGCCAGACGGCCTTTGGCTTATATTGGTGAACAATATTGTGAGCTGCAAGGTGGTCAAAATTTACTGGAAATTAATGTTATTGAGGTTAATAATACTCTAAGAACAAAAAGGCCCAAGAGAGTGGAAATGACGGTGATTGGTATATACCTGGTATGAAGTGAGATGCTCTCGAACAAATATATGCAGAATCTCTGGGTCCCAGGACATTAGGTAGTCATGAATGCCTATAGAATGCTAACTTTAGCTCATGTCAATCTGACTACTGGCTGGGGAAGCAAATATATATGAGCAATAAATTTAATTAGGACACCTAACACTTGGCTTAATACTAGAAAATGTCACAAGTATAACACCTTAAACTTTAGAGGTCAAAGACTGGAAAGAGCCTGTGGCCATAAAGTGTATTATTATTATTATCCTTTATTTATATGGCGCCACAAGGGTTCCGCAGCGCCTTACAATGTACATAAACAAATGAGCACACAAGAAAACAGTTATTAACAGTACAAACAATGCATGACAGATACATGATTAATACATTGCTGCATAACACTTAGATAAGCAGCATGGTGTCAGCAACCAAGGGTGGGGTACTGTTGTATATTAAAGTATAATCAAGTGAAGGAGAAGCACATGAGGGAAGAGGGCCCTGCTCGTGAGAGCTTACATTCTAAGGGGAGGGGGCAGACAGACAGGGGTGACACAGATGGGCTGGATACAAGGGTGACAGTATTATAACATTTATGTAAAGGTTAGTTTAAACTTAAGAGGAAAGGACAATGAGTTGATCCAAATTTCACCAAGCCTCAAGATTTAGGGCCACAACCAAGGTCCATTAGAGGGGTCAATTTGCTGCGTCGTTCGGTATGGCATAGTTGGGGTGGATAAGCAGATTGCATGAGGAGGTCAGGGTGGATGTGAGCAGCATTGGGAATCCAGGTACAGGCACAATCCATAGGCATGGTGGAAGTGTGGTGGTTTTTAAAAAACAGTCCTTAATAGCAGGAATAGTTGATTTGTTAGATTCTCCTCCTGTTTAACTCCTGAATAACTCCGGCTTCAATTTAAAAATTCTAGTTTACACTTTAAATTAAGCACTTAAAATATAAGCACTCTTGCAAATGCAGCCCTGGCTTAGCAGCCCAAAATGTAAGTAATAAGTATGGCTGAAACCAGGTGTCCACACTGATTCTACCCCTCCCCAAACAGTAAAGGGTCAGCAAGCAAATAAACAAATGGTGAGAGGACAACCCACAAACACAGATACAGAGTAAATTCCTGCCTTGGTACAGATTTTAAAACTATATGAAATTCTCTATAGTTAGATTACCTAGCAATTTTAAAGGCTGTGTAAAAGAAACACCAAGCAGGAAGATATGCTGGGAGCAGTAGTTAGATTACCTGTGGATGATAAGAAATGAAAAATCACATCAGTCTTTCCCAGGTAGAAGTATAGGTAGTAATAACTCCTGAATAACTCCGGCTTCAATTTAAAAATTCTAGTTTACACTTTAAATTAAGCACTTAAAATATAAGCACTCTTGCAAATGCAGCCCTGGCTTAGCAGCCCAAAATGTAAGTGTATGGCACAGAGTTATTTGTGCGGGCCAGACATTGACAGACATTGCATAGGTCCTTCATGTTAAAGGTTCTAAATCATGTACAAAGTTTGTGTGGGACAAGCTAAACATTTGAGCTAAATCCTAGTCTGAGTGGAAGACCAACCTGGTTTTGGTGCTGTCTCTTTCCTCCACATTTCCCATAACAGACTCTGGGGCCTATTTATCAACACTAAAATAACGGTTTTAAGGAATATTTCCTTATTTACCATTTTTTTAGTATTCATTACATAAGATCTCCTGATTAAGTCCGTCTGCATTCATTTCCACACTCCCCTTACTTTAGTATTCATCAAATTCCGAAAATTTCGGATTTTAATAAATCTGTCAGTTTGAAAACGGTTAAAAAGCTGAAATGCTCCCCACCAAGTGTTCATGTATGGCCAGAGGTGTAAGTTCATCCCAGATGCCCGGAGGCAGGTTATCATTTAGTGCCACCCTATACCCCATATTTACAGCCCTAAGTGGGGTGAATATATTGTGGGTGATGGAGAAGGTGCCCCTTCAGTGCTGGCGCCCGGCGGCAGGCGCCTCCATTGTCTCCCATACTTCTGCCACTGTGTATGGCAGACATTCTTAAATACATTTCTTCAAATGTATTGTCTAAGGAGGCCACGGCATGACTTAGTATAGGAGTAGGTAGCGTGTTGCTAGCTCTCCTACCTGTATCCGATTTAACATATGATTTTTCCTAACCTCTTCAGATAGTATATACAACACTGGGCCTGATTCAGACCCGCTCACAAGCGCTATGAGCTCGCAAGCGCTATGAGCTCGCAAGCAGGTCGATGGCTGGGCAGAGCGCACGCGCGAGCCCCGCAGCGAGTGAGAAATTCACTAGCTCCGGGGCTCGCTACAAACGGTGCGGCTGTCGATGTTGATCGACAGCTCGCCCCATTTTGTAGGTGGGGAGGGGGGGGTGGCTGGACAAATGGAGGTGTTCCTGAAGGAACGCCTGCCATTTGTGGGCGGGCCTACTGACATCACCAGTGATGTCAGTAGTGAGCTTCCGGCTCTATTAGAGCCAGAAGCTCACTGGGGTTTGCGGCAGATGAGACCCTAACACAAGAGTCTCGTCGCAAGCCCGATGGTCGCGACCATCACGACCGTCACCTGGCCACTCGCAGGCTTAGCGAGCGGCCAGGAGGCTGGTTTTGAAAAAAACAGCGGCCGCCCTGATTCAGAGCGAGCGCTCGCTTTTTGCGAGCGGCTCTGAATCAGGGCCACTGTACGGAGCCTTCTGCCTCTTATCAATCTTTGGGGCTCTCCTATGCTGGCCTTCACTGTCGATGGCTGCATGCCTTGACGCTGTCTGCCGGGGCCCCCTTACCTGACTGATATGGACTCTGGCCTTGGCTGTTCATCACCCTATGATGAGGTATCTTGTCTCTCTGCTGCTCTCGATTTGTCCCATTCTGGTGGCATGAAAGTTCTCCTTGTGCTATTTGGAGGCTGCAGCCTCTCTGACCTTTGGTTGGACATCTGTTCTGGTGTTTGATCTATGGTACTATTACCAGCAGTCATTTCCTCTTTTCTCCTGCACTAATTTTGCTGTTCTGGCTGCTAACTATTCACTGTTTACTCTTCACTATTGTGAGTGTTTTTTTTTTTGTTGCCTGTGTCCATTTGGTCCTGCTTGGAGTGCCCTTATTCTTTGCATCTAGTCTTGTGGGCTGTTATCCAATGCTTAGCTGCCCATTTATAGCATAGACCGTTAGTGTCCCATAGATCAGATCAGATTTTTTAATGTACTGACTGCCTGTTCATTGTGTATTACTTTTCCTTTGCCATATCCTTTTCTACCTGGCCTAGTGACTCTTTCCTTATTAGCTTTCTCATCCTTATTCTGCCTGCATTATTCTGCTCCTGGAATGGCATCCTGTGGCCAGTAGTACTACTTTAGTGCACCCTGCAATGTATACTGTACAGCCTCAGCTCTACACTATCTCCAGCCAGTGGCCTCATCCCCTCTCGTGACATCACGGGTTCAGAGGCGGCACAGTGCTGCGGGGAGCTCTTCTCTGGCATTAATTGTTTGGACAAGTCTCTTCTGGTCCTACCCCCTTTTCCAAGTCGTTTTTTGTTTCGGGCATAGTCAACATTTGGAGACTCTGTCATCCCAAGGTCAGTTCTTCCGTGACTTCACTATCGATCATTCACATTCTATTGACTACCTCATCCCCTATTCTGGCCCCTTGAGTTACTATAGTAGAATATTTGCCTTTGGATATACAGTATATGACCATTCTCCAATGTACCTGGATCTTTATTTATCCTCCTCTAAAGAGATTCGGTTTTGGAAGCTTAATCCATTCTGGTTGGAATCAATTGGTGCCGGTTCTGATTTGATCTCTATGTGGGAGGGCTACAGTGTGTTACAAATAATACTGGTAGTGTTGATGGGAACATTGTTTAGGTTGCCTTGAAGGCCTTCCTTTTTGTATGTTTATTTAAAGAGTGGCAGAAATTGAAACATTTCGTAAAGGGAGAGAGGTGCAGCCTCTCATTCTGTATATATCTTCTCATTCTGAGACAGATAGGAGAAATTGGTCGCATGGTCAAGGGGAGTGGTCCAGTAATCTGTACGATAAATCCAAGATGCTCTTTACACACCACTTGCAGATACCGTTGGTAGTTATATGACCTATCTGGTTCAGGAGGATCAAGTTTGTAGAACTATCCCAACCATTCTAGACTCCCATTATGTAAAATTAAATTAAATGAAAATGTAAAAAAAAATATTTTTAAAAATGTGCTTAATCTATCCACTCTAGCCAAGGTGGTCATTGGCCTGTGCCTGTGAGCCCCATCTGCAGATATGATTGCGCTGGTCGATGAGGCTGTTGACCATGAAAGATACCTTTACACAAGCAAAAATGCCGCCCATAAAAATCATACGATTTCTGGCCGCTGGTGTAGGTCTAGATTTGTCTTACGCCAGAATAACAGTCCCTAGTATGTTTTTTTCAGGCCTGTGTGAGCTTTGCCTCACACACTCCCTCGTTATTGCTCTGGCTCCTTACGTGGATTATGTTTCCAATACTTTTCTCAAAACCATCACTGTATATCTAATTTTATGATTTTTCTCGTGTCTGTACATTGTTTGCTGTTTGGGCCTGATTTTAGAGCAATTGTTTGCCATTGTGCACAAAAGTCGCACACGCAGCTATTGCATTGCGAATATACTCGAGCAGGGGAACCACTCGCAAACTGAGTGACAGGTAGTCAGCATTTGGGTGTGGTAATGGGGAGGTGGTGGTTAGAAAAACGCAGGTGTGTTGGACCGTTTAAATTTCATTTCATGTCGGTGCATAAATTACCAATTGCATTCTCCTTTGCAACATGAGAGCTCCCTATGTGTAGGGAGAGCTGCATTGTTTGTGGCTGGTCAGACTTGTTTTATATGCTGCATGACTGCCCAATATGAGTCGATGTTACCGATGTTTACGCTGTTAGACATCATCGTACTGTGTGGCATAATGTAATAAGGGGCATTACTGTGTGGCATAATGTGTAAGGGGCACTACTATTGTGTAGAATAATGTGTTATATGGGACACTACTACTTTGTGTCAGATTTTGTAAAGGGAATTACTGTATGGTATAATGTGTAAGGGCATTACTGTGTAGTGTAAGGGGCATTACTGTGTGGAATAATGTATAAGAGGCACTACTACTGCATGGCATCATGTGTATAAGGGGTATTACTGAGTGGAATAACCTGAATGGGCTCTGGGGCTGATTCAGACCCATTCGCAAGCGCTATGCGCTCGTAAGCGGGTCGATGTTTACCCCCTGCGCATGCGACGCCTCCGGCGTGCCAGGAGGCCGGCTCAAAATAAAAAAAATTGCCGCCCTGATTCAGAGCGAGCGCTCTGAAAGAGCATCCGGCTCTGAATCAGGGACTCTGTGTTGTGGAAAATGGATGTGGTTTTTGGATCTGTGTTGTTGTGGACCCAGGGTGGAAACAGGAGCAGACACCGGAACAGATTTAAACTGAAAGGTGGGTTGTTTAATGTAAATACTAGTAGACAAGCACAAGAATAATACTGATTAACATCTGTGACTGAAGGAACAATAGTGATGCAACAAATGAATGTCTAGATCAGTGACAGAACTAAAATAAAGTCTTGATTATTGAGGTAATTGTGGAGCTGAAGGAAAAGTCCAGTAAGTCAATGGTAATAGCAGGGTAGAGAATCCGGGAATACTGTGATAATAGCTGAAAGGGAAATCAGGTAATGCTGAGACGATGGCTAAACAGGGTAATCCAGAAATGTTGTATTAGTAGCAGAAGGGAAATCGGATAATGCTGAGACGATGGCTAACCAGGGTAATCCGGAAATGCTGTGATAATAGCTGAAGGGAAATGCAAAAATGCTGAGAGTTGACTGCGCAGGGTAATCCGGAAATGCTGTAATAGTTGCTGAAAACTCAGGTGCAGGCTTGAGTAGGTAATTGGGAACAACAGGTTCAGGGTAGGTCCAGGGACGGACTGGGGCTGTATAACAATCCTGGCAGTCCGCCCTGCACTTCCATGTAGAGGGGGGCGTGCCGCGAGTCGCAGGGGCTGGCCTCGCGGCACGCCCCTCTCTCTTTTCGGCACAGCACAGCCGCCGCCGACCCATACACGCCTCCACCCCTTTTGGGTCTGTGAAATCTTAATGGTTTCAGAGCCGGAGGGCGGGGGTCTTTTGCTTCACCCCTCCTCGAGCCGGTCCATAGGCCATCGGCCCTTCTGGCATATGCCAAAGACACTGCTAGACTTACCCTTGCCAGGATGTCTCAAAGCTGGCAGACCCCTGCGCATGCCCACTGCCAGTCTCCACGCGCCAGCTCCCTCACTGGAAGGATCGCACCACAGCGCCCCCACCAGCAAGGACCGCTGCGCGGTCCACACCGTGAAGACCCTGGTCGGGACAGCTTTTTTTTACCTCTGGGGTGGCCCCCAAAGTTCTAGAGACGCCCTTGCATGCAAACACGGAGGGCTGACTAATATATATGGTCACTTTAAAAAGGACTAACTCTGGATATAATATGAACTTGCATGATTCAAAGTTTGACACTTAAGGTGCGTACACACTACACGATATGCTCCCTGAGCGATATCGTGTAGTGTGTCCCCGGCAGGCTGTGCTCAATGTCGTTCATGACATTGAGCACAGCCGCTGAACGATATCATTAACGATATCGTTCAGCGCCGGGCTCTCCCCCATTCCCCAACATGCAGCAACCTGACGAGGTCGTCAGATTGTGCTGCATGTTCAGGCGATGGATAATGTCGGAAACGACCAGCGGGAGTGCGCATCGCTGGTCGTTTCTGACATAAAAGTGCACGACTTGTGCACGATTACTGAGCGATTGCACGATTACGATGTCGTAATCGTGCAGTCGCTCAGTAATATCTCCCAGTGTGTTGTGTACCCACCATTACTCAGTCTCTGAGGTTAAAAGGATTCTTTTGCCAATTTCCACTTGAACCAGCCCTGGAACCTGGGTAATTTTAAGAGTGTTCCCATTTTTAGGGACTGTGTGACAGTGTGGGGCCCTAACGAAGTTCAAACCTAGGCAAAAACCTAATCCTGGTCAAACTACACCACCATGCCGAATTTCGTGGAGCTACAGTAGGTCCAAAAATCTGGGCTTGCATAAAGGACAAGCAGACAGACACACTTTCTTGCTTGTTATATAATTTATAGAACTGGAATGGAAGAATATATGCATTGTATTGTTGAACCACACTTTATGTGTATGAAGCATACTTCCATCGTGCAAATATCTTTGTGTTCAGTAACATGAAGAAATGTGTAATATTTTTATGGCATTTAGGGCCTGATTCAGAGCCGGACGCAAGTAGCGCTCGCTCATCCAGAAAATAGGGGTGGCTATTCAAATGAACCATTCGCTGTTTGCGGTCTGTTCACGCCTCTAGGTCTGAACGAGCGAACAAAACTTGTGGACGTTTTTTGGGAAACTACGCCCCCTGGCCGCTCGCATCCTACGTCATGTCCGCTATTTATTAGATTAATCGAGTACATCGAACAGGGTATGAGCTGCTCGCTATTCTTGTGGTTGGTTTTTGCTACCACAATTTTGCGAGCAGTTCTGGCTTAAAAAAAACCCAGTGACGTGGTCAATGACGCTGCTGTTTTAATTATACACACCCATAAAACGCCCGTTTTGACCTTTAAGCACGCCTGCGGTCGGATCTCCACTCCCCGTTTTCAAGCACCTTCCCCTGTTACCACCCACATACGCCTCATCCTGTCACTCAAATTATCAGGCATTCGCTATTTTGCGAGCACATGAATTTCGGCCGCACTGACTGGTTCGCGCATGCGTATAACGATCCGTACGCATGCGCAGTTGGACAAACATCGCTCGGAGCGAACGAGCTGCCGCTTACGAGTGGCTCTGAATCAGGCCCTTAGTTGCTTGTGTAGAGACAGCAAGTCACCCTTTCGCTCTGGTCTTATTTATAGACATTCTTCCTCATATTTTCTTGCTGTAACTTCCCCTTTTTATTAGCAGCTGTTTTTGCTATCAGACTTTCTCCGTGACATATGTTTCCCCTGTTCTTACCACATATAATAGGGGTAGAGGTTCAGAAAACATGGCTAGAAGCAACATCAACCTTCTAATAAGTCACCCATAGTAATTACAGTAATAATAATAAGTCATCTGTCTATTTAATTAAATGGCAGCTCAGTGTCTTTCAGAAAAAAATCAGTGTTTTGGACACAATTACCGCAGCTGTAATCAGTGCTGCACATGGTCTGCACGGATTCCAGCTGCGGTAAGGTAGAATAGAGAGGGGAAAGTATCTATTTTTTCAAAAGCTGTCATCGCAAAAATGACAGCTTTTCGGAATAGATAGTTATGGGGAAGATGAATGATGAATTGCTCCGGTAATTAGATAGAACGCCATGTGAGTTCTAAACCTAATTACCCCCATCAATTTTTTAGTTATGATGAATAGGCCCCAATATGAGGAAACTTATTTACTTTGTTAAAATATTCAAGTATGGTAAAGACTTGCAAGTGTTCAACCATTGGGATATAGTAAAAAGATCGACAATGGCAGCATCAGCCTTCATAATGTCAACACCACAATGTTGACAGTGATTATGTCAACAATGTTAAATGTCTTCAGGCAACATGATGACATTGTCAGAATTTTGACAGGTGAAATGTCCACATTGTCAGAATCGGTTAGGCTGCAGACAGGAGGATTAGGGTTAGGCTGCAGGCAGAAGGGTTAGGCTGTGGTGGGAGGTTTAGGATTAAGTTGCGGGGAGAGGTTAGGGTTACGCTAGGGCGGGAGTTTTAGGGTTAGGCTGCGCGGAAAGGTCCGTTAGGCTGCAGGTGGGAAGGTTAGGGTTAGGCTGCGCAGAAAGGTTAGGGTTAGGCTGCAGGTGGGAGGGTTAGGGTTAGGCTGCGGGGGGAGGTTAAGGTTAGGCTGCAAGCGAGAGGATATGGGTTGGGCTGCAGGTGGGAGGGTTAGGGTTAGGCTGCAGTGGGAGGTTAGGGTTAGGCTGCAGGCGGGAGGGTATGGTTTAGGATACAGGGGGAGGTTAGAGTAAGGCTGCGGGGGAGGTTAGGGATAGGCTGTGAGTGGAGGTTAGAGTTAGGCTGCGGGGGAAGGTAGGGATAGGCTGCGTGGGGTAGGTTAGGCTACAAAGGAGGTTAGAGTTAGGTGGTGGGGTGAGGTTAGGGTTAGGCTGTGGGAGGATGTTAGTGTTAGGCTGCGTAGGGGGTAGTTAGGGTTAGGCTGTAGGAGGAGGTTAGGGTTAGGCTGCATAGGGGGTAGTTAGGGTTAAATGGATGATATCTTCCTTAATTTCAGATACATATTATAAAAAGTTAAAACAAAATAATAATCTCAGACACACATCTAATACACGCCGACTGTATTTTTAAAGAAATATCAAACTGACAGAAAAAACTGCTACTAAACAGGATTATTGAATCCTTCAAAAGTAAGCCACAGACTAATAACAATACCTTAGGCCCTCAAAAGTAAGCCACAGACAAATAACAATACCTTAGGCCTTCAAAAGTAAGCCACAGACAAATAACAATACCTTAGGCCTTCAAAAGTAAGCCACAGACAAATAACAATACCTTAGGCCTTCAAAAGTAAGCCACAGACAAATAAGAATACCTTAGGCCTTCAAAAGTAAGCCACAGACAAATAATAATAACTTAGGCCTTCAAAAGTAAGCCACAGACAAATAACAATACCTTAGGCCTTCAAAAGTAAGCCACAGACAAATAACAATACCTTAGGCCTTCAAAAGTAAGCCACAGACAAATAACAATACCTTAGGCCTTCAAAAGTAAGCCACAGACAAATAACAATACCTTAGGCCTTCAAAAGTAAGCCACAGACAAATAACAATACCTTAGGCCTTCAAAAGTAAGCCACAGACAAATAACAATACCTTAGGCCTTCAAAAGTAAGCCACAGACAAATAACAATACCTTAGGCCTTCAAAAATAAGCCACAGACAAATAACAATACCTTAGGCCTTCAAAAGTAAGCCACAGACAAATAACAATACCTTAGGCCTTCAAAAGTAAGCCACAGACAAATAACAATACCTTAGACCTTCAAAAGTAAGCTACAGACAAATAACAATACCTTAGGCCTTCAAAAGTAAGCCACAGACAAATAACAATACCTTAGGCCTTCAAAAGTAAGCCACAGACAAATAACAATACCTTAGGCCTTCAAAAGTAAGCCACAGACAAATAACAATACCTTAGGCCTTCAAAAGTAAGCCACAGACAAATAACAATACCTTAGGCCTTCAAAAGTAAGCCACAGACAAATAACAATACCTTAGGCCTTCAAAAGTAAGCCACAGACAAATAACAATACCTTAGGCCTTCAAAAGTAAGCTACAGACAAATAACAATACCTTAGGCCTTCAAAAGTAAGCCACAGACAAATAACAATACCTTAGGCCTTCAAAAGTAAGCCACAGACAAATAACAATACCTTAGGAGCATTAGGTAACTGATTTATAGTAATAGCTCACAATTCCAATATTTATATACTGTACTTTAAACAAGCATTTATGCAAGGATCGGTGCAAGTTTTCTAGACACCCAAAGCAAAGCTACATGACACAGCCCTTGCTCCCCTGAGGGTACAGGTTCTTGGCAGCAGGTCACATTGCTGGAAGAAAGTCGTGATAATCTCCCTAACCTCCCTCCCAAGTGCCTAACCCTAATCCCCCTCTAAGTGCCTAAACCTAACCCCCCCTTCCCCGCCGCATAAACCCTAAACTCCCGGGGGGGGGGGCCTAACCCTAAGTCCCTCCCCGGGAACCCTAAACCTAACCCTCCTTCCCCTTCCCGACTGCTTCCCCACACAGGGTGTGATGTGAGTGCAAGCCAGCAGTTTGTCAGATAAAAAAAAGTTGTCCCTAAAATGAAAGGGGATGGGGGGGGTCAGCCACTGACTAGGAAGAGACTAGAGTCAGGGAGCAGAGAGGTCAGGAGTCACGTTGGCTGTCTACATCACAGTATACATCAGTCATGTGACTGTTAGTGCTCTTGTTGTAGATAGAGAAGACTACCAGTCACTCCCTTTGCGAATTAATCCTCTGTGCAAACATAATCACAAAACAGTCACTGCGTGTGCGCAGTGGCTAATAATCAATCAATCTGCGCAAACATTGGCATTTGCGTACAAACATGAAGCAGGTCCAGAGCCCTTAATACAGCTGAGATACTGTATATGGTCTTAGCTAACATCTAGATTGTAGCATACTTGCCTACTCTCCCTCATTGTCAGGGAGACTCCCTGACATAGTAGAAATCTCCCTGACTCCCTGAGGAGCCTAGCAATCTCCCTAATTGCACCTTACCCCCAATATGTAGCTGTTATATACTTGGGAAAATAAATAAATAAATCAGGGATATACACATTCAAATGGGATTATCAGTGCCATTTCCCTGCATTGTTTATAAGGCACAATGGGCCTGATTCAGCAAGGAACGCACAGGAGAGAACGCACGCATCCAGCCGCTGCGAGGATATGCTAATTAATGCATACGCATGGAGACCGCAGCACATCATGCAGACGCCCAGCCTACTGTATATGAAGCTGCCCATCTCCCTTTACTCAAAGCCTGATCAGTACGCAAGATAGCGTAAACATCGGTAACATCGAGAACCACATTTGCATAATAGTGGTTGACCAGACCTCGTGCAGGATCTTAGCAACTCCCTGTGTGCACGGAGTCTCATCACTGCGTCCGTCACCGCACTGGCCTAATTATGGACGCCCCTAAAACGGCATCCCAACGCACAGGGCATGCCTGCGTTCGCCTGACCACCCCCCCATCACCGTCCACAAACGGCACTTCCAGTCAATCAATATCGGCAGGGGTCTGCATACACGTTATACCCCATCGCACTGGCTGGTTCGCGCACGCGCAGTGCGATGCATACGCATTCGCATTACAAAACCATTGGCCAAGTGCGTGCGTTCTCTCCTGTGCGTTCCTTGCTGAATGAGGCCCAATGATCCCTATGGCTACATGCATTTTCATAGAAGGTTTCTTGTGGACACTTATATGGAACCCCTTGTAAAACACAATACATGAGCAAGCCCTGAAAAGTATCAGTGTGTTTTCATCAAGTACTGTAGATCTTATGAACTAATTTGGGGCTCATTTACA
This sequence comes from Taudactylus pleione, assembly GCA_031769625.1. NCBI lineage: Eukaryota > Metazoa > Chordata > Amphibia > Anura > Myobatrachidae > Taudactylus > Taudactylus pleione. The sequence goes on along the minus strand of JAUIMM010000116.1, from coordinate 19,131,079 downwards.
TTTACACTTTTATGACACGCCTCTCAGATGTAGCAGTACACGTCCACTTTACCGCCGCGCTCATAGGTGCTGCTCTCACAATCTTCCTGTAATATTTTTTCAAAAGTAGGCAAGTATGGATTGTAGGTAGGGACTTTCCAACAGATCAGCTGTGCTGTATCTTTTTTAAGGTTCAGTGATTTTAAAAATTGTTCTACCAAGTCATGAGTTGTAATATATATATATAATATATATATATATATATATATATATCATACAGAGCTACTTCCTTCTCCGTTGTAATAGAGTGCTGTTGGTTGTTGTAACAAAGATATCCTTTCAGGAAATTCCAAAAACCCTGATGTAATATACATTGCTGTCTCCAATGTGCTGGAAATAGTTCAGTAAGGAGAGGGAATGCTATAAGACAATCTCACTGGTTCTCTGAGCAGACTCTACCAATAGTCCTATATTTCATAAAACAATTCTAGAATTTTGGGATCTGAATGGGGCTGATTCAGGGATGTACAAAATGCTGATGTCTACATCGAGCGATTATCAGTTAACTGTGCGTGCGTCTAAGTCGCAATGTGCGTGCATCAAGGTACTCATAGCAACTTTTTATTCACAGTGTGATTGAGAGTCAGGGAGCATTTGGGCAGGATGGCCAGCAGAGAAAGCGGGCGTATCGTATCACAATCGTTATGGGGGCATGTCACGCCCTGCGTCTGCGATCCAGTATGCAAGAGATATGGCTCCGGCGTCTCAGTTCCCGCGGCCATTCTGCTGGACCATAGGGTTACTAATGACTGCGGTAATCAATTGATCTGCGACTGGTGCTGCATCTTTGGAAGCAGATACAGTACGTGGATTTGCAAAGCCATGTGTGAGCATCCTTAGGTGGCTGCAACATTTTTTGTATATCAGCTGTATACACAGACGCAGCAGGGACATCATTTGCGTACTACTCCGAACAGGGATCTATACCACATAAGGACATGTTTTTACCGATTTTACATTCTTCAAAGATTGCTACAAGTTTAACAACCACAGTCGCATTGGCTCGGGTTCAGTGGTAGCATATATAAAGAGTAGTAGGAACAGGGTTAAAGGAAGCTTTGGGGTCTATTTACTAAGCCTTGGATGAAGGTAAAGTGAACGGTTATAAGGTACCAGCCAATCAGCTTGTAACTTCCATGTCACAGGCTGTGTTTGAAAAATGACAGTTAGGAGCTGGTTGGTTGGTACTTTGTCTCCTTCCACTTTATCTCCGTCCAAGGCTGTGTAACTAGACAAACAACAGGAAACACCAGGGAGTATATTATTTACTAAGTAGTGGTTTACATTTTGAATTTAATGTAATTGCCGTTTTAAATTCCACGACCAGAACCGGCTGCTTAGTAAATATAGCCAAGGAGTGCCAATCTTTGTGTGAACACACTTGCACTCTCCTCAGGGATTTGTGATTTTGATTTCTCAGGGCACACAGATGGTTTTTCCGGAGCTGTCTTACTGTTCTTAACAACTTTATATTTTTTTATGGTACCACCACCACTACAAGTAGAAGAGCTATCAGAATCAGCAGTCAACATAAATAAAGGCCATGGCCTTATCCTTTCCTTGCCACTTCGTTTAGTGAATGGCATATTGCCAATTTTTTGTTTATCTAAAGGCAACTTGCCTTTCGATTTTTTTTTCTTTACTACAATAAAAGTAGTTTTACCATATCCATGATGTGACTTAAGCCCTGGGGCATGGGCCTTCATAGAGGACAAGGAAGTTGACGGCCTTGCATTATCATGATGACTGCTGGCGGCAGCTACAGTACAACATGTGGTTCTTGGCCTTGCTCTCCTGTCATGGCCGCAAGATTTCGTCTCTATGGTTTTGCCTCGGTTTGAGATCCAGGGGCCGGCGGGGGAACCAAACGCACGTTTAGTTCTCGCCCCGGATCTCAAAATTCGGGTGGGTTTGGATCTCTGAGATCCGAACCCGCTCATCTCTAATAAGATACAGCATGGACTACTATTAGTAATATAGTGGGACTTTGAATACCCTTACTCTACTCTTTCTACCTATCAGTCAATAAACCCCAGAAATTGCTCTCTAGTAAACACTACCCCTTTTCTACTATCCCTGGAGTTACGCCGGTAAGAGAAACAAAGTGGGGGTCGATATGGGTCACACACACGCACGCACGCACACACACAATAAATATGTAGCAAACATGTATACTATAACTATATATATAATATATATATATAAATTATATATATATATATATATAATTATATATATATACATACACTAACACACATATACAGCTATACAGTATACACATACACTCATATATACACATAAACATACATATATACACACTAACACATATACAATATATACAAACACTAACACATATACACAAAGTTAATTAACACATACATTTTATATACACATATGTACACACACACAAACACTTAAACACATACCATATATACAATAACGCTTAGTTACACATATACACACACAACATATATACAGACTACACTAACATGCATACATATATACATTATATACCCACATTACAATAACACATGCATACACATTTATACACAGTAAAACAATTCAGATTCTTTTGATGCAGCAGGTACTGCAGGTACAGGTTGGAAATGGGGTTGGGCAGCTTATATCAAGAGGCCCCATGCCGTGATTTGTGGGAGATATGGGGGCGGGGCTTGCCGTATTGGCTCCGTCCCCAATGCAGACAGTAATGGGGGGGGCATGGTTAGTCAGGGGGGGTTTCTAGGTAGGTACTCAGAAACCCCCCTGCGTGCGCTAGATCCCCTCGCCTGGAACAATGTCCTGCATCTTTGAGGGTCAATGCATGGGGAGGAACTTATACAGTACCTCAACGTATATAGGAAAGGATGCTCCTGGGCATGTTTAGCGGGTGCTCTCCTGCATCTCACTTCTCTCCACTCAGGTTGGGTCCCAGATTGGCAGCCAACAAAGATATGTAAAGGTGACGTCAGATGGAGAAACATCCATCTTAGCATCGCTGGTGTGTTAGAGGGGGTGTCTCCACCATCAAGCTCCCCACTGATTGCGCGTTCCAAGAAATGGAATGAGCTGCTGCTGCACACTTAAAGCATAGCCCAGTGGTTCCCAAACTGTGTGCCGTGGCACCCTGGGGTGCCTCGGGACACTTGCAGGGGTGCCTCAGGATGGTGCCTCAGGATGGTGGTCCAGCACCAAACAAGAAGTGGTCAATGTAATGTAAATATGTGGACAAACAGAAGCGCAAACCTGTCCAACACCACATAAATGAACCTAAGGATGACAGGTAAGCACAATTCACTTCACGTTACTACTTCATTACATTTTTTTCAGAATTTCTGAATAACATATTTTGGCTTAGGGGTGCCGTGAAAACAATTCTGATACTCAAGGGCACCGTGATTCAAAAAAGTTTGGGAACCACTAGCGTAACCTGTCGCCAGCTGCCCTCTGCCCACAGACTGCAGCCACCGCCACCAGGTCAGTCAGCAGCCATTAAACCTATCGGATGATGTGTGTCATGTGTGCAAACCACTTAACCTTAGGCTAAGAGAAATAAAGACACTGAGACGTAGATTTGACAGAGAAACTAAAATGGCGATTTATTGAAGCAATATTATTTATTTATTTAATTGATTAATTATTTAAGGACGTATGGTGGCAAAGAAAGGACGGACAGAAATCAGCCAATCTGCAATGCCCACACACAACCAACAACAGGCATAGCAGGCGTATACCGCCCAGAGTGCATGAACATAACTATAAAACCCCTATAAGCAACAAAAGGTATCCACTCACCTTCTACCTTGATTACCCACGCATCTGGGTGATGATACTGCCCCCCGTTAGGTTGGTACAGCCAACTAGCAGTCAACGAAGTGAGTGTACCTCAACTAAACAATTGCACCCGGATTGGTGACCTGCCATTCTTTCCTGCCACAGGAAGGTTCTGACCATAGAACCGCGGCACCGCCACCATATGAAAAACCTACCCCAGTAACGCAACGTCCCTAAACAGATCCTCAACAAACAATTAGAAACTTTCCTCCGTTAAATGGACACTGTCCGCCCGATACAAATAACTGAAACTAAATTGGATCCCTACATGGTGAACCACACGGCCATCATTGGCCACCACACATTTTGCCACTGCAGAATTAAGTTTTTTTTTCGGGCCTCATCTATACCTGGAAAATTCCTAACCCCACGCCACACCTGGCAAGGCACAATGAAAGACCAGTCGGGTGTGCACAAGGGCCATGCTGACAGCAATCGCGACAAATCATCGATGATGGCAAAACATAACTCCAAAGTGGACCTCTGACCCAAACCATTGCCCCCTAACTCAACCAACAAAACTTGCGGCACTACAAAATGTCTTGCACACTCCAACAGCCTAAGACAAATAGAATGCCACTTCATGCCTCTGACACTTATCCACAATACCCTAGCAGAATCTGCAAAAACCAGAGCTCGATCCAAAGCCATAAACTTAGAAGCCCAGAAAATATACGAGTGGCCTATTATCCAAACGCTACATAAATCAAATCAAAAATTAACCCTAAAAGAGAAGGAAAGGCAATAGAAAAAAACATTAGTAAATGTATAAAAGTATGTTTAATTAGTGGGGATCTGCCAAAAAAAAAATTGCGCTATTAGGTCGCCAACTTTACTAATTAAAGTGGCTGGGACAAACAAAAAGACACATAAGGAAAGAATGGGTAGGGGGGAATTGGGATAAAAAAAAGAGAACTCGGCAAGAGGTAAAATAAAAACCTGCTGAGGGACATACTAGAACCTAATTAATTAATTGAAAATAGCCAAATTAGCCAAATTAATCCGTCAGTTCAGGCAAAAATTTTAAATCCCTCAAGTCTCCCATTGCCAGCAATGGCGAGCAGCTAATCCCCGAGTAGGATGGACAAGGGTAACAGACAAGACAAGACAAGACAGTAAAATAAAAAATACATTGGACCATAAACATAACAATGTCAGTCAGACTGACACATAACTTTGGTTTTTCTAAAAACCAAAATTCCTGGGCAAAGTTAATAACCAGGCCTAATGTAACTTTCGTAGCTGGCCGATTTCCATCGTCCCAAGGCTTTAATTTCCAACACCGAGAAACCCGCTGCTGCCGCCGAAGTAGCCATGCCAATCCTAAAAGAGTGCATTTCGAAATCCCAAGGCGAGAGGCCGATATTCGACAGTCGACACACATTGCTTCAAAAACCAGCCAAACTGGTACCTCGTAAGCGGAGTAGTGTCCATATGCATGAGCCACTATCCAGGAACATCCAGCTGCAGCAAAGCATAACGTGTCACCAGGGCCACAGGGCAGATCTGTTCGTCCCTAGACGGACCCAACGAAATCCACCTACTCCTACCACTTTTGTAGGTCTTTGACCACCGTATTCTACAGACCTCTCACCCACCAGGACATCTGAGCAGAGCATGGTGTAATCAACCAGTTTGGAAGATGCTACCAGCTCCCCTTCTTCTTACCCCCACAGGAGCAGTAACCCTAGCAGAATGTTAGTCACACTCTGCCAATACAAGGGAGGGAGGAGCTGCCTTCCTCGCAAAAGCCACAAGTTCTTCCAGTTGAAAGGCACAATGAAGAGCCATGGCAAAGGACAAGTGAGAAACCAGTGATTCATAGGGAAACGCACAAACCAAAGACACAATATCAAGCAGACGAGGGAGCAAGCGCAGATCAATGGGGTGCCTAGAATCAGGAGGAGAGGGAGTAAATCTTGCCAAACCTTTCACCGCCTTTGACCATAGAAAACCTTTTGTAAAATTCCCCTCGCCTGTCTAATATAGAAAATATTAGTTGCCAGCCAATGCCTTGCCTACAACCAACATCCACTGCCCTCCATATACAATCTCCAAGCAAAAAAGAGAATCAGTTAATGGCCACTCTTACAGAACCTTAATTCCACTGCTGTTATTTAACAATTACTACTCTGTCCAAGCCACTCTATAGGCCCAATAAATTCAGGGAGTAAGTACCCAATAAGCTAAGCCCTCCATGCCAGCCTGATGACCTGACGGACATAAAATGGGCACAACTCACCAATCAAATCTGCATTCGGCACAGGTTCCCAAAACATAGTCTAAGCAAACCGAGCGAGCACGCAATGCCTAGTGCAGAAATAGATGTTACACATAAGGCATCTCAAAACAGTGAGCGCCAACAAGCAAGTGGCCGATAGCTTGGCCTGTAGAGCAGGAGCTGTCTCCATTGCTGGTTTGTCTCTTTCACTTCCTCTTACAGATGACGCTGGGTGAAGCTGTTAAAGTCGAAGCACCGTGTGCGGCACAGGGGGCAAACATTGTTTATCTGAAGCCATCGTCTCAAGCATGGTAAATGGAAGACGTGGCAGCAGTATGGCACGGCAATGTCATCTCCAATTTGAAACTGTGAGAGGCAGATGGTACAGGAGTTTCCTGCTTCTCCTTCCCCAACAGTGCATCTTCTGTAGGTTGGAAAAAGAGGACGAGTGACTCTCAGCTCGGTGTTCAGTGCAACAAGCTCTACTCTCTGTGCGATTGCTGCATAATCGCTTTCACTTGGTCCATCTCCTGCACTTCCTGATGATGATACTCCTGGGGATGGTCGCCCTGAGTATGGTGCTCCTGATGGCCTTCCTGATGGAGTCCTTCCTGCTGCTGTCCTTTCTGATGGTGTCCTTCCTGCGGATGGCCTGAGGCGCCCAGATCTCAGCCATATCACAGTGGTCTGGTTTGTTCCAGCTATAAAGATATTTTATATATTGCAGATATAATAGATTGCCATATGTAACATATAAAAATCTAATATTTTGACATATGAGTTACAAAAATAACACAATTTATAGATTATTTTAGGATACATATAACTCAAATCAGCTGCAAAAGTATAAGAGGGAGATGTATCAAGCCATGGGGGCGAATCAATTCAGCATGATGTTGAATAACCCCAGGAAGGAGTTCCCGGAGCTATTCAATTGACCGCACTTTTAGCCCGACTAAAGGATTTATTCTCACACCCTCCTGAGGTTGCTAGCAGAAATTTGACTAAAGTTCTGGCCGCAAGGCTGTTTTCCAGCTCAGCAGCTGGCCCTTTAGTTGGAGAATGATGGTTGGCATGACTATACACCCAACTTTAAGGGGGCATCTAATTAGTAGCGCTGCTAATTGATCGCGACCGGGCTATCCAATTAGCTGATGTGTCCCGAAAATAATCCACAACCTTATCACGGGTCCTATGTGTTTTGGGGAGAAATATTCTATTATTTCGACAGACATAATAGGATAGGGTGAAAAAAAACTGTAGAAAAACGGGGATAATCGGCGAACAATGTTCGGGGCTAATTGGATACCCCCCTTAGTCACGCTAATCAGCATTCTCTGACTTAAGTGTCTTTAGGCAGACTTAACAGCGCTCTGCATTGAATCGCTCCCATGGAGAGAGATAAAGTGGGGAAGTTGCCCAAAGTAACCAATTAACATGTAACTGTCATTGGGCCTCATTCAGACCCACTCGCAAGCGGCTGTCCACTCGCAGGTGGGTCGATGGTGTGTGCTGCGCATGCGCACGACGGAGGGAGCTCCGTCGTCCGCATGCGCCAGACGCGACGAGCGAAGGACTTTCCTTCGCTCGTTGTGTCTGATCAAAGGGGGCGTGCTGTCGATGTTGATTGACAGCACGCCCCCTTTGGTGGGCGTGCCTCCCAGACGGAGGCGTTCCCAAGGGAACGCCTACCGTCTGAAGCCGGCCCCACTGACATCACTAGTGATGTCAGTGGGAGTGATTTTGGCTCTGATAGAGCCAAAATCACTCCAGGGCTTGTGGTTGAAAACCCCGACCACAGGCTTCTGGTCGCACTGGCGATGGTCGCGATGGTCAAGACCATCGCGACCATCATCCTGCACGCTCGTATGAGCTGTGGGTGGTGACCCACAGCTATACGAGCGTCCAGGAGGACGCTCCATTTTTATGGAGGACGGCCCTCATTCAGAGCGAGCGCTCTGCTCAGAGCGTCCGGCTCTGAATGAGGGCCTTTAATCTATCGCAGCCTTTGAAATGACAGTTAGTAGCTGATTGGTTGCTTTCGCCAACTTCTCCACTTTTTTTCGCTCTCCAAGGCTTGATACATCTCCCCATAATTATATAGATGGAGGTCCCAAATGTTTTTCCTCCAAGCACAACTGGAAATATTGTGATATAGTTATCTATAGAAAAGGCTGCTAGCTGTAATGGTAACAGAGAGCCCCTGTCAGTGTGATATTTGTGTTTTATCAAACATATAAAATATATATAAAAGATCCATTAAGAAGAGAAATGCAGATAGAATCACAGCCAAAAGCACTATAGGCTGTGAGAGCTCATCAGGGTATAACATGGGGAAGGAGAACACAGGTAATCTGCAAAGCTCCGCTACATATAGATGCCAGATCATCGATAGTTGTGCCCGATGTTAAGAAACTATTGCTGGCGCTGATCTGATTACTGAGGTCTGCACTTGTGCAGCACTCAGCCATCAATGGGGAAACCATCAATGTTTTCCAATGATGGTTTAAAACCATCAACCATCAATGCTACAACCTTTGATGTCCATTACTAGCTAAATGTAGATTTACTGTGAGCTCACCTAACATATTACCCATAATTCCTCTCTCGTATTAGAAAACAATCTGAGGACTGAGTGTTTCCTGATCAGTAACTGAGTAACAGCATGGGAGATGCCCCCCAGTAACACAGTACTCTAACCTAACACCTCTATCATCATTCCTCCCACTTCCTAATACAGCTGCTAAAGACTGAGAAATGGCTCTTAGATCTCATTGACTGAGCTAACATTGTACTTACCTTCATTTCCAATGAGCTGGGCAACTCCCTCTGGCTCATGGCAGCTGGTGATGATGGGTAAAGTGAGGTAAGAGGTAGATGCACAAATAATAACACAGCACAGATGGGATTATACACGGCTCCGGTCAGCGGTAACTTGCTGGTAGTATACAATAGTGTTCAAACCAGTTGTCTCTTTTGAGGCCTTTCTCTAGTGCCAGCAACTGTCAACTGAAGAAATGCCAGTGATATGGCCATGCGCTGACCAGGGTGACCATGGAGAATGCTGTGGACATATGAATGTGGCATGCGGGTGGCAGTTGGCGATGGCCGTGCGGCACATCAGCTCTCTGCCCTATACCCCACATCATCATCTTCCCACTAACATTACACAGTGACACATGTGGGGAATCAGTGGGAAATGACAGGTTAATGCTGAGAAGTCATCACACCCAGAACAGGGTGGTTTAGTGCATCTGCTGGCACCATGTCAGTTCTACTGCTGGGCCCAGTGAGCTCAGCTGTCATTGCTTCTGCTGCTGCCATCTCTGCTCTTCCTCTGGTGAGCTCTGTGGTGGCAGCTGGCTCTGTTTATAGCCATGAGCCTGATGTTATAGATGTATAAATCACCCAGCACACATTTACTCCAAGCTGGAGGACTACCACAAGCATAGCCGCACTAAGGGGAGGACAGAATAGCAAAGTCGCACACAATCAGCTTTGCAAATATGCAAGTGCAACATGAGGTGCCTGATACTCCTGCTGCATTTACAATCCCAGTGCTGCGACCGAGATGGTTGGCGCTGGCCAGCTGAGTAAGGCTCAGATTATGTGAGATGGCCGACTTGCGAGGCCAGGAAACTGAATCCGTGGACGCAGATCCTGGCCTTGCCACTCCCAGAAAATGCCCCCATTTCCATTAACGCAAGCCGTTCCCGACCCCGCACCACCCAGTAATTGTCTCTACTTGTCAATCAGGCAGATGCATAGCAGGGGCTGCATGCGATCACGCAGCAACCCTCTGATCGAGGCAGTAGATAACTATACACAGAACTGCAAAGATGGGAGTCAGGTAGGTACAAAATGCCAAGGCCTGGCATACATGCACAGCCATGCCCCCAATATGACCAAGGCCTGGTTTCATGTTTCAGTGTTCAAAGACACCATCATCAGGGCAGCGACAACACCCACCCAGGGGAGCAGAGATACAGCAGCAGGACCAGAGCTATCATTACCTTGATGCAGCACTGTGCGTCCTGCTGTCAGTAGCGGGCTGGGCCGGGGGGCAGGGTGCCACCTGCCCCTCGGGCTGGTACAACTATGCAGCATTAGGGCCGGCCAGTCCTCTGCCGGGCTGCCTGTCTGGCCGGCTCACATCAGCCGGCAGTAAGGCCACCGCGGGGTTATGGGCATTGTTGTTTTGACTGTGCCTCTGGCGGTGACGGAGGCTGTTGCAGACACGGCGGACGCTGCAATGGTGGTCTCTCAGTGGCCCCAAAAGCATCCTCCTACCAGTGGTCCTCTCCATGTTCTGGCCCTTCTTCTGCCTGCAGCTGTCAGGCTCTCCCTCCGGTCTCCTCGGCAGGTCTTCTTGTTTATGGGTGTCCCTCTGGTCAGCATCAGCGTGAAATCCGTTGCGACGGTGGGTCTTTCCTCCGGTCCTGGGACCAGGCTTCTTAGTGGAAGTCTTCTGTTCCGCAGGCACTCCTCTAGGCAGCCGGCAGCCGATGGGGTCCTTCTGCTTTCCCAGGAGGTACCGGCGACTGCAGATCAGTCTCAGCAGGGTCCAGTAGATAGGCCTCCTCTTCTGGTCTCCGGCAAGCTGGCAGATGAGACAACATGGAGAAGGTGTCAGTGTCCCAGCTGCTGATGACAGAGGAGGGGAACTCCGGCAGCGGCACGCAGTGTCTTCTGGTGAGGTCCATCTCCCCGCGGTCCGCAGTGGGGCAGGTTAGTGTCCCTCTGGTGGTAAGCTCATCTCTACACTATGTGGTGGCAAGTCCAGAATTCACCCTCCGACTCCATCCAGCAATCAATTCTCCGCTGGCACCACCAGTGTGCAACTTATTATACTGCAGTTCCCTCTTTAGCACACATACAGGGTCCGGCCCAGCTGTCTTGAGTGGAACAGGGGCATTGGTGACAGACCGCCTCAGGGGTTACCACACAGGCTACCAATGGGTGAGGGCAGTCTTTCCCAGGCTAGGTGGGTTGCTGGCCAAGGACAAACTCTCCCCATGGCTGCACATGCTCTATAGGCACCAGGGAGTGAGGGAGAGCAGGGGTGGGACAATGTTCAGCACAGCCTGCCTATAAGGTCCTGTAGGGCTGCCTTTACACTGAAGTAAAAAAAAAATAACTGGGGGTAGAACTGCATAAACCCCCCATTATGTCAGTGTATCTCTGCAAGATATATATATATTTTCATCCCTAACCTGTGTACTATTTGATGAGGCAAGGGGCCCTAATAAGTAACTAAAGAGACGTCCAAACTTAGGGGTCTCACACTAACACACATTCGCACTGTTACAGTGCCTTCCCCGGAGCCCAATCCCAGTGCGGCAGACACGCCCTTTGGGCATAGCATGGCACACCCCCTCAATGGCACATACTACCACCAACTATAATCTCCCTGAAACTAATTTTCAAAAGTAGGCAAGTATGTATAGATGTGTATACTTTATATACTTATCCCCTCACGGGCTCACTTCGCTCACCACAGGATTATAATCCCCCTCTATGTCCATGTGGATAGTATGGAATGGAGTTGGACAGTAACTGATGATGTCAGGGTACATCTACGGAGGAGGATCTATCCGCTTCTCTTGTCCCATCTGCCCCCTTGTCTTTCTCCTCCACCTACTCTCTTCTCCATCCTTCTATCAATGTCCCTCCTTTTCCTTGCTCCTCTATTTTCCCCTTCTTACCTCCCCCTTTCCCTTCAATCCTATCGCTTCCCTGCCACATCTTTCCCCCACTACATACCCGCCCTCCTCCCTTACACATTTTCCACCTCCCCCTACAAATCCCCTTCCTCCACCGCACACATGCTCCCTTCTCCCCACTACACTTTTACCCTTCTCCCCACTACAAATCCACCTTCTCCCCCCCTACACCTCCTCTCCCATACACATCTACCCTCCTCCCCAATACACATCCACTCTTCGCGTTCAGCACCACAAAACTGAACCTAAGGGTGGCAGGTCTGTTACTATGTGACTTATTTATCACAATCCACATTTTAAATGTAGATGCGATAAATATTTTACGGCCAGAATCGCAATGTGTTAATTAATATTTTCATGCAAATTTACTAAAATCTTCTTGCCAGGAGACGGGCTCCGATAAGATCCTGCCCTGGGGAAGAGCTGGAAGCAATGTGATAGTGTAACGCTATCACACTGCTTTCTGGTTCGGGTCCTCGGCACACACTATGCTGAGCGGCTCTCAAGAGCCAACAGAGAGGGATCCAGAGCACCCCTCTCCAGAAGAATAGTAGCCCATAGGCTACTATAGGGTAACGCCATATGGAGATGGCGTTACCTTATCGGGGGCCAAGCTCCACAATGTGCTGGTAGAAAAGCCGGGCCACTTGCTTGTGTTTGCCCCCCAGGCTAAAAGTTATCAGCCAGCCCCTGTCTGCTGTGCACACTGTCACGTCGGATGGGCTGGCGCATGCGCATGTAAGTGAGGTAGATCTCTGGGACCTTTGCTGGGAAAGGCACTTAGCGCAAGGTCTGAACTGGAATCAAATTTCATTTAAATTGCACAATAATAGTTTTGAGCTATGTGGCGATAATATGCTATATATTTCACACTATTGTCTCATTTTTACTGAATAGACTCCACAGTCATTAGCGACTAGAGACGTGCGCCGACCCCCGTATTTTGGGTTTGGATCTGGATCTCCCCTGGTTTTGGATCTGGATTGGTTTTGCCAAAACCTCACCTCCATGTTTTGTTTTCGTGTTTTGTTTTTGGATCTGGATTTGTTCTTAAAAAAATAAAAAAAACAGCTAAAATCACATAAAATGGGCTTTTTTTTGTTCCTACAGTATTAATAACCTCAATAACGTTTATTTCCACTTGTTTCCAGTCAATTTTGACCACCTCACAGCTCACAATATTGATTTTTTAATCTAGTTAAAGGGCCAAAAGGTTTTGAGCCAGTTTGCTAGCTCAAAACTGATTGATATAATTATTAATAGAGTTGAGGACTGTGCAAAGATGATGGTTGGGATACCCTTGAGGATTGAAGAATTGATAGTTGGTGCAGCCCCTGGCTGTAAAATTGATAATAAATGAATTAAAAAACAATTCATTGGTGCAGCCCCAGGCTGAATAATTAATAATAATTTTATTAAAAAAGTAAAAAACAATTCATTGGGTGCAGCCACTCGCTGAATAATTAATAAAAAGAAATTAATTGGTGCAGCCCCTGGCTGTAAAATTGATAATAAATGAATTTAAAAACAAATCATTGGTTCCTAAACCAACCATAACATTAATTTAAAATGTCAGGCAGCAATGCCTGTCTCCTTTACTTGGCCTGTGCTGTCTCCTTTACTTGGCCTGTGCTGTCTTCTTTATTTGGCCTGTGCTAGTGAGCTCTGCCTAGCAGAGGTCTCGTTTCGAAGAGCTGCAACATACGCACAGCAACTCCAATGGTGGCCAGTCTGTAGGGATGGAGACAAAGCTGTCATCATCTAAAACAAATTTGGTCCTTCAGGGGGAGAGTGTTTAGGGTACACGGAAAACCTCCCTGAGTGTGTCACTGACAATATAATAATGTAATGAAGATGGAAAAATGGACAAGGCTACTAAGAAATGTTAAATTGGAATTTACCATGTAATTCAAATGAAACAAATACAATAAATACATAAGTAATTAATTTAAACAGAAACATCTGTTTTCCTCTTAAAAAATCACCGACTGCAAGTATTAATTAAGTTATGTGAGTGGATGGCAACAACTTCATATAATAAAGCAGTCACACTAATGATTTAGGTACTGTGAAAGGGGTGTAGACAGGGGCATAACTAGAACTAGGGGAGCCCCATAGCAACGACTTCAAGGGCCCCTCTAGGTCTGCACCCCCCCTCCCCCCCTCCTCACTCCCCTCTTCTGGACTTACCTGCTGCGTGGTCATCCTGTGCAGGGCAGGAACACTCCCGGTTGGCTCCATCTCTATCTCCTCACTGACTGATGATGGGAGGACGCGACCACAGAGGGGGGGGGCTTGACCATGGAGCAAGCTACAGGTAAGTCAAGGAGAGGGGAGTGAGGAGAGGGGGGGAGGGGGAGTGCAGGGCCATGGACCGGTCCCCATAGCAGCCACACACCCTGCGCCTATGGGTACAGATGCAATCAGCCAATCATCATTGTTATCAGGGCATATTTTGCACCAGAGGACAAGCTGCCACAAGAAATACAGGTGCATGAGCGTCTATATCCATGCTCACCTAAATCCTATTTGCATAAACATGTCCACATGATGAACATGTCAACATTCACCATGACCACAATTAGCATGTCAACACTGATGAAATGTCAACATGGTCACAATATTGACATTGCAGTTTAGAGATATCCCTAACCCTAACAATAACTCTAACCCTAACATTAACCCTAACCCTAAGAATAACGCTGACAGTTTTTTGATGTTGACATTTTAACCATTCAAGGTTTGGCTGTGAAAGGACCTTGGTTTGTAGTCTGGTGACACAGACTTGAAAACCAATAATGAGGTAATCCTTGGTTCCTGCACTGCTGATAGTAAATTATGCAAAAAAGCTTGCTTTTAATCCAATATTTATACAGGTCTTAATTCCACGGAAATTTAGAACAATTTGTTGCCTGTGCTATTGTGTAGTGAAAATATCTGTCAGCGGCCCCCACTGGTTATTCTAAGAAAGCCGGAGCTGTGTGCACGGAGTCGCCTGCCGGGTCTGGATCAGCTCCTGTAAATGAGCCCGTACATCAGATGGCTGTATTCAGCAGTTCTCGGGACGTGACACTGATATTCATATGCCGAGCTCCTATTTTGAAGCCTGCACATCCAATGATCGCACGTCTGTGTTTTGCAGCCCCCAGGATGCGGTGTTAACGCGTTTCTCAACCTATAAACACCGGTTGTTTCTTCAGAGGAAACATTTACTGACCGCTGCTTAGACAAAGATCCCACAACTACTGCAGCAGGACCGCTAACTGTGAGTCTCCTTTTCTGGACTTTTAACACTGCGCCCCGGTGTCTACAGTGCATCTAAATTTGATCTGTGACTCTGTCCAAAAAAAAAATTGAGACGCATGCGCTGTACAATTCCGATGCATTGCTCCACTGCATCCGACATCGCTGCTGCGTCCGAATCGGAATCAGACCCATTGCTGCATGCATTCTTGCATTTTAGACATGCATTATATACCTATGGGCCTGATTCATTACGGATTGCAATTGCAACCGTGTACACAGATCAGTCGATGGTGCGTACTGCTCATGCATATGCATCGCAGTGCGCGAGTTAGCTTTGTGATTGCTCTGCATTCACCCACGCAGATACAAAGCCATTGCAGACAGAGGGACGGGATGTCAGCGTTTGGGGGTGGTGACGGCATGGGCGTGTATAAATTCAGCCACTGCGACGGCATATGCAGCTTCAGTACTCACTGCGTGCGACAAGTCAGTCAGTCAGATCTGTTGCAATTGTGCCTGAGGGGCCGATGTTACTCGATGTTCCCGATGTATTTGCAGGAATGCAAGGTATTATGGATGTATGAAAGCAGTAGTGGGCGTCTCTATGCTGGCTTTGGGCGTCTCTCTATAATAGCTTTGCGATTGCAGTCATTAGCATATTTATGCAGCAGACCTGTGTGCTTAATCACAGCTGTGATCACAATAGAGATCCGTAATGAATCAGGCCCTATTTTTGTATCTGTAATGTTTACTATGTGCATCCAGGGTTTATACACCACAAAGCCTGCAGCATGGTTCTCCATGACTTTCACAGGTGAATGGGTGACCTGATCCGTCCTGGTCAGTTTGTGGATGTTTTTAACAGTACTGCCGAAAGTAATAAGACCTTTAAAGCCGCGCACGCGTAAGGGGAATTGGAGAAGATACCTATCACCAACTGGTTGGCAAATATCTACATGTTTATGGCTTGCTATGTGGACAAATACCCCGAGGAAAAATGTTAATGCAATTATTAGACATTACAGGTACAAACATAGATATATAATGCATGCGGTACAGTTTTAGAGCAGATGAAGAATACAGAGAGCTTAGTATAGCTAATAAACTACTTAATAGCAGCTGCCAGCTTGTACCCTTATATAAACATAAATTTCATTCCAATAAATAACAACACAAGACAACAATTTTGGCGTTTAAAATTTAGGCCATCAAAATTATTTGACTAGTATTTAAACTAGGATAGATGAAAAATGGTGGAGAGGAAAAGGGGCCAAGAGCATCGACTAACAGGTCCTGCCACTGCAGCAGCCTCAAAAGGTGAGAAAGAGGTGGTCAGCGTCTAGCTCCCATGTGTAAAGCTCAAAAAGCAAACTCCTCTCCTCCATACCATGTCTAACCGAGAGCCATCCGGCTAGATGGAGTCATTGGACAGTGGACACTGGCTAGAGGCTATCAGCCAAATGCCACTGTGAAAAATAATGTACCAGCTATGCACCATAATTTTTTCTTATGCCTGACCACCCCACCAAGGCAAGCTTCTTCCATGAGTAGTAGCTCCTGGAAAAACTAGCCAAAGAAGGCCAACTTACACCCTAAACAAAGCTGACAAAAAAGAGAAAATGAGCAGCAGTCAAGTGTACTCCTTCAAGAGGGTAAAGGTGAGCATCCCAATAGCGAATCATGTCACATTCCAATAGTGAATCCTGACATAGCAGACGATAAACCTCCCAAGGAGGCTAACCAATGGGCAAGATCTTGGATAACCTTAATAAAAGCCGTATCAATAGAATCACCCTCACTACAGCAACATCAAACCACTAGGTTATGGCCACATCAGACAGAGCCAAGGCCACAAACTGGAGAACACCCCATGTCTTGGATGATGGCATCTCTTAAGGCTAAGAACATCTATCTACCCCAATCTTTACCCCCTAAATGAGCAACAAAGACCTCAGGGAACCCAAAATGTTCAGTTACCTCAAGCAACTTCCTATAGAAACATCCCAGTACAACCCTATGAAACCTCACCAGTGGATCTGGGTAGTGTTTGAGGCAATGGGTGACTTAGATGCCAGCACACAAAGGAGTGACCAAATACTCAAATAGGCCTACAATCTAAAAAAGCACCTACATGGAAAATGGGAAATGACAGAGTCAACGAGTCAGAAAAAGCAACAGGCGCCTGCAGAAAACAGACATAGGGATTGATCCATTTAGGTGTGAAGGGGGCGAGTTGGCGTTGTTGCCTCTGTCGCAGCCCAATCTCACCCCAGGCTCTCAAATTTTTGCTTGCAGTCCTAATGGACTGCTAACAAAAATGTGCAAATCCGACAATACCGTAAGTGTGGCATACCGCTTACTTGCACTGCGAGTAATTCGCTCTTAATTGGATCGAGCCCATAGTGCTTATAGCAGTCAGAATCCTCATGTCCAATGCCTGAATGTTCTGCACAGATGCGCCTATCACAGTGGAAGTAGCCGCGCTAATGTGAAATGACTGGATGCCGTACTCAGGAGAAAGCCCTACACTTAAAAATGCAACCAAATTGACACCAAATGAGGTGCCACACCAAATAAGCCTCAGACACAGTCACTACATGCCTGCAAAGTAAGCCAGCACCCCCCTCTGCCCCTCCAACCCAGTTAATTCATCTTAGAACACTGCAAGCTAAAAAGAAGTACCGCAGAACTCAAAATTACATCCCAAAAGGCATCTGCAGCCTTAGACAGGACCACAAATTTGCACATGGAAAGCCAGCACAGACAGCAATCTAACCAGGAGCGATTTAAAGCGGGAGGAAGCCATATCAGTTAAAACCCCCATTAAACTCAAAAGGAGCTGTAAATCAGTGCGACACCTAGAATCCTGGGGGCCCCAGAAGAACCCATGCTGAGTCCTTGAGAGCCTTCCTCACCAAGGAACCCTCAGTGAAGTTGGGTTGCCCTACGCAAAGCAAGCCCCAAAATACACCTGTGAACAACTGTCCTACAACTTCCCAGCAAAGAATAGCCCCAAATGAAAGACAACAAGGCATGGTGACCATTCATACCTCTCAAATACGTTTTCCAACTCTCCCAGGTGGCAAGATGTGATGTTTTCCTGCAGATTTCATAGACATAGGTGCAGATATGACGACTTTCTCTGAAACATTCTATCAGTGACTTATATATAACAGATAACTGCTACATGGTGTGTTTTTTTTTTTTTGTGAAACAGAATTTATTTCACACAAGGCTATGATCTTTGACCAAATATTTGAAGGAGCAGTGACGAAAGCAGGTAGAAACATCTTGACTTCTAGTATGTTATTTCATTACCTCGGGCAACTAAAATAGATTCAGATAAAAGAATGCTTCTAGTTACGAACGTAAGTAATGAAACGGGATTTCCCAGTCACTGCCTCTCAGTAAGTATTAAACACGTTTCCTTTTGCAGTATCTTTATATAATAAAGGACATGATTCAGAAGTGAACGCAATGCCGAGTTGAGCAATGTTTTTTGCACTGCGCATGCATCAGAGTTGGCCTGTGTACGCGCCAACTTCGATTACCAATAGTGGCAGCAGTGATGATTTGGACGCAGAGTGATGGACAATCAGTGACTGTTTGTGGGAGGTAACAGAGGAGTGGTGAGACAAACGCAGACCTGTCACGGCTGTTGTGGGGACGTGTCTCAGCCTTGACTGCAGCTTAGTACCGACGGACATTCTGAGCATCCATACTGTTGTTTAGAGGGAAGATGGTGCAACCGATCTGCGACCAATGGTGCATCTCTGTACGCAAGCAGTGGAACGGAGACGCCGGCAAAGGACGTCTCTATACAAATCCCAGCAGTTGCGAAATTAGCATATTTTCGCAGAACCGCTGCTTATGGAATCTCAGTCACAATTGGATATGCGCGCATCTCTGAATCAGACCCAAAATCCATTTGATTAACCAACTTGTCTGAGTGTCCGTGTTCCTCCATTTTTCAGTGTTTGGGAGCGAACAGCCAATTGTCATTTGCTTTCATATGTTACCTGATTCCCGTGCCCACCAGCCAACTAGTTGTTTGGTTTGAATGATAATCTTTAGGTGTATGGCCAGTTTACATCATTCACTCAAATAGCCTGGCTCATGTTGCTATAATCAACACCATACATGTGTTCTTCATTGTAATGACATCATGAGAGCAATGAGACTGTAATAATCTTTATGTACTAGCCGTACATTCATTGAGGGGCATTGAATGACCATTTTCCATCATGTGCACTCACATCTGACAATCTCACAAATGGTTGCACATGGCCCTTGCAATTTTTGGATAGATGTATTTCCAGAAAGTGAACATTATATAGACGTACTTGATTAAAAAAAACACACATCATCATTTTGTGCATTCTAATTTACGATAATACATTTTCCTCTTGCATGCACAGTGAAAATATAATTGTATATATTCTTCTAATTCTCCATAATAGTTCCCAAAACATTACTGCCAACCACTTTTCTTTGCCATCTAGAAGCAAATAAAACCTCTTGCAAGAGTTTCAACATATTTAATACATGCCAGGCAGAAGGAAGTTGGCAGTTAAACATCTCCGACTCAGAAACCACACATTAAAGGGAGAAAATGTTTGCACTTCCCTAATAACCAGTAGGTGATAAAACCCAAGCAGATTATTTTGGAAGCTATCATTACAATAATTGCATTATATAAGGCCATAATTAAAATGTATATTTAAGCCCTAAAATGCATTTACTTCATGCTTTTTGCTATTTACCAAGGGCTGCCTGCAGATAGGGGGTATTGCCCATTATTGCTGGAAGTCACCCTCTACTGCTATAGCTTCCCTACGAAGAAGCTAGATGTCAACGATTTAGCAATGACAGTGACGGTAACTGTATCCTCTGATCAATGTCGCTGGTGATAGTGAGGAGCGATGTTGGAAAAATAGGTAATTACTAAAAAGATAATTTTTTTTCATTAGTAAATAAAAAAAAATTTAAATTTCTACACTATATTTATTTATGTAGCTGTGTTTTAATTGTTTTTTATTTGTGTTATCGAATCTCCATTGGATGTATATTCGGGGAAGTGAGCATCGCTTAGCTTTCCTGGCGATTTAAAAATAAATATACAAATCGGCACTGCCAAAAATGTTCCTATCAACAAGATTGGTGGCAATAGAAAATCTGTCTTTTGGGGTCAATATGACAAATACTCCATTATGTATGTCTGACAAAATGGTTTCCCCAGTATCAATAAACAGCAGTGTCTATGTGCCTGAAATAATTAGTCTACATACGTGTACATACATGTTTAGGATTGGGTATGGGATCCCGACGGTTGGGATGCTGCCGGTCAGAATACAGACAGCGGCACCCCGACACTCAGAATCCTGACACCCTTAGGTAAGTAAGCTAGCCCTTACCCCTACCCCTCCCTCCCCGGTACCTAATCCTAACCTCCTCCTTTAATGCCTATCCCTAACCTTCCCCTCCCTGGTGCCTAACCCTAATACTCCCCATTTTGGTGCATAATCCTAACCTCTCCTCAGTGCCTAACCCTAAACTCCCCCTCCCCAGTGCCTAATCCTAATCCGCCCCCCTTAGTGCCTAACCCTAACCTTCCCTCAGTGCCTAACCCTAAACTCCCCCTCACCAGTGCCTAACCCTAATCAGCCCCCCTTTGTGCCTAATCCTAGCCTCCTTCTTTAGTGCCTAACCCTAACCTTCCCGTCCCCGGTGCCTAACCCTAATACTCCCCATTTTGGTGCCTAAACCTAACCTCCCCTCAGCGTCTAACCCTAAACTCCCCCTCCCCGGTGTCTAACCCTAATACTCTCCATTTTGGTGCCTAACCCTATCCTCCCCTCAGTGCCTAACCCTAAACTCCCCCTCCCCGGTGCCTAACCCTAATCCGCCCCCTTAGTACCTAACCCTAACCTCCCCTCAGTGCCTAACCCTAACCTCATATTCCCCGATGCCTAACCCTAGTCCGCCCCGCTTTAGTGTCTAACCCTAACCTCCCCTCAGTGCCTAACCCTAAACTCCCCCTCCCCACTGCCTATCCCTAATCCACCCCCCTTAGTGCCTAACCCTAACCTCTCCTCTTAGTGCCTAACCCTAACCTCACCTTCCCCGGTGCCTAAACCTAACCCTCCCCCTAACCTCTGATACTTACCTTCAGGATGCCGGCGGTCGAGATTATGGCGTCGGGATTTCGTCCGTCGGTGCTGACTACATCCCCATCAGAAACTGCAGTCTCACATAACAACACATCTGTTCTTCATTTACAATGAAACATTTTATAGTGTAAACATTTCAGTTGGTAAATTTGACACTGGCTTGCCTCAATATGCTTCTGTTGACATTACCTAAAATATATAAAAATATCTGTATATTATCATCCTCGTTTATATATAATCTCCAGAAATTCTGCATTGCTGAACAGTCGCACACATTATTGCAATTTAGCAGAATCCAAAAGCATGAATATAAATTATAATAACATACAAGCACAAATTAATGTGTAGTACAACAAATAGAAGTAGAAGTTATGCGCAATGGACATGGTGTTGTGGGACAATACCCTCAAATCAGATTGTACCACTGTAATCGGTTGGGAGGTGTATGAGATTGTTATAGAACACTGTCATGTGCATTGGTGACGTGCATTGGAAGCTGCTGGTCAACCATCAAAGTTCGGCTCAATGAAAATGTTTTTGGCATTCGATGCCAGGATTGCGATGATTGGCCACCATCGCATGCACTTTCTCCAACGATCATCCGATGATGCAATACTTCATTGCGGATGCAGAGACCTGGAAGCCGTGTCCTCAGCACAGCACCTTTGTTCAAATGTCCAAATAACCATACATAGTTAAACCATCGATGGTTACCTTACGATGACTACATGCCACTATTCTATGGCAATTTTGCGATGGCCATCCCTAATGTGCATTCCCCTACTACTTTTGGGTCAGAAATTCTCAAGGACGCTACATATGTGGGGCCTTATTCAGTGTTCAACGTAAACCCGATGTTTTGCATACAGCCAGTGCTTAAAGTGGTCCTAGAGAAGTGGTGGAACTCACTGCCCCCCCCTAGGTGCTATTTCAATAAAGGGACTGCATGCGACACAGGCATGAATAAAAAGGGGCATGGTCTCAGAAGAAAGGGGAGAAGTCACATAATAGTATTCCCAATTCAAATTACGCCACACAGTAGCACAATCTTGATTCACATTACGCCACATAATAGTGTCCCAGAAGTGGTGCCCCTTATTCAGTGCCCCATACGCAATGCCCCCATTAGTAATCCTCCTGTAATAGTGCCCCCAAAAGTAGTGCCCCTAGTAGTAATGCCCCCAGTAGTATTGCCCCAATAGTAATGCCTCTTGAGTAAAGCCCACAATAGTAATGTCCCCTGAGTAATGCCCCCAGTAGTAGTGCCCCCTGAGTGCCTCCAGTAGTAGTGCCCCCTGAGTAATGCCCCCTGTAGCAGTGCCCTCAGTAGTAATGGCGGGCACTGTGGAGCCACTTACACAACAAAAAAACAAACTAATACTTACCTTAAGCCCCGCTCCCTAGTCCGCTGCCGTCTGGTGCGCCTGGCTGCTCCTCTGAACTATGGGAGAGACGTCATGACGTCTCTCCCATAGTGCACACTGTGGGAGCCGGAAGCAGGATCTCAGGAGTGAGCTCCAGCCTCCAGCTGGCTCTGCGAGGAAGGAGCCGGGCGCCCGCTGGAGTGGTGATGTATGCTATGCACTCCTGATGAAGGGCTTTCCGAAACGCGTTGTGTGGATATATGCCAGAACCTGGTTCATTGTATTGGATATCTAACACTTACAAGCTGAATCCTGAATTGGGTTGAATTCCGGTGGTGCCATGCTATGTGCTCTGGACCATACTTGCTTTTTGAGCTAGCCCACCGCAATCTCCAGCAAGGGTAAGATTTCCTCAGAGAGGACCTTATGGAATTATGCTTATATGTTATCCAATGTATGGTCTGTGATTAATTACATGTACAGTATGCATATGTATGCATTCATTTTTCATGTGTTTTTATGGTGTGAAATAAAAATATTGCAAGAAAATTCACACTAATTGTAAGGAAATACTTATATATTTCTAGAAGGGTTCATATTCCCCGAGTATTATTGAGGCTGTGTTGAAGGGAATCATCTTCAGGGTAAAGCGCCAAGTATTAAATACATTGTATTTTACCTACATTTTTCATACACAGCCTATAAACTGACAGGAGCTGATCGGTTGGTTCTTTATCTCTCTCCATTTTATTTCTCTAGGAGATAGACCCCTAAGTAACTTGCATGAGATACATTTTGTGCTGTATTAAACAAACCACAACTTTTTCTCCCATCAAAGAATATTGTAGTTCGCAGCATGCAGGGTTGGCTTAGGAGTGGCCTCTGGTCACTATTTCTATTTATGACACTGCGGCTTTAATACACAGAAAAAATGTTAGGGGATTTTTGCTCTCAGCAGGCAGTGGGTGTGTTTCAGTAGTTTCTGTGCCTGGATACTGCAGACTCTGTGACGGCTCTCTCTGGGTAAGACTGCACTAACTTCTCTCTACCTTCTGCTAAATGTTACTGGTGCTAGGTAGTAATGTAGCTTCAGCAATCAAACTAGAACAGATATTGTAGAGTTATTTCAATTAATAAGCACAGTGATTTTTTTCCCTACTAGTCACAAGAGGATTTGAGTCCCCGTTGGAACACCCCTGACAATACACTACAGTAATTGCATTATGCCTCAGTAAAGCAGGAATTAACAATATCCTCTCTTTACAGTCATAAACTACTTCCACTTTCTACACTTCAATCATTTACAGTGTTTTTAACAGCTTAAATGGACACACCGCAGTATTAGGACCTGTGTACATGGCGGTTACATTATATATCAAATATATTTCTGATTGGAAGCATTTGCAAGCAGGTTACAAGGCTTGGACATTGCTAAGTAATAGCCATTTATCCATACAGTATATAGTGCAGATTATCAGGTTAGCTAAGTGCATAAAACTTTATATTTCTCTTAGAGTATGCACTTTATTCCGGTACACGTATATATGATATGTATGTACTTGATAGAAAATATGTTGAACCCAATGTAAGTACATTTTTGGCTTTGTGGTTTTTTTCGTTTGTTATTTCATGCAGAAATAGGCTATGTGTGGCTCTCCAGCTAAGGTGGAACTACAAGTCCCAGCCAGAGCACAATGCAACTTTTAATTCAACCAATGATGGAGAGACATTGTAGTCAATTCAATTAGGATTGTTGCCTGGGTGATGCCAGCATTGTGCTGTTGTTTGAGTGCCAGTATCAGCACCCTACATTGCCCAAAGATCGCCCGTACTTCGCCCATACATTGTGCATTTTAGTTTGAATCCCCATGGGGGTGGTTATTAAAATGCATAAATTAAGCCTACCGTGTGTACAGGTTTTGTGCACACTTCACATCGCTTTCATATCACATTGGAAGAAGCGATTTAGCATTGTTCCTAATTGAGTTGGGGGCATATGTATCAAAGCTTGATGTGCGATAAAATTGTGAAATATATCTCACCAACCCATCAGCTCCATACTATAATTTCTTAAACACAGCCTGCAAAATGTAAGCTAGAAGCTGATTGGTTGGTGATATATAGCTCACAATTTTATCTCACATCAAGCTTTGATACATATGCCCCTTGATCCCTTTGGGTGTACTTGTGTGTACATGTGTATTTGTGAAATGCTTGTATCTTCCCAATATGTTCTCTACAACATTTTGATGGGTTGTGAGACCAGCTTGAAATGTGAATCATGGATGGTGTAAAAAACATAACTTCAAAGTGGATATTACATTAGGATCGCCCACTTTAATCATGTCAGTGTTTCTTGGACAATCTTGTTTATGTTTTATGTGAATTAAGGGGACTGTCACTGGAGGTATAGTAGGGTTTATCATTAATATTATTATTATTATTTATTTATATGTTTATAGCACCATTATATTATGGAGTGCTGTACAGGAACTATTGCTCAGTCTCTGCCCCATTGGAGCTTACAGTCTAAAGTCACTAACACATACTAACACATACACTGGGGACATTATAGACAGAACTCAATTAACCTACCAGTATATTTTTTGGAGTGTTGGAGAAAAACCACACAACCAGGTTGGGAATTGAACTCATGACCACAGCACTGTGAGTCAGCAAGCTAACCGCTGCATGTATTTCGATTTAGCAAAGATTACCACCAGCAGTGGCATAACTGAGTGTGGTTTCCTCTGGGTACGCCTGTTTCCTCCTATAATCCAAACACATACTGTTACCTTACTGTAGGTTCATTGACTCGGACAAAAAAAAACAACGTAGTGTAAATTTGTGTGTACATGTGGTAGAAACTATAGATTGTATATAGGGAAAAGAGGGAAGAGACCTGCACAGGACAACTAGATTAGTATTGAATATAGACCAACTGTAGTTAGTAAACGTGTAAATCAACTTTTATGCTAGTGTGTTGGTGGTGCTCCCCAAGGTAAACTGTAGACTAGAATACAGGTGAAAGAGATCCAGGAAGGATTAAAACTGCGGTGCTGAGAGTTGAGGGCTATTCCCTGACAATCAGAGGGACTATACCATTGGCATTCATTGGAGGTATGCATTGCTTCTAGACACAGGTTTTACCGTTCCGGACCTTTTTTTACCTGTTCATGGGAGTTATTCTGCATATTTGTTTTCACCTCTCTGTCCCATTGTGATTTGGCCTCTACCTATGACTTTATATGCAAGTTCCTGGTCTGATTGTTGTTCCCATAAGCCTTTTTTAAATATACAGAAACTTTTTGGAATAAAATACCTTTTACAAATATTGTTGTGAGATTCGTGATGGACGCCATCTGGCAAATAAAGAAACCTTTATATCCCCTTAATAGATTCCATGTGTGTTGCGGTACGTTAGTATTAAGGGTGTTATTGCAGGCAAAACATAGTGATATAAAGATACCCATATATGCATTTCCCATATACCACCTAAGTGAGTTTTTCGGTACGCCGAACCTCATTGTTTAGTGGTGGAAAGGATCTGTTCTATTTCTGTGAAAATCTGCCTCACCGTCCTGTTCCTTTCCACACAACACGGGAAATTTGTTACTCGAATCTATTATGATACTATACATTTGTCTCTTGTTGTTTTCTCATTTTTTTTCATGTATTGACCATCATTGAAAATTTCGATCAAGTTAACAAAATCAGTGCATATGAAGACCCATGGTATAAGTATAATTTGATTTAATTAGGACTGTGGGCCCGATTCAGACCCGCTCGCTAGGCTGCGTTTGCAGGCAGCATGCCGATGTTTGCATTCTGCACATGTGTACTAGTCCATGCGATCAGGAAGCGTTCGCTCGCTGCGCATAGCCACCTCGCTAGAATGAGTGAAAGGCGAAGCCGTTTGTTCGTGGTGACAGGGGATGGTTGATGGAAACGGCGGAGTGGTGGTGCGAACCCAGGCGTGCCTGAGCGTCTTAACGCCGTTTCAGAGGTGTGCATAATTAAGAGGCAGCGTCATTGTACATATCATGGGTGTTTTACACACTGAAGCACTCGTATTGCTTGTGGTAGGGTATGATATGCATAAGTGGACATCTTAAGACAAGCTGGTGGGTGTCTGCTTACACACCGCGATCGCACGCCAAGACAAGGTGGGCGTGCTAATGCCTTGCTGTGCAATCGCGGATTTGCATACTTTCGCTGCGTGCGTACGCATCTAGCGAGCGGGTCTGAATCGAGCCCTGTGTGTTCCACACTCTAAATGTCATAGGTCTAGAATCTATTATAATCATTCTTTGCTGGTCAAATTATCTATATCGCCTTTGATCCTTTTATTCTTTTTAAATGTAAATTAAGACTTAGGGGCATATTCAATTAGGTGCTGGTTTTCCATGCGGAAAAGTATCGCGAGCGTCCCCGCTTATCCCCGTATTCAATTAGAAATCAGCGAAAATGGCACCCGGCAAATTCGGACCTGGCGAAAAGTACTAAATATAAATATAAAGATAATCTGGTTTTGTTTCTCCAAAAGCTTGCTATTAGTGTCTCACATTAATTATAATATAAAACAAATTCTACTAATGCAGTACATCCATTTTCCAACATATGATAACTGAGCGGTGCCACTTTATCCACCGATTATAATATGATATAAACATTCCACGTTCTTACAACTTCAGCATTAACCAACTTGTAGTGTATGGCCAATGCCGCATATATACAAATATATCATATCATGAGCCACATAGTATTCTCTCTGTCACTGTTGCATACCTATACCAGGGTTCAGTATGAGAATGAAAATTCTGTGATACATTCTTCATTCAAATAAAGCAGACAATGATGAGTCTCATATAAATATATATCCAGTAAATACAGGTTTGCTGTGAACAAGCCCACAGCCACGGGTGGGCAAAACGCGCGTTATCGGCTGGAACCAGCTCCCGCAGTGCGCACACTGGTCCTGGCTTATTGTCACGACACATCCAAAAATGGAAAATTTATATACTGCATTAGCAGAATTTGTTATATATTCTAATTAATGTGAAAGAATAAGCTGTTAGGAGTATCCATATTACACTGAGACTGCTCTTACTTGGTGCAAAATATGATGAATATAATAGAATAAGTTATCAGTTGTCGCTGTGTCAGTGTGCACACAAGCAATTTAGCACAAGTGTTCACTTTTTGGAATATTTTGCCTAAATGAAAATATGATGTTCATTTAATCCTATATCTATACTAAAGAGGACTCACCTAGGTTAGATTTTGGAGAGAAACACTCTAGTTGCTGCTCCATAGAGAGTTTTAAAAGTGATGTTGCTCATAGCAACCAATCAGATTCTAGCTATTATCTTCTAGAAGGTGCTAGTTAAATGTTAAGTAGAGTGTGATTGGTTGCTATGGGCAACATCACTTTTAAAACTCACTTCTAAAAACTCTCACTTTAGTAAATTTACCCCTAATGGTGCATACACACGGTCAGATTTTTCCTTCAGATATGAACGATAACGATTTAAAAATCGTTCAGTCGTTCATATCTGAAGGAAAATCGTTCATATCTGACATGCCTGAACGATGGACGATCAACGATGCGCGTTCCCGATGGTCAGATAACGATTTCTGACATCTGATGTGTTTGCAGTCAGACTTGGACGATTCCATTCATTTTAATGCAGTCAAAAATCGTTCAATCGTTCAAATCGTTCAAATCGTTCAAAACTTTGGTCAAATCGTCCAAATCGTTCAAATCGTTTAATCGTTCAGTCGTTCATCTGACAAATCTGACAAGTCTGACAAATCTGACCGTGTGTATGCTCCATTAGTCTTCATTTATCAACAAAAGAGTGCCCACAAAAAGGTTTATTTCTTTTCTCTTCGCTTACTTGCGAGAACCCACCTGTATTCTAGGGACTATGGATTGTAAGCTTCACTGGGGAAGGGACTGACGTGAATTACTAATTATTCTCGGCAAAGCGCCGCGTAATATATGTGTGCGCTATGTAAATAGCTGTTAATAAATTAATAAATGAATAATGATTTACAGGTGCATTGCTTTGTTGGCCGGTTTAGGAATACACTGGAAGTCATTTAAGAAATGTGTACCTCAAAATGAATGGGTCCATGTACTAACTACTAAGGGGAGATAAGGGACGCAAACAGTAAAGGCAGAGAAAATCCCTGTACGTATCACTTCTGTACTAAAGGGATTTATCTGATTCTGTCTGCCAGAGCTACAGTGCAGGCTAGAATATCGCGCTGTCATATGCGGCCCATAGACGATGCGATTTGAAAACGTATGACACCTCGGTATGTTTTCAAATTCAGCCCGATGCATCGCATGCTGCTGTGACTGGTAAAGAATGCATCTTACAAGATGCTTCGTTTACCTATTTAACAGCATGATGGATCGCAGATCTTATGGTTTTTCATTAAATTCTACAATGCCGATGTACGACGGCGGGGACGCGCATTGCTGTCGTACAGCATGCCAAAACACACACGATATGCACGATTGATCGTTGCGATCGATCAAAATCGTGCATATCGTGTGTAAAATCGCCCCATGTATGGGCCGCTGGGCAGCTATGGCAAATAACCCAGGTGTTACTAAGGAGAGAAGTCACATACCGTTGGGTGTCTTCTCCAGCACCGTCATCACCAACTCTAGCTGCCGTTATCTCATACTTCCGGACTGGGCAGCCAATGACGCGATTTGCGCTGAATCGTGTCAGAGTAGCCACGCCCCCAGCTTACAATACCGGTAATCTCGCCATTCTAAAGAGGAGGATGGGGCCACAATGATGCAATCACTCCTTCATGCCCCCTCGCTCTGCGTCCTGGAAGGGGCAGGTAGATAGTTGGCCTTTGCATCATCTGCCTCCTGCAAGAGTTGAGATAGAGAAGTCATCTTTGTTGCTTTGTTTAGTAGTCAATAAAGTTTTTTTTTAAGGGATAAAGCAGCTGAGCTGTGCTTGTTCTCACAGGAATTCATGAGACAGCATACAGTACAGCATACACTACAGCATACAGTACAGCATACACTACAGCATACAGTACAGCATACAGTACAGCATACACTACAGCATACAGTACAGCATACACTACAGCATACAGTACAGCATACAGTACAGCATACACTACAGCATACAGTACAGCATACAGTACAGCATACACTACAACATACACTACAGCATACAGTACAGCATACACTACAACATACACTACAGCATACAGTACAGCATACAGTACAGCATACACCACAGCATACAGTACAGCATACACTACAGCATACACTACAGCATACAGTACAGCATACACTACAGCATACAGTACAGCATACAGTACAGCATACACTACAGCATACAGTACAGCATACACTACAGCATACAGTACAGCATACAGTACAGCATACACTACAGCATACAGTACAGCATACAGTACAGCATACACTACAACATACACTACAGCATACAGTACAGCATACACTACAGCATACAGTACAGCATACAGTACAGCATACACCACAGCATACAGTACAGCATACAGTACAGCGTACAGTACAGCATACAGTACAGCATACAGTACAGCATACACTACAGCATACAGTCCAGCATACAGTACAGCATACACTACAACATACAGTACAGCATACAGTACAGCATACACCACAGCATACAGTACAGCATACAGTACAGCGTACAGTACAGCATACACTACAACATACACTACAGCATACAGTACAGCATACAGTACAGCATACACTACAGCATACAGTACAGCATACACTACAGCATACACTACAGCATACAGTACAGCATACATTACAGCATACAGTACAGCATACAGTACAGCATACACTACAGCATACAGTACAGCATACACTACAGCATACAGTACAGCATACAGTACAGCGTACAGTACAGCGTACAGTACAGCATACACTACAACATACACTACAGCATACAGTACAGCATACAGTACAGCATACAGTACAGCATACACTACAGCATACAGTACAGAAAACCTCATCATGGATGCACTATGGGGCCTATTCCTGATGTTAATTATCGGTGTCTGAACGGACCCCGATAATTAACACCCTAATTCGCAGCGGCCACCGGAGCAATTCATCTTTGCTGCGGCGCGGTGGCAGCTGATGTGAAATCAGCTGCCTCCGCGAGCGGCTTCACTGCTCCTTTTCGGAGCAGTGATGGCAGTGCGCGAGCGGCTTCACTGCTCCTTTTCGGAGCAGTGACGGCAGTGCGCATGCGTGACCTACAGGTTACGCATGCGCACAAGAGCCCCGACGTCCGGCGGAAGGAGCCGGACAGGGGTGGAGGGATTCGAAAGGATCCCTTCTCGCAAGCCGGACCCTCTTCCCATAGGGAAGAGCGGGCGGCGAAGAACAAGCGGGGGTATTCGCCAGCTGAAGATGGCGAATGCCCCCGCAGTCAAGCTCCGAAAATATATTTTCGGAGCTTGATGAATTCTGTCCCCATACTAGTGTATGGGGACAGCGGGCCATTCCGAAAACAGAAGGTAAGTAGGAGATATCTGTGATATCTCCTGCTTCACCTTCTTAATGAATGGCCCGAATACTTAATTTTAACAATTGCAGGTGAAAATGTGCTTTTTCACCTGCTTTTGACAAAATTAAGTGATGATGAATAGGCCCCTAAGTGTCTTTGCTGTCACAGCCGAGGCAGTAACTTTCCATTCATCCTCTTCAGCAGGAGCATTGTTAGTACACAGCGCAGTAGCCGCCTCCTGATTTGCACCAATAGCAGGCAAAGCAGGAGTGGAGGGTTAGTACATGGACCCCTTAGATTTGCACAGGTTATCCTATGTGGACTGCCCAGCAGATATACTTACAGTACAGCTTAGTTTAGCCTCATGTATGGCTTCAGTTATTCATGGAGTTGGCCAACAAACTTCAATATTTAGCAACCGCCAATGGTCTGATAGTGATGGTAACTACTTTTACCATCGACGGCTAACGTAGGCCACAGTCTGGTCTGTGCATGTACAAAGTTAAACCATCGATGGATCATTATTCAATGGTTTCTAAAAGATGATTTAAAATCATCGACCATCAATAGTCGACCCTAATTCAAAGGATATCAGTATTGCAGTACTACATGTTACAATTGTGTGTGTAACTGTGAAACTTTTTATTACATAAGCACAAAACAGGTGCAGTGCAGTTATAAGTCTAGGATAAGACCCAAGACTGCCACTTCTGAGCTAGTACAAAATTGCAGAGTGGAAAACCCCTGAAAAAGGTGCCTTCTCCACCGCTCTATCTTATTTCAATCATCTTTCTTGACAAAATTAAGTGATGTTTTTGAACGCATTCGGTATGGAATGCCGGCTGCAGCATGACCGGAAGTTCGAATCCCGGCTGCGGCAGCCCGACAAAACAGCAGAGCCCGGCAGCGGAAGACCGACAGCGCTGGAAATCCTGATCGTCTAAAGGTAAGTATAAACTATTCTATTCTAACCCCCTAACCCTCCTTAGGGGTGCCTAACCCTAACCTCCCCCCCCAAGTGCCTAACCCTGACCTCCCCCCTCTAAGTGCCTAACCCTAACCCCCCCTTCCCCAATGCCTAAACCTAAATCCCAGGGGGGGTGCCTAACCCTAAGACCCAGGGGGGGTGCCTAACCCTCCCTACCCCTAGCCTAACCCTCCCGGGGGGGTGCCTAACCCTGTCCCCCCCGGGTGGCCTAAACCTAACCCTCCCCCCACCGCGGCTGTCCGCTTGTGGCGTCCGGCATCCCTTAGATCAGGATGCCGGGCGCCGGTGTGCTGGCGTCGGGAAAATGACAGGCGTCTGGATTATAGACGCCTGTCATTTAACCGTAGCCAGGATTAAGGATTCTAGATGCCGGGGGTCAGGATTGCGACCTTAAACGTATCCCTTTTGAACTGCTCAGCAAAACAAAAGCAACCCGCATCGCCTCCTCGGCATGCTAGGAATTCCTTCACTCCACCAAACTTCTACTATCTGAATCTTAGCCATTCAGCCATTAGGATCAGCACCATCCTTTGCAAAAGTGGGGTCCTGTGTGATATCCATTCCTGAACCACCATTATCATTTAACTTCATAAAATGCTCCTTTTCCTTTTGCAGAGCCTCGGGAACTGCACACTAAAGTTTTTTAGGCTCCTCCATTTATGAGAGATGGGTTACAGCAGGGATGGGGAAACTCAGGCCCGGGGGCTATATAAGGCCCCCGGAATCATTTGGTTTGGCCCTCTGAGCTTTTTTCTGCTAGCCTTATCTGGATAGCAGAGTGCCTACAATGGAACCCTGTGTCCAGAATCTATACAGCAGTGCCACCTGGAGCGTCCTTAGGATGCTTCAGACGGTCACACCACTGCCCTTACAGCTCCCCGGAGCATCCTCAGGATGCTCCAGGCATTGCTGTAATCACTGGTGATTGCTGCCCCGTCCCGTGTGACATCACATGGAGTGGGCGTGGCTTGCACCGGGTTCGCAAATAATGTTATATATCAAAATGGCCCTCGGCAGAAAAAAGGTTCCCCACCCCTGGGTTACAGCTTCTGTTGTCAACCCTGCTAAATATTTTTGTCAGACCAATATGAACTCAAAAGCTTTTGTTTATGTTTAAGACAAATATTTCATAGGTAATTGTAGAAGGAATGTAGAATATAGTGGTGTTCTTTGGCAGCTACTGTAGCTCTTTGAATTACAGATACTGGTCCTGTAATGGCGATTACAGACGCAGATCGAACAATTATTTGCCATCGCACAAGCATATAAGCTGCACTGCGCAGCGATTGCATTGCGATTACGGATACACAGAGGAATCCATCATTAAGTGACAGACAGGCTTTTAGCATTTGGGGGTGGTGATGTGGGGGTGGTCGGGAAAACGCAGGAGTCTGTCCACTTGAACGCTGTTTCATGGGCGTGCATAAATTAGCCACTGCGATTGCATATGCAGCATGAGAGCTCTCTGCGTGTGAGGAGACTTGCAGTATTTTCAACTGGTCAGACTTGTAAATGCTGCATGACTGCCTGATGTGCACCTGTGGTACAGTACTTTATGCAGAAGAGAGACTCACCCCAGCTTTGTGTTGCATTTTTTAAGATGTTAGTTATTATTATAATTTTTTTTTTTTTGTGAATCATTTTATTTTCACCTACCCCTCAGTGGAACAGATGGGGCGTTCCACCCCCAGAAGTGCTCCTCCCCTTTTCTGAAGCCCCAGGAGTGTGAGCATGAATGGGAGGGATATTTACAAGACAATAAATAGCGGCTTGTCAATATGGCTTGTGATAAATAATCCTGTTTAAACACCCTGTTGCCACCATATTAAAGTGGCAAATAGCATTGTGTTTTGCAGAACTATCAGAGTCCTGGGAAATGTATGGCCTCTGGGCCTGATTCAGACTCGGTCGCTAAGCTGTGCTCGCTCGCTACCAAAAGGGGCCGGGTATGTAAATCCCGCGATCGCACTGTCTGGCTTAAGGACGCCCTCTAATGTCTTAGAAGGCGACGTCATCTCCAGGAAGTGTATGATTAATCGGTAACATCGAGACCCATCGGAGCTGCACGCAGCACTTGAGGTAGCCCCTACCCCACCGCAAGCACTGCTCAGGCTAAAATACAACCAAGTGACGTGTACAATGACGCTACTTTGCTAATTAATTATGCACACCCATTAAACTCCGTTTTGACGCTCAGACACGCCTGCGTTCGCACATCCACTCCCCCTTCACAAGCACCTTTCCCTGTCACCACCCACAAATGGCGCTGTCACTCAAAGTAGCGTCCAGTCTGTGTACTACGAGCGCACGACCAGTGACTGGTTCACGCATGCATACTAGGACGCATACGCATATGTGCGATGATCGCCCCTAGCGACTGTTCGCGGCTTAGCAACCGGGTCTGAATCAGGCCCTCTGCCAGCTGGGGGGCGTGGCATATTAGCAAATATTTACAGTAGGCGTAAAAATGTTTTTTATGATCAATTTAAGCAATATAAATGTAATGCATGTACAAGTTTCAAGAAAAATGATGGGGGATCAGAATATTTATATGGCAAATGTCTCATGTTTTTTCTTCATTTATAATTTCTTTGTCATTAATCTAGATATAGAGCTCTTTTTTATATTGCAAAAATAAAATAGGTGCTTATTTCCCTTGTAGGACTGATATATTTATTAGCCAGGACAGCAGCTTAGATGAATCATCAAGGGCACAGGCAGTTATACAGTATTTGTTTGCAAGTGAGGTTATCAGGACAAGAAGCAGATTTTCCTGTTCTTTCAGTTTGTGTTGTATTAGCACAAAGCCACACAGCAGGGACGTCAGAAATGAATCACAAGGTGCTGACACTTATGACTAGCAGGTCTGCGAATCGGATGCTCAGTTTCATTTAGAGTTTAGAATTGGCAGAACATATAGCTGTTACATTGGCATATGCGTTATGTGTGTAAACATGGCAACATTTTGTATGTATGATCATGATGTTAGTTTTAGGGCTTCCCTCAGGGCTGGGGAAATTGAGACAAGTAAATCTGTCCATACGTTAGTGAATTTACTGACAGCTAAAAAAAAAAAAAACGTCACTTCTCAATAAAGATCAAACAAAACAAAAACACTTTCCTCATGCTGCAATCATACATAAGGAAAGGTGATAGCAATAAGTTTGTGCTTGTTTAAGAATAGGGGTGATAGGATGGGCCCAACTAGCAAGCTCCTAGTGCAATTTCTGGGAAAATGGCGCCGGCGCCATTTTTCACAGGCATAAAAGCAGGCACAGTAGAGAAATCCGCTGGAAAATGGCTCCTACGCCTTTTTTTCCGGAGCTATGAGCATGTGCAGTTTACGCTGGCATTGGGCCAGAGTCTACACTGCTCTTGCCAGCGTGAGGGAGGAAGCCCAGTCGGAGACTGCACATGAATGGCTCCCCTGCTCTCATTAGACACCTCTGGCCCCCTCTATTAACTCCCTTGCCTCCCTGTTGGCTGCAGCTGCCACTAGACAGCGGGAATAGCTGTCCTGATTCTGGCCCTGATTCAGAGCCGGACGCTCTGACAGAGCGCTCGCTCTGAATCAGGGCCGGGCTATTTTTTTTTAGAACGGCCTCCTGGCCGCTCGCATAGCTGTGGGTGACCACCCACAGCTATAGCGAGCGGCCATGATGATGGTCGCGATGGTCAAGACCATCGCGACCATCGGGCTTGCGACGAGACCCTTGTGGTAGGGTCTCGTGGCTGCAAGCCCCAGAGAGCTTTCGGCTCAAACATGCGCATGCGCTCTGGGCCACCATCAACCCGGTTGCGAGCGCTCAGAGCTTGAGACCGGGTCTGAATCAGGCCCTCTGTTTCCAGCAGGAAGTATCATACCAGAGTAGGGATGGACATCGATGGTTGATTTTTGCCAAGCAGCAATGTTTTTCTCGTGATGTTAGGACCTCATTCAGAGTCGGTCGTAAGCGGCCGCTCGGTCGTACGCATCCGATGTTTCCAAACCACGCATGCGTACGGTTAGTTGTGCACATGTGCGTACGAGCCCTTGCGATCCAAAATGCTGTCGATCGTATGGCTTACGAGCAGGAAGTGGCTTCCGAGAGTTGATTAACATGAAAGTCCGTTTGTGGGTGTTGACGGGGGTGGTGGTCTGAAAACGCAAGCGTTTCTCACCGTTTTCAGGGCGTTTTAGGGGCGTACATAAATTACCTGCTATGACCGATATAGAAGGCTGGAACTAGTAAAACATCACTCTGCAAGCAGGTTCGAGGCCTGGCTGATCGTACAGCTTGAGGTTGGGTACGTGCTCTCTCAAGCCTCAGAGTACAATCGATACTATCGAATGATACTGATGTTAGGAGTGATGTTTCTATTTTGAGCCACACAATGCAAGCAGCTAATAATCGTTTGTTGTAGCTAATAACACTGCTAATTGGCATGTAATTGATTCAGCTGCGTTTGCATTAGCGAATAATAAGAATAAATATATTTCACGGGGATGGCTTATTCTATGCGTTTTTTGTTAATTTTTGGTGTAATCTGCACACAACACAAGCGGCCGCAACCATCAGATTAACATACAGCGACTGACAATGACTGACAACGATTTTCTCGATCGCTAGCTGCTATCACTCGCTAGTTAGAGGAGGTGCATTGTTCACGTATGGGCGTCACTTTGGTTGCGACGACCGGCCGTGCGATCGCTTCCTTTTTCAATTTTGCGGTCAATAGGCGTACGACCGAGCGTCCGCTTACGACTGACTCTGAATGAGGGCCTTAGTGTTTTTACCATTCAATGGCAGCATTCCAATGTTTGCCGCCATCAAATGGTAATGATTTGATGGTCTTGTTTTGGTTACTTTTTTTTTAATGCTGAGAGCTGCTCTGTCCGTGTCTGCAGCTCTCAGCATCGGACATCTCATCACAGGAACCACATCGAATATATTGTTTGATGCGATAGTTACTTACCATCGCATCAAAAGTTTTGATGGTGGAAGCCCAGCCATCATTTGATGGTGGCTTCCGATGTCCATCCCTATACTAAAGGGAAATGCACACAGTTACTTCCGTCTGACTCAAGAGTGCATGTGCAGCACGAAAGCTGCACACGTAGGGTCTACCTCAAGTGCTGCATGCAGCTCTGATGACTCTCGATGTTACCAATTAATCATACACTTCCTGGAGATGACGTATGTTAAGAAAGGAAAGTGGGCGTCTTTAAACACCTACATTCGCTCACTGCCGTCGCTCTCTAAGACAGAGGGCGTCCTTGCGCCACGCAGTGCAATCGCTGAATTTGCATACCCGGCCCCTTTTGGCCGCAAGCGATCGCTGAATCAGGCCCTCTGTTCAGCCCTGTCAATTTTTTGTTTATCATTCTCACTTGTAGCTTCCTCTTATTTCATCCCCAGCATCTCCTGGTCTCCTCTATCTTTTCCCTGGCCCTTCCCCATGAGGCCATTCCACTTTTTTGGGTGCGTTATGTCCCTATTTTAAAAATGGGGGGGCGCCAATGCTCTTTCTAGCACAGGGCACCATAAAGTCTAGTTACGGCTCTGCGCTTTGTTGCTTATTATTGGAAGCTGCTAATACTGCTGCGTTTTTATCTACTCACCCAGAAGGTGTGGGAGTTTCAAGATTTTTTGGCTAGTCCCGCACACCACTGGGAAGAGTGGGAGAATCTCCCGCATCCCACCCACTTCCTAGTTAAGTGCGCAGGATTGGGAGAGATAATACGGGGAATCGCCTTTCTGCATGGAGGGGGTATGGCTAAATGATGTGAATCACATTGTTTTAGCCCCGCCCCCTTCTCACAGAACCACGAATCACGTTTTTTTAATGGGCAGGGGGCAGGGCCTAATGACGTAAAGAACTCCGCCCCCAAAGTGATCAGCTGCATCTCATCTCATCACAGAGCTTCTCCTGTTATTGTCTAACAATAACCTCACACACTAAAGGAGCACATCCACTAGACGATCTACTCCCTGTCCAATCTCTAAACGATTTTCCCTTGAATTTTTCCCTTTCAGTCTGAACGATTTGCAAACGATTTGCAAACGATCTTTAATAGATCAAGTGAAATTGACCTGCATGTTCAATCAACTGATGAGATGATCAAACGACCAGCGGGAGCGCGCATCGTTGATCGTTAACGACCAAACACTGCACGATTTAGAAACGATTGAACGATAACGACGTCGTTATCATCAATCGCCTGCTAAAATCGTGTAGTGGATGCCCCCCTTTACTGTCACCACCAATTAAAAACAATAGTCTCCTCTGTGTTATGAGTTATAGAGGGGTGGGGGGGTTCTTACTGATGATTACCCAAGCCTGGGCTTGTTGGAGGGGTCTGGACCACTAGCAGCTGAGCCCCCTCAGTATACAGGCCACAGCTCTGCATGTAGATCATATTAATTAGATTGTTTATTATGCTGTATACTTTTTACTTTTTAAAGCACATTTATCATTTTAATTAAAATTTTAATTTGTTATGATTTGTATAGGCCAGGGGTTCCCAACCACGGTCCTCAAGGCACATTAACAATCCAGGTTTTAAGGATAGTCATCCTTGGGCACAGGTGACTTAATTAGTACATGAAATATAGGTTTAGAGTCCGCACCAGTCAAGTTATGTCAAGGTTAATTAGCTATAACCAACATTACAGTCCATCTATCGAGGCCATCTTGGATGGAATTTAGGTTGGTGGTGCTCCCAAAGTTACTTTGTGTAATACACAACACATATTTTGCACAGACAGGGCCGGATTAACGAGAGGGCAACAGGGGCGGTCGTCCTGGGGCCCCCACACCTAAAGGGCCCCCACAATACCTGGATCCAGGAGTACAGCATTTCACGGTCTCCGGTCTTGACATTAACTGGCTGGCTGCTCCCGACGCTCCTCCTGTTCCTGCTTCTCTCTGCAGGGCTAGAATAACAGAGGCCGACTGCACGCTGCTGGGGAGTGACTTGAATGTTGAGCAGGTCAGGTGGTTTACTCTTACCCCAGGACCAGTGCTCCGGGTGGCTGTAATGCCCCTCATACCAGCCGCGGCGGTTACTGAGCCCTGCTGCTGGAGCCTTCAGTCACTCCACCTTCTCGCCTCCTCGATTTCCGCAGCTGCTGCTCCTGGCTCCCATGTAATTGTGGCTGGACAGAACTCCGCTCTCTGTGCTGTGGCTGCACTCCTAATCTCCACCCCTGTAGCTTCCCTACACCACATCTAGATCCCTCTCTACCACCGACAGACAGGTCACAAAAGCAACCTGTGAGTACAATTTCCTGTGGGTGCCTATATATGTATATGTGTTTTTCCTGTGGGTGCCTATATGTATATGTGTTTTTCCTGTGGGTGCCTATATGTATATGTGTTTTTTCCTGTGGGTGCCTATATGTATATGTGTTTTTTTCCTGTGGGTGCCTATATGTATATGTTTTTTTCCTGTGGGTGTCTCTATATGTATATGTGTTTTTTCCTGTGGGTGCCTAATATATATATGTTTTTTTCCCGTGGGTGCTTATATGTCCTGTGAGTGTCTGTGTTTTTATTTCTGTGAAGACCATGGGCCCCATTTAACAACAAGCTAAAGGAGTTATGTCATCCTTCCAGTATTTAACAAACGGCTGTAAGCTTATCTTATCACTGTTTGTCAGTGTACCACTTACACCACTGTATGCATTATATATATTATTATATATATGTGCACAGAGAGCAAAAAAAAGGACAAAAGTCTAGTTATTTTATAGTAGATAGTTCAGTGTTGATTAATTAATATATACCCAAGTAACACATAGTAAAATATAACTTTTAATAGAGAATATAATTAAAAAGGAATAGTATAAAGCATATATCCACTCCAAAAAACTAGTACCTCAGTTATTTTGATTTTACCACCTGTGCTCAAGCATCGATATCACTAAAACCAGGACTGTTATGCTGGGTATACACTGGCAGATAAATTGGCCGATCAATTGATTGGCCAATATATCTTGTGTGCGTCGGCCAGTGTGTACCAGCGATATGTCTGTGAACGACGTTGTTTACAGACATATCGCGTCGGCTGTGCAGCACAGCCGACGCACAAAATATATGAAAAGATAAATTGTGGCATCGTGCTGTGTGTCCGCCCGTACATTTGCAGCGGTGTTCGCGGGCCGAGCAGAACCCGTAGCCAGAAGACAGGTGATCAGGGGGGCCGAGATGGGGGGAGCGGGTACTAATTACCTTGGGCCCGGGCTTGCTGGAAGGGCCTGGCGGGGGCCCGGGTCTGGCAACCGTCTGACATCACAGCAGCCCAGCACACACTGCTGTGTGTTGGGCTGCATTGGGAAACTGCTCGCGGCTGCTAAGAAGCATCCACAGCAGTCTCCTATGCCTGTGGGGGGAGCGATCAAGCTGATCGCGCCCCAAAGCTGGTTATGCGAAGCGGCTCTGCAAAACTGTTTTGTTTTTTTTACCTAAGGGGGCCACGATTAGGCCACCCCCCCTTTTACCCGGGCCCGCCGCGGCTCTTGGCGGGCCTGCAGATGACGGTTGGTCAGTGTGTATGAACAACCATCATCTGCAGATATATCTGTAAGGTGTGTACCCAGCTTTAGTCTGCCTTGAGGACTGAGGTTAGCAATTACTGGTCTAGGTTTTGTTGCTGTCACAAGAGGAATATTTAGGAAATGTCCTCTCTATAGGCTTCAATGTCTTTTGTGCCAGAGGTTCTCAAACTCGGCCCTTAGCACCGCACACACAGGTCGATTCAGACCCGCTCGCAAGCGGGTCATTTGTGGGCCAGTGCGCACGCTGCTGCGCGTGTGCGAGCCCCGAAGCGAGCGCAAAAAGCAATCGCTCCGGTGCTCGCATCCAAAAGGGGCGGCTGTCGATGTTGATCGACAGCTCGCCCCGTTTTGGAGGCGGGCAGGGGGGGTGGCTGGCCAAACGGAGACGTTCCCGAAGGAACGCCTGCCGTTTGGGGGCGGCCCCACTGACATCATGAGTGATGTCAGTGGGTGAGCTTCCGGTTCTATTAGAGCCGAAAGCTCACTGGGTCTCGTCGCAAGCCCATCGCGACCATCATCTGGCCGCTTGCAAAAGCTGTGCGTGGTCACTCACAGCTATGCGAGCGTCCAGGAGGCCGGATTTAAAAAAAAAAGCGGCCGTCCTGATTCAGATCGAGCGCACGCTTTTTGCGTGCGGCTCTGAATCAGGCCCACAGTTCACGTTTTCCAGGTCACCCAGCAGATGCACAGGTGTATTAATTACTCACTGACACATTTGAAAAGTTCCACTGGTCAAATCTATTTACTTAATGAATGGCAAAACATTGCAATTGTCACAGAGATATGGATATGAAATCCCGGCTGTTGGGATGCCGCAGGTCAGAATACTGACAGCGGCATCCCAACAGCCAGAATCCTGACACCCATAAGAACTAATGGTAAGTCTCCTCCTAACCCCTACCCTAACCCTCCCTGGTACCTAACCCTAACCTACCTCCCCAGTGCCTAAACCTAACCTCCCCCTCCCAACACCCTAAACCTAACACCCCCTCCCCGGTGCCTAAGCCTAACCTTCCCTCCTAGTGACTAAACCTAACCTCTCTCTCCCCGCACCCTAATCCTAACAATACCTCCCCAGTGCCTAACTCTTCCCCTAGTGCCTAACCTTAACCCTGCTACCTAACCCTCCCCTAACACCCCGATACTTACCTCCGGGGAGGCCGGCGGTCGGGATACTGGTGCCAGGATCCTGACATGTCGGGATTTCGGCGCTGGTATTCAGACCATCGGCATCCCGCATGCCGGGATGCCGACTACATCCCCTCACAGAAACATTCACACATATAAGGGCAAATTTATAGAGGTGGTCAGTAATGGCATCTGCTGTAGTTGGCAAAAACTGAACTTGTAGATGATGAAAAGATAGGTCTAGCACACAAATTAAAATTGTCTGTATTCGTTTGTCCATTAATCGTTTTTCCTAACTCATTGTGATCATCACTTCAAAAAATATCCTAAAAAATATTTATTTGGGCATTTATAACCTGATGAATATGAATTGCATGTTTCTTTTTAGCTACATAATTAATGATTGACATTTTTCTTGGTTTTAGGCCTCTCTTGGTAGAAACCTTCTGCTCCACGGGAGGTTTCTGTCCTCCCTGAGCTCACCTTAGGACACCTGCGTTACGGTTTGACAGGTGTACCAGGTGTGATTCATGTAGAAAAAACACCTGAAACCAACTTGTGCGCTAGGGAATTTCAATAGCTCTGCTGAAATGGATTTGCCAGAGGTCAAACAAAGAGACCTGAAGACCTACCAGA
Source organism: Taudactylus pleione (assembly GCA_031769625.1). NCBI lineage: Eukaryota > Metazoa > Chordata > Amphibia > Anura > Myobatrachidae > Taudactylus > Taudactylus pleione. The sequence goes on along the minus strand of JAUIMM010000116.1, from coordinate 19,088,647 downwards.
TAGTGAAGACAAGTACAGAATTTGTTTGTAAATCCACTTACGAACCCACCGGCCGCTGCGTCTTCATAAAACTCTTGTCTTTGGCTGACCGAAATACAAGGTAAGTTGGACTCCTACAAAAAAAAAAGCTCTGTCTGTTGTTACCCAGTCTCATTTTATTATTGTTTTGTTCCCAATTGTAAAGTGAATCAGTGTATGCTAGCGCTGCAGATGTGTCCAAATACACCTATCCTCAAAACGGCTACTTAGCCACGCCAAAACACTAATATAAAGTTCCTACTACACTATGGGTCTGAGTCAGATATGTACGCTAATTAGGGATGTGCAGGCTCGGATAGGTTCGAGTTTGCACGTGGAGTTCGGATTTTTCCCTCCAAAAAAACGGAACTCAGAACGAGGCAAAACGTCATCTTACATGGACGAACATCATCATTCCTGGACAAAAGACCAGGAATGATGATGTTCGTCCATGTAAGATGACGTTTTGCCTCGTTCTGAGTTCCGTTTTTTTGGAGGGAAAAATCCGAACTCCACGTGCAAACTCGAACCTATCCGAGCCTGCACATCCCTAACGCTAATGCACTCGCAACCGCGATCCCGTACGCAGCTGTTGTGCAAAAATATGCTAATGCATGCAGCCACCTGGAAATGTACTGGCGGCTTTGTAGATCCAAAAAAGTGCGTACAAACACGCAGCAGAGGTTGCAGTTCCTTTGACAATCGGCCACAACTCACTTTTCTTTTTTGCCGCCACTCCCTGTAACCGCCCCGAAATGGTCCCTGAATGTCAATCACTTTGCAAATAAATCGCAAGCGGCATCACTAAGGTATCTTGTCGCGTGCCGAGTGCGAACGTGACGCATGCCCAGTTGAACAATAATCGCTCAACTGCGTAAATTTTGGTATTGTGTCCATATCTGAATCAGGCTCTATAAGCGAAGTAAGATGCAAAATTTAGCAAAAAGCACAATGAAGGAAAAAATAGCGAAGTTGATGAAAAGTACACAATCCGGGTAAAACAGACAAAAGACAGGTTCCATACGAGTGACTAGCACGTAATAGCACACAGATCGCAATAGCGAAAATATGCTAATGTCAGATTGCAATAGCGAAAATATGCTAATGTCTCTTCAGCTTACTGGAGTAAAGGGAAGCCCACTGCTGCCTTCTCATATCCGTCTGATGACGTGCAACAAGCGTGATTATCGGGATATCGACACAGATCTGGCAGCCACGCAGCTTCTGAGTAAGGGCCTGATTCAGATCCGCACGCAAATGCTGATGTTTACGCAGATCGAGCGACTGTTTGCTATTGCGCAAGCATGAAAGCCGCACTGTGGCATACCTCCCAACTTTTGATCCCCACAAAGAGGGACGCTTCGCGCGCCAGAGCCGCGTGCGCCCAAAAAGGAGACGTGGCTTAGCTTGAAGGGGCGTGGCCTCTTGAAAACAGGGCGGCGCCTCACAGAAACCCCCAATGATGTCACTATAGGGGGCATGCCCAGCACTCTCTGAGATGCTGGGCAGCCCCCAGGCTCTCCCTACGCAGGTTTACAGATGCCGTGCGCATGCACACGGAATCTGTTCACCTTCTGCACACCCGCTGCAGTGGTATGTGCTCTCTCAACTTCCCCCCACCGCGGGACTGTCCCGCTGAATGCGGCACAGTTGGGAGGTATGCTGTGGGAGCGCTGCTATTTATTTGAGATTACACTTGCACAGTGGATTTACTCGCAAAGTGAGTGACATGGGGTGACTAGGCAAATGCAGGCATGTCTGACCGTTTAAATGCCGTGTCATGGGTGTGCATATATTAGCCATTGCAGCATGAGAGCCAGGGCCGTAGCTAGGGTAGTGCGGCCGGTGCCATCGCACAGGGCACCACAGGTCAGGGGGCGCTGTTTGGGCCGGTCAAATTTCTGTTTATTGTCATTCTCGCTTATAACTTCCTGTTATTTCATCCCCAGCATCTCCTGACCTCCCCTATCTCTTCCCTGGCCCTTCCCCATGAGGTAATTACCCTTTTTTTAGGTGCATCATGTCCCTTTAAAAAATGAGGGGCCGCCAAGGCTCTTTCTGGCACAGCGCACCAAAAAGTCTAGCCACGGCTCTGATGAGAGCTCTAAGCATGTCAGGAGAGCCGCAGTGTTTGAGACAGCGAGATCACAGGATACATGCATTCCTGGTGACATTGCTTAAATCATGTGATCATGCACAAGTCATGTGATCACAAGTGTCTTGTTTATAAAGGGGAATCTGCTGTCAAGTAAGTACAGGATTTCTGCTACAGCAACATAGTGTGAGAACATGTGTTTACACTATCTGATAGCCAGCCTATGGTATTGCATGATAACACGTTTTCCCAGGACACATTTTTATTTTTATAACATTTTTTATTTAGAAAGAAACAGCAAAAAAGGCACAAAGATTGTACACTTTCCAATATAACGTTATGAGGGGAAAAAAAAGAAACAGCCATGATATTTCAACCATTTTATTATTATCCTTTATTTATATGGCGCCACAAGTGTTCCGCACCTACAGGTGGCGTTATTATCACAGGGCTTACCCCGGTATTTTTTTCACAATTTATTTTTGGTACCTACAAGGCAGATCGCATTTCCCATTACAATTATGGGAAATGCGATCTGATTACTAAAAATAAGTGATAATTAGGGGTTGGAGTAGAATTTTACGAATTCTACTCCAATTGCCCTTTAGTAACTTTAGGTGAAACTAAAATAATGTGAAAAGGTTGTGAAAACACCCTTTTTCACTGTATTTTAGTAAAAATAATGTTAATAAATAGAGCCCATAGTATATTAAAACTAGAACCAACTGTGTAGAGAGAGACACATTAAAATGAAAATCAATAGGAGTGGCCGGCACTTCAGTCAGGCCTAGAGAGCTGTCGTCCGCATATTAATTGATGGATCTTCAAGCAGCGATCTGGTCACATACCATTGCATGGAGTGGAAACATTTATGCAATTCATTTTTTAAGTCTCCTGATAAGGAATCTATGAACCCCTCCCAAATTTGAAAAAACTTTTCAGTGCGTTCTTCTTTATGTAGAGAGGCCTCCAACCAGTCCATGTGGAACACGTGAAACATTTTGTCTTTGAATAACAGTATAGAAGGGGGATCCCGGTGAATCCATTGGTGTAATATACATCCGCGAGCCACTGCAGAGATTATAAGCATCAACTTTTTACTTCCCTGTAACATTCTAGTTGTCAGGGATACAAATCCCAGGACTGCCCATTCTGCTGAGAGAGGCAAATCGCTAAGGAGATAGGTCATTGCGAATCGCCTAACTTGTTTCCAAAAATTATTTATAAGTGGGCAATCCCACATGCAATGCATACATGTGGCATCTGGGCTATTGCATTTTGGGCAAGCCCCAGAGTCAGAAATCCCAATTAAAAATCTGCGATGTGAGGAAAAATATCCATTATGAAATATGTTGTAAAACATTTCCCTATACATTGAAGAAGATAGTGTTCGTATAGAGTAGTTAAAAGTTTTCAAAAGAAGATCTATTGTCAGGTTTGGGAAAATCTGCGCCCAAGAGAAGATTCCTGCCTGTGATTTCATAAGATCCCAAGGGTCATGTAATATTTGGTAGTATGTGGATATGGCCTTGCTACCCGACAACGGTCTTTACCAGTACACATTTAAAAAAAAACAAGTGGTTAAAAAAAAAAAGTTAAACTAATTTAAAAAAGAAAAAATGAAAGAAAAAAAAAACAACACATTTTGTATATAAATTTTATTAAAACCAAAGGGGTGTATTCCAGGGGTTAATTTCATTTTTCTGAAAATTGCTGAGAGAAGCATCATGAGCATGAAATACAATTTAAAAAAAGAATTCCTTTCACTTCTTGCCCCTGTCCATATATTAAAAATATAATAACCTGTCTAATGGTGCATACACACGGTCAGATTTTTCCTTCAGATATGAACGATAACGATTTAAAAATCGTTCAGTCGTTCATATCTGAAGGAAAATCTGACATATCTGACATGCCTGAACGATGGACGATGAACGATGCGCGTTCCCGTTTGTCAGATAACGATATCTGACATCAGATGTGTTTGCAGTCAGACTTGGACGATTCCATTCATTTTAATGCAGTCAAAAATCGTTCAATCGTTCAAATCGTTCAAAACTTTGGTAAAATCGTTCAAATCGTTCAATCGTTCATCTGACAAATCTGACCGTGTGTATGCTCCATAAGCTGTAAAAATATAAAATGTAGTTATTGCTGATTAAGCCAATGCAGCATGAAAATGTGTGGTTAGGACCAGATTAAGGTTTGTGGAGACCCCTAGTAATACAATTGTCAATAAGATATGATGGCAATGTTATTAAAAAGTATGTGCATCGGAACATTTATTGCTGGTTTTGGTTTTGCCAAACTGGCATGACTGGTTTTGGTCTTGTATTTTTTTTCCAAAAATTGGCAAAAAAAACCCCTCAAATCACATAATTTGAGCCTTTTTTTCCCCAAGAGTATTATTAACCTCAATAGCATTAATTTCCACTTAGTTCCAGTCAATTTTGACCACCTCACAGCTCACAATATTGCTGTCATCCAGTTTACGCCAAAAGGTTGCACCGAGCTAGCTGGCTGACTAAGCTAAGCGACAGCAGTGGATGGCACAAACATGTGGCAGTTCAACTTCAAACATGGCACGTGGCTCACACTGTGTGGCGTTACAGGGCTTATATATGCACGTGAACGAAGCGCACTAGGGTAAAGTACAAACAATAGAAGGAAGAATATCTTTATTTTTCACTTCATAGCTCAACTCTCCCTGTGGCAATTGAAAGGGGTTTTATTTTATTATGTACGTGAATAATAACGCACAGGGGTACAGCGCAAACTTAAACTTAAAATAATAAAAAAAAATTACTTTATTTCACATTTTTTAACTTTAAAAAAAGGGTTTTTACTTTTTTCGCAAATGACAGTGACAATACACAATGTAGTGCTGCTTGTGAACAGCCACTTTACATGGACACAGCACATCCAATACACACCAGAGTACAGCACAGCATAGAGGAGCGTGCCCTTATACACACTGACTACACAGACCACAGCCACTTGTTAATGGGTCTGGAGTCTGGATACAGCACAGCCAATACAGCAAAGTACAGTGAAGCATACAGCAGCGTGCCCCTATATATACGGACTATACAGAGCACAGCTTGTGATTCTGGACACAGCACAGCCAATACAGCAGAGTACAGCGCAGCATACAGCAACGTGCCCCTATACACACTGACCATCCACTTGTGAGCCTGGAGTCTGAACACAGCACAGCCAATACAGCAGAGTACAGCGAGGCATACAGCAGTGTGCCCCCCTATACACATTGACTATACAGAGCAGCACAGCCACTTGTGAGTCTGGACACAGGACAGCCTATACAGTAGAGTACAACGCAGCATACAACAGCGTGCCTGACAGTGAAATGGTGCAGAGTCATGGCTGCGGTGCCTTATATAGAATCCAAAACCCACGAGAATCTGACGAAGGGGTAGGGGGTGAAAGAGAAACAGACTGGAGAAAAGGGGACAGAGATGAGAGACAGAGAGAGGTATAGACGGGGGTAGGAGGTGGAAGGAGGAACAAATGAAATAGAAACATGGAAAGGTGGGGAAGGCAGAGAAAAATACCTGCAATGCTGGGCACAATATGTAGCAACTCGGCAAATCACAGGCCAAAATTCTAGTATATATTTATGTGTGTGTTTATGAAATGGTCTGTGCCTACCACACGAACAGTGCAGTCCATATGTGTGTTGTGTGTGTGTTTTTACAGTAATTAAATGTAACATTTTGTATCTGTACTCTGTAGGCAACGCCAAGCAATCCTCGAAGAGGTGAAGTCTATCGGCAGGATAAAGTCAGAGCGTCTGACAGAAACTATTGGAATATATCAGACACCAAATATGATTGGTATTGTGATGGAGTGGATGCCAAACAATTCGCTGCACTCTCTCATTTACCAGGTTGGGCTGAGTATAGAGAATACTAAAGTCATCTGTCATGACGGTTTACTTGAAAGCATACCTGTTGCCTACACAGAGTTGCCTACACACTTGGCGATGTGCTCACGATCTGACATAGTGTACGATTTCCCCTTGAACTGTCCCCCGGCAGCTCCTCCGCATTCCTGCACACGATTTGGTGTAAAAAGTGTCCAGTGTGAGAAACGATCTATCGTGCATTCTTAACTTTTTCCAGTGCATCGTGTCCCAGATTGGCAAATCTGCCCTACAGCACGGCAGATCTGAAGATGCAATGTACGAACTGCGGGGAGGTGCATCGGCATCGTGATCGTGAGTGGACACTCACGATTTGGGCATATTTTACACGATTTGTCGTCACGATGCAGAGGCAAACGCAGGGGGGGTTTCCATCTGCCTGGAAACCCCCCTCCCCAGCACACACCATGACCACAATAGAAATAGTAATATAATACAATGTTACTAGTGCTGCATGTTCTTCTCATTATCACAAATGAAATGATTAGCATCACCTGTGGATCTTTTAAAATGTGTCAGCCAGTAATAAATATACCTGTGCCCCAACTAGGAGATGTGGAAAGCATGCACTGTTATAGGGTTAATTATTTATACTGTATAATAATACACTATCCAGTACATAAGGAGAGCAATATGTACATATATGTCCAGGGAAGTGCTAGGTTCTTCTGCTGCTCCCCCAGACTCCCGGACTGGCTCCAATGCTCTGGAATGATGCCCACATCTGAAAAAAAAAAAACATTCTGCTCAGACAGGATGGCCCTACTGCTGCATCTAATGGCTTACTGTGATCACTGGTCCTCTATATATGCTGGGATTATGCAATACAATATACTTTGTATGATGCATATTAAAGCTGGTTAAGTGCTAATTATACCCTCTTCATGTACTGGCGACACTCGCTCTAAAATCAAGCATTTGGAAACCCCCCTATAGAAATCCTGCGTTTGCCACTGACGATGCGTCGGAATTGGCCAAATCGTGTAAAATATTGGCTTGGACAAATATTCCTGGCAGTGCAGGCTATATATTGATCAAGAATCTGGTACATGAATGGGCCAAGAAAGCCTCATTACTGTCATTGGATCAGTTTATAATCTATATATCTAGGTATATGGTTTCCTTTATTATAGAGGTCTGGAAAGCCTCCTCTTCCTGTCTTTTTCCTGGTTGCCCCTAGAAATTTCAGAGAAATTTGACATAAATAAATGTAACCCCCCTTTTTACCACTAAAGGGTCACCAGGTTACTACCACCTTTGTTACTCCTATGTTGTATAATGCACCCACCCTTAACCTCTCTAGGTGGTGTACCTTTTATGTTATCATTAATCCAGTGCCTCCACCCAAGCTAATTAACTAAGGCTTGCCTGGGTAAGCCATGTTATACACTATAATATTAATAAGGTCCTGATAGTGTAATGTGATGTTTGTGTATGAAGATTGAAATGACATATAATATTACAGTGTAACATCACATACATATCTATATATATGACCTGTTCTTCTTCATTCACGTAGACCCAAGGACTGTCAGACTCCTCCAGGAATAAAATTCACTATAATTATAGCTTTAACATCTTTATGTGTCAACAATATAATATGGCAATAAATACTTCCTTTACACTCAGAGATGAAATCATACACAGATTCATATACATATAGGTATACATAAATATTAACTGAACAATGTAGCAAATTGTACAGTTTTAAGCAGATGTACAGTTTATCACCATAAATTAAGTTATGCTTGGAATCCGGAAGAATAAAATGTTCTTTTTCCATTATACTATATGGTGGTAAATATGCCTTCAATTGTGCTGGAATATACCACTCCTAACAACTTAAATACATTTGGTCCAAATTGTCAATTCGCTGAATCTCCTGTATGAATAGTATCCAAGGTGAACACTCAAAGTATCCCTCTCATATAGGTTTCCACTTATGTAGCTAAAAGTTCATTAAGGATTAATAGCCTATGAGCTGGACACTAACGATACCTCATATATACAGCCACACAGAAGCCAGAGTATTAGGCTGTAAACTTTGACATAGCATAGAATATTCCCTATCTGGCTGCAGCTGAAATAAGTTACTTTTTAGCTTTTGCTCCTCTGTTACTAAAAAAAATATAGAACATGCTCCCCCCAAGCTTCAATTCTAGCTGTATCCTGATGACAGTACATTGTAATGCATGGGTATTTTATAACTGTCCCAACTGACAGATCCCTTACAGCTCTATGTGCCCTCCTATTTTCTATGTACTGTAGTAGCTGGCCAGTCATTGTGTGGTGCTACAGAGAGGGTTATTTCCTCACTGCTGTCAGAATATTCCACGCTGCCTCAGGAATTCCACACTGATATCCTCACACTGGCCGAGGTCATCCCTCTCTCCTTATCAGCTGCACATCCCCTTATCACAGCCTGTTAGCTGTGGGGCAGCCAGGAGGCTGCTGGTCCCTTACACAGCCTCTCTATTTGATGTAGTATAAACTACAGAGTAACTGTGGCTACTAAGTGTAAGTCTGCTCCATTAAAAGATTTCTCACCACCTCCTTGAAGCCGGTCTCTCTGTACAGCTGACTGTATATGCCAGCATTGCCTCACAGGTAGTGGTGCTGGGCGTCTGTCCCCTCCTTCTGACAGCAGATCAGCTGTCAAGCTATAGCCACTGACGAGCCCCTGCAGTTACCTCCTCCCTCAGGAAATGCCTCTGGTAACTGCTGCTCTGCTCCGCTGCCGGGACCACCCCTGCTGCTCCACTGCCTCTTATCAGTGGTAAGCTTCTTCTGCTTCACCAATAAGGCAGGGTGAGTACCGCTGTCCCACCTGCTTCCCCAGCTCAAGCTGGGCTCCCTCTCCGGCTCTGCCCCCCTGCGCCTGGCAGCTCATCGCTGCTCACCGGCTGCCCAGGTCACAGGAGGGCAGGCACTGGAGGGAGGGATCAGGAGACTGCCTCTCAGCTGCTACTAACAGCTGTTATATAGCCTCTCCCTCACCGGATCCTATTTTCCTGACAGGAACCGATTCACTCCCATCTATATTACTCCGCCCCCTTCTGCAACTATCACCAATGTCTGTGAAATGTATATCTGCAGCATGAAGCACTAAAGTCCACTGACATCATAGATATCTAACATGCACAGGGTACATACATTTCCACATATTTACTTATATTTACATCACATCACATATATCCCTTCAGTATATTTAACATTTACCACATAAATGGCATTTTGCTGTAAATAGATGACTGAAAATGTATACCTGTTTCAATTGTATATATGAATTATATTTATATCTCCGTAACCCTAATCAGGGTTACATAATGCGTCTGGGAGAGGAGCAAAGCTTCAGCAATGTTAGCTTTGCCATTCGGTCCTGTATTTGTACGTTTACATTACCAGGAAGGAATAGAACAGGGACAATAGTCAGCTATTTCTGGCGTATGGTATGGTTGCAGTGGCAAACGAAGGATTTCCAGAGGGGGGTTTCCAAATGCTTAATTTTAGAGCGAGTGTAGCCTGTCAATGAAGAGAGCAGAATTAGTACTTAACCAGATTTATTAAGCGTCATACAATGTGTATTGTGTGTAATAATTCCAGCATATACAGGACCAGTGATCACAGTAAGCCATTAGATGCGGCAGTAGGTCCATCCTGCCTGAGCTGAATGTTTTTATTTTAGATGTGAGCACCATTCCAGACTATTGGAGCAAGTACGGGAGCCTGGAGGAGCAGCAGAAGAACCTAGCTCTACCCTGGACATATATGTACATATTGGGCTGTATAGCAGTGCATCTCTAACAGTGCATGTTTTCCAGATCTTCTAGTTGGTGCACAATTTATTACTGACTGATACATGTTAAAAGATCCACAGGTGGTGCTAATTATTTCATTTGTGATACTGAGAAGAACATGCAGCACTAGTAATAATCTATTATATTACTATTTCTATTGTGGTCATGGTGTGGGCTGGGGAGGGGGGTTTCCAGGCAGACGGAACCCTTCCCCTGCGTTTGCCTGTGGGTTGGTGTAAGACTTAGGCCAAATTTTACCAGTGAAACGTGAGAAATTTTGCGGCCAAACAGAATAAGGGAAATATTTTGAGTAACAGTTTCGAAAATGTGGCTTTTCTTTAGTTTCCCCTTTTGACCTTTCTAACTCCTAGGTATAGTTCTTGGGTTGACTCTTACATCTACAGTATGAAGCAATGCAGTACAACTGTGTATGCATATACATACATACACACACACACACACACACATGACACAGTACAGTATGTGCTATATATATATATATATATATATATATATATAAATTTGTCAGAGCCGTAGCTAGACTTTTTGGTGCCCTGTGCCAGAAAGAGCCTTGGCACCCCCCTCATTTTTTAAAGGGACATGATGCACCTAAAAAAAGGGGAATTACCTCATTGGGAAGGGCCAGGGAAGAGATAGGGGAGGCCAGGAGATGCTGGGGATGAAATAAGGAAGTTATAAGCAAGAATGACAATAAACAGAAATTTGACCGGCCCAAACAGCGCCCCCTGACCTGTGGTGCCCTGTGCGATGGCACCGGCCGCACTACCCTAGCTACGGCCCTGAAATTTGTGTTGTTGAGTAAATTAATTTACCCCACACACATCTCTAACGACAGGTACTGTCCTCCATTATAGTTAATGTCCTTCCAATGCCTAGATAGATCCCTTTTCAGAGCAGCCCGATTATAACAATTCTTGGAAGGAATAATTAAGGCGTGGGGGACATTCCTTTCTTCAATATAATTACTGAAATAGAAAGGGATTCAGAAGAAATGAAAAAAATTATCTATATTTTATAGTATTTCATGTACACACATTTAATTGGCAGTACAGACACTGAGGTCGTGGGTTCGATTCCCAACATGGCTATACCTGTGTGGAGTTTGCATATTGTCCCAGTGCTTGCGTGGGTTTCCTCCAGGTACTCCGGTTTCCTCCCACACTCCAAGAATGTAGTGGCAGGTTAATTGGCCCCCAACAAAAACTTAACCCTAGTGTGCATGGGTAGGGAACATAGATTGTAAGCTCCTACTGGGGCAGGGACTGTGAATAGCCAAATATTCTCTGTGTGCACTATATAAATAACTGGTAATAATAATAATTGTTCTTTAAAAAACACAAGTACAATAATAAATTCATATAGAGCCTATCTGACAAAGATCATCTAGAGCACAGGTTCTCAAACTCGGTCGTCAGGACCAAACAGTGCATGCTTTCCAGGTCTCCTCACAGAATCACAAGTTAAATAATTATCTCCACCTGTGGATCTTTTAAAATGTATCAGTGAGTAATGAATGCACCTGTGCACCTGCTGGGTGACCTGGAAAACATGACCTGTGTGGGATCCTGAGGACCAAGTTTGAGAACCGCTGATCTAGAGAAAGGGCCTCAGGCGAATGTAGAACTGTAGATCTGACACCTCTACAGTGTCATCCAGACTTTCTTTGAGTTATGTTCTATCGCATCTCTATCACTGCCCGGTCAGAAAGGCATTGGGCAGAGCAGTGGGGGAGATCACTGACTCGGGCCCCTCCAACCAACCCTGGCCCGAATAAGTAGTACCCGCTCCATTAAAGCACCCCCACCCACCCCCAGCTAGAAAGAGAAATTGGATGTGTGTGTAAAGATTGTTTGACATTCTTACAATAAATCACCAGGTTGTTTCACCAGAAATACTTGTCAGCATCATCTTTGAGGTGTCCGTGTCAATATATATTCAGTGGATGAACTGGGCCATTCCGTTACTGCCACTTCCCTTACTGCTTTGATTGTAAAACTGTACCTCCACCATTCCACCACTTCTAAATGTACAAATTGACCACTGTGTGTGGGCCATTAGAAAAACAGTCTTAATTATTTGAAAATGTATTTATTTTGTCTGAAATAGTAGTGCTCCTTTCAGTGTGCGCAGATATGATAATCAATGTGCTAATTTGTGTTTCTCTTGCACAGTGCTGTAAATAAAAGCTGTAATTTACAATCTGAGCTACTTCTTCTTTCTTTGTACTGAAGATATTCATTATCTAATGAATTATTCTGTCTGATTTTAGTGTGAAGTGTACAGAGAGCTTCCACTCAGTATAAGTATCGGAATCCTAGCAGACGTTGCTGAGGGCCTGCATTTCTTACACCACTTAAACCCTCCTGTAATGCACCAACGCTTGAAGCCCTGCAATATCCTTCTGGATGCCCAATACCGAGCAAAGGTAAGAAAAGGAAACACACCAGTTTTTCTAATGCCATCAATCCTATCGCAACTAGCAAACTTATGCAACAGGTTTATCCATCCATGTGATGCAATTTGTCTTTAAAGTTTGAGTACTTTGACTTCCTATAAAGATTATATTTTACTTTCTCCTTTTTCCATCTAAATAGAATGTAATTTGTGTCTGCATGACCACCAAATAATTGTGCAGGCCTATATTTAAATATGCCCCTTTTAATTTCCTTCAGTAAGGAAATGTTTATGAATGTGATGATTCATACACAAAGCTGATGCCTAAACTCTTAAGGGGGGCATCCACTACACGATTTTAGCAGGCGATTGAACGACAATTACGTCGTTATCGTTCAATCATTTAAAAATCGTTTATAAATTGTGCAGTGTTTGGTCGTTAACGACCAACGATGCGCGCTCCCGCTGGTCGTTTCATCGTCTCGTCAGTCGACTGAACATGCAGGTCAATTTCACTTGATCTATTAAAGATAGTTTACAAATCGTTTGCAAATCGTTCTGACTGAAAGATAAAATTTCAAGGGAAAAAATCAAGGTAAAATCGTTTAGAGATTGGACAGGGAGTAAATCGCCTAGTGGATGTGCCCCTTTAACAAGAATACTGATACCATCGACTGGGCATATGACAAAATAGAAAATGGCAGCTATTCACTCTCGTGGCAGCAAGATCAGCACAAACAGTACACTGATGTTCTGAAGTAAATTGTACACGCAAAAATAGTTAATCAAGGTTGGACAGTGTAACTGTCACTTTCATACACTCACCATCACACAGCTGTGATCGGAAACCAAAAGTAGTATGCATTATTACCTGGTTGCTGCAGTTACAGGGTGGGGCAATGGGGGAGATGTATCAAACCTTGGAGCGAGATAAAGTGGAGAAAGATAACGTACCAACCAATCAGCTACTAACTGTCATTATACAGGTTGTTTTTGAAAAATGACCGTCAGGAGCTGATTGGTTACTACTTTATCCCTCTCCATTGCTATATACATCTCCCCCTGTGTCTTCCTACGTTCATTCACGCTAATCTGACTGGGGTGCTTCACGGCCTTCCTCCTCAACGTAATATAGTCATTTGGGCACAATAGTCCACTGTTCTTTTTATCAAGGCCCTCTTTACGGTCTGCCAGGACTGTGTGTAGGAGGAGAATGGAGGGAAAGTGCAGGCAGGAGCACAGTTGCACATTAAACAGTTTGCAGCCTCTCTGGCATCAGACAGTGACCCTTGCCAGTCTGAAAAGAAGACAATCCAAATAATTGGGAGCCGATTGCAGCACCCCTGCAAGTGTGCTGTGGGACCCTATTTGAAAACCACTGTTTTAGACTAAATTCTTTAAAATAAAATAAAAAATGCTACCACCCATCCGCTGAGGCTCCAATTCATAGCGCACACAGTATGGGGATAACTGAACTTGGTTGCTTGGCACCTTCTCCTCAACCCCAGCTGTTGTCTATACGTGTAATGCTGGGTACATATATATCGGCTGTTCATTTGAACGGCTGATATATCGTGTGTGCATCGGCCACACGATATATATCGTTCACAGACATATCGCATATATCTGCAGATGTATTGGTGCATCATGCTGTATGTATGGGTGGTCAGCCAACGGCCCGTACACTTGCGTCAGAGGCCGCCGGTGCCTAACAGCTCAACTGGTCAATTACATGTAAATGCCCACCCAGTTGTGATGTCAGTCACGACACAACATGTCCAAGATTGGTTAATGTGTATGCCCTTACCAATCGTCATATAGGATGGCTGATCGGCCGTGCGGCCGATCTATCATCCCAGTGTGTACCCAGCCTTAAAAGTGCTGAGATAAAGGACAAAAAGACAGAGATGAAGTTCTGCACAGCAGAGTATGCTGGACACTCAGATAATTCTAAGCATAGCGTGGTCTCTGTACCTTTGGCTCTTCTCTTAAGTCAATACTCATAATGCTCCGCACTGATCTATAATGCTGACTTAGGGGTCTACTTATTTATTTAGATGTAACTAATCTGTATCGCTGCACCTCTACGTCGCATTTCTCTCCTTCACTGGCAGAATAATGCTGCCTTCAAAGGGTCACAGTACAATGTGTGGGAAGTGGCCACTTAGTAGTTTGACCTGGTGGGGATGAAGCAATTCCCTTCCAGCCTTGTGGGAAAGTGGGGTGGTACTAAATAGGTGAGCACAGGAGACATCTCTTTTATCAGGTGTTAGCCTTTTAATACATTGAGAAAAGTTGAGAAAAGCTCTTTCTACAGTGAAAATATTGGACAAAAGAGCTTTTCTCAGCTTAGTAAATAATAAATAGGCCCATTACTTTAGGGCAGTGTCTGAGCAGAGCTCTGTTGTATTGGGTATAGATCGGTCACTGCTACTGTACTCTCATGCCCTACATCATTGCCCCAAATGCTTCTTATAGGTCTAGGCCAGGGCTTCCCAAACCATACTGTATTTGTGACCCACTGCTTCCTTGAACTCTCCATATAGACTGTGTTGAGTGACTTCCTTTATTTAATAGCATTGACCTGCAAAAACAAAGATAAAACAAGGATGCTGCTCTCTTCATAGAAATACTTTGCCAATGCTAGTCTAGAGCCACAATATAGCTGAAGTAGAGGAGGGGACTGAGAGGGAGCTCTGCTCAGTATTCCATAGACATATACTGTAGGTTATGTTTAATGATCCTACAGATACATGCTACTTTGGTGACTGGTGACTGGTTTTCTTTAAGGCGTTTTTGCTTTCCCAAATAACCTCCTTCCCACATTGTCCTCACCAGCAGTGTGATTTACTGGTATATGTGGTAGAGATTTATCTTAGTCACTGCTTCTATACTGACTACTGGTTTTTCCTGATACATCCAAACCTTAGCCTATTGCTAAAAAAATGAAAACAATCAGATTAACAAGAAACAAAGTCTAAATCAAAATCCACAAAGGACAATACTCTTCGTTTCAGCCAAAACACGATTTCATTTTATTTTTACCAATGATGTTTGTCAATTTACTGGCATTGTATAGAGCATTTGGAGGCAGGGCCGGCTCTAGGGGTGTTCGACCAGTGCGGTCGAACAGGGCCGCCACCCATAGAGGGCGCACCCCTCCCCAACATCCCGATTTCAGTGGAGCCAGCCCCCCTGGAGCCAGCAATGTTTGAATGTGTATCACTTCTTGGCACTTTGGCTAAGATCAAGGGTTAATACCAACGTACTCTCTGGGGCTTAAAGGCACCCCCATTAGGTGATGGGCTGTCACTTAATTCGCTGGACTGGTGTAGTCTGATATATTGAGCTGTCTGATGACGAGAATGCACAGTAGGCCGCGCAAGGTCCTGCAGCACAAAGTAAAGTGATCGCTGATGAGATCACTTTACTTTACACATCGCAGGGAGGCCCTTCTATTGGAACCCCTGTCCCTGGATGTGATTTTTTTTAAACATCCGGGCGGTACAGTAATTATTTTTGCTGCAAAAAGTGTTGATAAGATTTTCGAATTATCAGGTCTTAAATCAAATAAATAATTAATGGGTCCCTTGAGGAGAGCCGATGGTTCGACAGCGCCTTCTGCAATTTTTGTGTTGTTTGTTTTTTTAACTTTTTGTGTTTGAGTACTATTTTTGCAGGAAAGGTGTTCTGGACAATAGATAGACAGTGAAAAGGTCGACAATGTTAGATAGACAGTCAATAGGTCGACTGGGATAAAAGGTCGACAGGGACAAAAGGTTGACACAATAAAGGTCGACATGTAAGAAGGTCGTCAGGGTCAAAAGATATGAAAATGGTCAACGCATGGTTTATTTTTTTTTTTTTTTAGGCTTAAGCACTTACCGGAGGGTTAGGTACTAGAAGGGACAGATCGGGTCAGGCACCTACCCCAACAGTTAGGGTTAGGCACCAGGAGGGAGGGTTAGGGGTAGGCACCAAGGGGAGGGTTAGGGTGAAGATTGGGGCTAAAAAAAAAATTAATGTGTCAACAGTTTTCATGTCGCCCTTTTGACCCTGTCGACCATTTGTACATGTCGACCTTCTTACATGTTGAACTTTTAGTGTCTGTTAATCCACACCCGCAGGAAAGCACCGATCCCGGGCTTTTAATTAAAAAAAGGTGGATGTGTAGCATATCATTGTGAAGTGTAAGTGATTGCATGCTCAGCACATTATGTCATTTATTGTAACAAACTGTATATATGTTCCACTCTTCTACACATCTTCTGCAGTCCTGTGCTTGCCTCTAGTCTTCTTCAGACTCAGATACTCCCATATCAGCCTGCAGATCACTGTTTTTAATGTGCTCATTCTAAATCCTTCTTCCAGCTCTCGGATGTCAGGTTGCCAGAACTGCAAAAAGTTTCCGTTGCCCAAGACCAGGATGATAATGATTCTCTAGTGTATCGTTCGCCTCAAAGACTACAGAACCAAGTCCCAACCACAGAAGACGATATTTATAGGTTAGTAAAAAGAGATGTGACACTGCTACACTGTAGTAAGGTATTTAGGAGTCAATGTTTACCCAAATAAGTGACTTTACTTGTATGTTCTACACTCTTCTCTCCTAGACCTTGGGTCACCACATCTACATATTTATTATAGTAGTAGTATACAGCCATGGCCAAAAGTTTTGAGCATGACACAAGTATCGGTTTTCACAAAGTCTGCTGCTTCAGTTTTTATGATGGCAATTTGCATATACTCCAGAATGTCATGAAGAGTGATCAGATGAATTGCAATTAATTGCAAAGTCCCTCTTTGTCATGACAATGAACTTAATCCCAAAAACAAAATTTCCACTGCATTTCAGCCCTGCCACAAAAGGACCAGCTGACATCATGTCAGTGAGTCTCTCGTTAACCCAGGTGAGAGTGTTGTTGAGGAAAAGGCTGGAGATCACTCTGTCATGCTGATTGAGTTAGAATAACAGACTGGAAGCTTTAAAAGGAGGGTGGAGCTTGACATCATTGTTCTTCCTCTGTTAACCATGGTTGCCTGCAATGAAACACGTGCAGTCATCATTCCTTTGCACAAAAAGGGCTTCACAGGAAAGGATATTGCTGCTAGTAAGATTGCACCTAAATCAACCATTTATCGGATCATCAAAAACTTTAAGGAGAACTGTTCAATAGTTGTGAAGAAGGCTTCAGGGCGCCCAAGAATGTCCAGCAAGCGCCAGGACGTCTCCTAAAGTTGATTCAACTGTGGGATTGGGGCAACATCAGTGCAGAGCTTGCTCAGGAATGGCAGCAGGCAGGTGTGAGTGCATCTTCACGCACAGTGAGGCAAAGACTTTTGGAGGATGGCCTGGTGTCAAGAAGGGCAGCAAAGAAGCCATATCTTTCCAGGAAAAACATCAGGGATAGACTGATATTCTGCAAAAGGTACAGGGATTGGACTGCTGAGGACTGGGGCAAAGTTATTTTCTCTGATGAATCCCCTTTCAGATTGTTTGGGGCATCTGGAAAAACGCTTGTCCGGAGAAGGAAAGGTGAGCGCTACTATGTGTCATGCCAACAGTAAAGCATGCTGATACCATTCATGTGTGAGGTTGCTTCTCAGCCAAGAGAGTGGGCTCACTCACAATTTTGCCTAAGAACACAGCCATGAATAAAGAATGGTATCAAATTATCCTCCAAGAGCAACTTCTCCCAAACATCCAAGAACAGTTTGGTGAGGAACAATGCCTTTTCCAGCATGATGGAGCACCTGGCCATAAGGCAAAAGCGATAACTAAGTGGCTCGGGGAACAAAACATCGAAATTTTGGGTCCATGGCCAGGAAACTCCCCAGACCTTAATCCCATTGAGAACTTGTGGTCAATCCTCAAGAGGCGGGTGGACAAACAAAAACCCACAAATTCTGACAAACTCCAAGCATTAATTAGGCAAGAATGGGCGGCCATCAGTCACTATGTGGCCCAGAAGTTGATTGACGGCATGCCAGGGTGAATTGCAGAGGTCTCTGAAATGCTTGTAATATTACTTCAGTATACCATAGTAACATCTGCCAAAAATATCTAAAAACACTGGAGCAGCAAACTTTGTAAAAACCAATACTTGTCATTCTCAAAACTTTTGGCCGTGGCTGTAAAGTAGGCATGACCCCAGAGGGTAAAGGGTTCTTCTATTTAGCAAAAAAACACTGAAGAGTTTATTTTTATTTTGTATCTTAATTCGGGTGAGGAGGAGAGAGTTTTTTACAGTAAGAATGTTTCTAAAATTTGATGGGTAAATGCTCCAGCATCTGTATAGTGCAGAGTCTGTATATAAAAACTTGAACGGAATACCATCTCATGATCTCATATGCCAGCCCAGAGCCCCCTCTCATGATCTTATATGCCAGCCCAGATCCCCCTCCCTTGATCTTATATGCCAGCCCAGATCCCCCTCTCATGATTTTATATGCCAGCCTAGATCCCCCTCTAATGATCTCATATGCCAGCCCAGATCCCCCTCCCATGATCTTATATGCCAGCCTAGATCCCCCCACATAATCTTATATGCCAGCCCAGAGCCCCCCTCATGATTTTATATGCCAGCCCAGATTCCCCTCTCATGATCTTATATGCCAGCCCAGATTCCCCTCTCATGATCTTATATGCCAGCCCAGATCCCCCTCTCATGATCTTATATGCCAGCCAAGAGGCCCACTTATGCGAGCCCAGAGCCTCCCTATCATGATCTTATTTACCAGCCCCAAGCCCCCTTTAAGAAACTTATGTCTTTATATGCCAGCCCAGAGCCCCCCTTATGTTACCTTCATCAATGAAGTCCGGAGCCCCCCCCCCTCATGATCTTATATGCCAGCCCAGACTCCCCTTCATAATCTTATATGCCAGCCCAGATTCCCCTCTCATGATATTATATGCCAGCCAGATCCCCATCTCATGAGCTCATATGCCAGCCCAGATCCCCCTCTCATGATCTCATATGCCAGCCCAGATCCCCCTCTCATAATCTCATATGCCAGCCCAGATTCCCATCTCATGATCTTATATGCCAGCCAAGAGGCCCACTTATGTGAGCCCAGAGCCTCCCTATCATGATCTTATTTACCAGCCCCAAGCCCCCTTTAAGAAACTTATATGCCAGCCCAGAGCCCAACCCACCTTATGTCTTTATATGCCAGCCTAGAGCCCCTCTTATGTTACCTTCATCAATGAAGCCCGGAGCCCCCCTCTCATGATCTCATATGCCAGCCCAGATTCCCCCTCTCATGATCTCATATGCCAGCTCAGAGCCCCCCCTCTCATGATCTCATATGCCAGCTCAGAGCCCCCCCTCTCATGATCTCATATGCCAGCTCAGAGCCCCCTCTCATGATTTTATATGCCAGCCCAAAACCCCCTCTCATGATTTTATATGCCAGCCCAGATCCCCCTCTCATGATCTCATATGCCAGCCCAGATCCCCCTCTCATGATCTCATATGCCAGCCCAGATAGCCCCTCATGATCTTATATGCCAGCCCAGATTCCTCTCTCATGATCTTATATGCCAGCCAAGAGGCCCACTTATGCGAACCCAGAGCCTCCCTATCATGATCTTATTTACCAGCCCCAAGCCCCCTTTAAGAAACTTATATGCCAGCCCAGAGCCCAACCCCCCTTATTTCTTTATATGCCAGCTCAGAGCCCCCCTTATGTTACCTTCATCAATGAAAACGTCCTCCTGTCGAACATATCTTTCTGGCTCCTATAGTTCATCCGCTCAACATTGGCCATTGTACTGCCACTGACTCCAGTGACCACGGATTGGAGGGGCAGAGCAGACTGGACTAGCTCGGCAGTGATGTAAACGGGCCACACAAGCATTTGCCACCTCCAGATAGAGGTGTCCGTAGCTCCTGAGGAATCTCAAACTGGGGAGATAGATTGTAGCAGGGGGCGTGCCTCGCTTGGCCGCCCCTGCCCTAGTGAGTTGTTTTTAACCTATGTACTTGTGAGCCGCAGAAATCAGCCAAGTATTGAATTAATTTTAAACATGGCTTGCACCAGGCTTTAGGCATCGGGTAGGGAGTGTTAGGATTAGGGTGTGGGGAGGGGGAGATTAGGTTTAGGCACTTATTATTAATCATGACTTTCATTGTCATTTGGGATATTGTTTTAGACAAGCAACCAACTCCTTTACAGCAGCTAATACTAATGATTTAATGCTAGGGTATAAATAAAAATACTTTTGCTCTCATGAGGAATCTCAAGAAAGTGTATTACAAAGACAAATAAAGGGGTCTATTTATAATTTTGTGTGGATAATAAAGTCTATCTATCACCACTTATCGTAGCAATTTATATATATATATATATATATATATATATATATATATATATATATGTAATGTATTTTATGATATATGCAGTGTGTGTGTGTGTGTGTTTGTAAAGATTGTTACAAAATAGAAAAAAATATTTTAATACAATTTGAATAGTAAAAAAATGCTTTATTTTAATAATAAAGCATTTTTGTTCTCTCCAATTGCCAGATGTGATCTAGTGTTTTGTATTGTGTTTTTTGGGGATTTGTGCATTTGTGGAGCTGCAGGTTGCTTATTTTGCATCCAATCTATTTTTGGGTTTTATTTCTGTTTTGCTGCTTTCACATTAGTCATGTGGGGAGGCCATGATAACGCGCTTCTTCCTGCCCATTTCACTAGGATATGGGCGGCATGCGGGGAGGGGTTGACCTGCTTGCCCTGGAGTCTCTTCGAATAGGCTGAAGTAGGCTTTTGTATGTTTTGGTTTCCTCCTCTAAAATTTACCGTGAGTCTGCTCCGTTTTCCCCAAAATTTCTGGCTGGTCTGCTATATTGTCTTGTTCATTTTGGTCAATATTGCTGTGGACCTGCAAAACACAGGTAGTTGTCAGTCTTATGCATCTAAGGGTAATTTTGCTGTTTCACTAAGTTTTGCCTATGGCCCTGATTCAGAGCCGGACGCTCTGACCAGAGCACTCGCTCTGAATCAGGGCCCTCCTCCATTAATATGGAGCGACCTCCTGGACGCTCGTATAGCTGTGGGTCACTACCCACAGCATATACGAGCGTGCAAAAAGATGGTTATCGCGACCATCGGACTTGCGAGGGAAACCCTGCGGTCGGGTTTCCCAGCCGCAAGGCCAGGAGTGATTTTGGCTCTATCAGAGCCAAAATCACTCCCACTGACATCACTAGTGATGTCAGTGGGGCCGGCTTCAGACAGTAGGTGTTCCCATGGGAACGCCTCCGTCTGGCAGGCACGCCCCCGGCACGCCCACCAAAGGGGGCGTGCTGTCAATCAACATCGACAGCACGCCCCCTTTGGTGCGAGACCCGGAGCGATGGAAAGTCCTTCGCTCGCCGGATCTCGCGCATGCGCACGACGGAGCTCCCTCCGTCGTGCGCATGCGCAGTGGGGACCATCGACCCACTTGCGAGCGTACTGGCGCTCGCGAGTGGGTCTGAATGACCCCCTATGTTCTATGCATGAAACCGTATGTTTCATTGGTGTGGTTTTTGCCAATTAAGGGCCGTATTCAATTAGGTGCGAAAAGCCGTGATCGGCGAAAAAGTATCGCCGATTGCGGCTTTATGCCAGGAGGAAACTAATCGCCGTATTCAATTGCAAAGACTTTTTGGGTACGTGGAAAGTCATTGCAATGTAATAGGCGAAAAAGTTTTGCCTATGAATACCCGGTGGAAAAAAGTGTTTAATTGCGGTTTTGTGGTGCAAAGGTGCAGAAACCACTCTGCACTCTTTGGACAGCCCCGCAAAGGATAACTGCGTAAAAAAAAAGCATTTGGGAATGAAAAAGTACAAAGTGGGGGTACAAATGCAAAAACTAGCGAAATAGACTTTTGGGGGGTCTGCAAGTATGGGGGAGGTGTTTTTTTTATTGCAGGTCTTTGCTGAAGGTGCGTTTTTTGCGGCACTTAAAACTTGACTTTAGCGTTTTTTAACTATGCTTGCACCCATTTTCAAGTACCCCAAATTTGACACAGACTACTTATTTTCACCCAAAAAAACTGCTTAATGCTATTCTTCACCACTTGTGCAAAGCCGCTATTTTGGAGCAATTGACAGCACTTAAGTACCCCAAATAGCTTCAGTAGGCTAATCGGGGACATCTAGATTGATCCCCAATGTTAGTGCATCTTTTAGGGTGTGTCAGTCTGATTTCCCCAATTCTGCCAACACTTTTTGCCTGTTAGTTTTGCCGGGAAGCATTTTTGCGTCCTTTGGAATTGAATACGGTGAATAGCGGGAGCGCGCGCAATACTTTTTCGCATGCAAAACTGGCGATGTCGGCGAAAAGTCCGGAATGCGAAAAAGTATCGCGGGTGCAAAAAGAATTGAATACGGCCCTTAGATTTAGTTGTGCAATCCAGAACGCTAGTTGTAATGTTGTATTATTCAGCTCAACAAACTATTCTACAATTAATGTTGTGTGGAATAGGTTCAGAGCCGTCACTAAACTTTTTGGCGCCCTGTGACAGAAAGAGCATTGGCGCCCCCCACCCCTTATTTCTCAAATAGTGACATAAGATGTGCACCTGAAAAAGGGCCATGGCCTCATGGGGAAGGGCCAGGGAAGATATAGGGGAGGCCAGGAGATGCTGGGGATAAAAGAAGAGGAAGCTACAAGTGGGGATGATAATAAACAAAATTGACAGGTCCAACAGCACCCCCTGCCCTGAGGTGCCCTGTGCCATGGCACAGGCCGCACTACCCTAGTTACGGCCCTGAATACAGCCCTGAATAGGTTTTATATATTATATATATATTTTATTTAAAAATGGTACCTTGGCTAAATGTGTGCTTGAGTGTTAAAGTTCTGAAAATAATATTGATAGGGTGTGTTGGTATAGGTGCATGTGGAATAAGGCGATACCTACAAATATTAAGGATCCCCTGAATGTATGTATGGAAGACCGCTGCTGTTTCCCAATTTTGTTTGCAAAAGCTGCCCCCATAGGTTTCTTTAGGGGCTGCTAAAATGCTGTATTTACTTTGCACCCGGAGCTTGGCTTTTGTAGCTATCGCCATCTTCAGATTTTAGAGTTAGCTATTGTAGGCTGTGCGCTATGGATCGTAAACCATTCTCCCCAACAATGGCCACTTCCACATGCGCAGTCAGAAGACATCGCATACGCAGTAGCACGGTCAGCCCCCCTAACCAGGAAAGTGAAAGAACTTTGCTTTTATATCCTATCGGAGCTCAGCGATCCTTAATTTCTTATTTCTGCAATAAGGAATCACAATTATAAGGTCTAAAACTCGATAATTAATAAGTATGCCCTTAGCCTATAAAGTGTGTGTGTGTTATACTTACTTACTCTCCCGGAAGTTGTAGGAGGCACCCGAATTTTCAGGTAGCCCCACCGCACCCTTGGAAGAGTATCCCGCATCCTGACCACTTCCTAGTGAAGTGCGCAGGATAGGGAGATGTTTGCCAAGAATTGCGGCTCCGTATGAAGGGGGAGGGGCTAAATGATGAAAAACTGTGTTATTTAGCCCCCCTCCTCGGGCTCCCACGATTCGCGGCAGTTTACCATGACGGGGCGGGGCCTAATGACATAGTGACTCGACCCCGCTCCCCAAAGTGGCCAGCTGTGTCTGCTCTCTGGGCATCCTCGGGGAGTAGATAACATATGTCGGTAAGTATGGCGTGTGTGCCTGTGCATGTGTACAGCAGCTGTCCTTGTTAAAACAGACATGGGGTAGTTCATTTGAGACAAAAGCTACCACCAGCAACAGCTATCGCCAGGGCTGCCATCAGAAATCCTGGGGCCCAGTACTGGCAAAATAGGCAGGGCCCCCCACGGGATGGATGGAGCAGAGTTGACGGGGGGGGGGCATCAATTGGTACGTAAACCAGTTCAACAACTGCTGTAAAACTCACACACACATCATATTTATATATATATATATATATATATAAATATATATATATATCAGACCCACATAAAAATACACTAAAGAGGCCGGATCCACATACAAAGCCAGAAGGAAGGGTAAGTGTAGAAGTGTACAGCACAGGGCAGGGAAGGCCTGGCTGGACAAGGGAGAGGGACAAGGCATGGAATGCTGGCGGGACTAGGGGGGACAAGAAAGGCTGGCTGAACTAGGGCGGAGTCACAGGGTAGAGAAGGCTGACTGGACTGGGGGGGGGACTGGGCAGGGAAAGCTGGCTGTACTGGGGGGGGTGGACAGGGAAGGCTGGCTGTACTGGGGGGGTGGACAGGGAAGGCTGGCTGAACTATGGGGGGAGGTACAGGGCAGAGAAGGCTGTAACAGGAAAGGGGGCAGTGCAGAGAAGGCTGACTGGACAAGGGGGGGGAGGCATAGGGCACAGGAACAGGTGGGTGGACAGGGAAGGATGGCTGAACTAGGGAGGGTAACATGTCAAGGTCAGGGTGTACCTGATTAGCGGTGCGTTCAGCTGGCTGCGCTGGTGCAGCCAGCCAGGTAGAATCCGCCCTGCTGCTTAAGTATGGAGAGAGAGGGGGGCCTGGCGGGTGGCATCGGTGCTGCAGCGGCAGCCAGGACGGCAGAGAGAAAATAGGAAGCCGACGTTTGCAGAGCCAATCACACCTTGCGGACCGGCAGGCACTCAGGAGCGCCCGCTATGGCCGCTCCTGATTGGCTGCCGTTCCGCGATCTCGGGCTGGCTTGCGGCCACCCTGCTTGTATATTCCTCCCTGCTGTCACTTGCTGCTGCTGCAGCGGCGCTGCTACCCGCCGGGCCGCCCTCTCTCTCTCCTTC
This sequence comes from Taudactylus pleione, assembly GCA_031769625.1. NCBI lineage: Eukaryota > Metazoa > Chordata > Amphibia > Anura > Myobatrachidae > Taudactylus > Taudactylus pleione. The sequence continues at coordinate 19,063,593 of JAUIMM010000116.1, read as the reverse complement.
CTCCGGGCCCAGGACTTGAGGCCCGGCGGTCCCCCCCCCCCCCCCCCCTGAAGGCTGCCCTGGCTATCGCCGTCAGTGGCAAATGCAGGATTTCTAGAGGGGGGGTTCCAAATGCTTGATTTTAGAGTAAGTGTGGCCAGTCCATGAAGAGAGGCATAATTAGGACTTATCCAGCTTCAATATGTTACATACAAAGTATATTGTGTGTCATAATTCCAGCATATACAGGACCAGCGATCACAGTAAGCCATTAGATGTTGTAGTAGGTCCATCCTGTCTGTGCAGAATGTTTTTTTTCAGATGTGGGCACCATTCCAGAGCATGGGAGCTAGTCCGGGAGTCTGAGGGAGCAGCAGAAGAGCCTAGCACTGCCATGGGCATATGTACATATTGGTCTCCTTATGTACTGGATAGTGTATTATTATGCAGTATTAATAATTAACACTATTAATGGTCTATAGCAGTGAACCCCTAACAGTGCATGTTTTCCACATCTCCTAGTTGGTGCACAGGTATATTTATTACTGGCTGACACATTTTAGAAGATCCACAGGTGGTGCTAATCATTTAATTTGTGATACTGAGAAGAACATGCAGCACTAGTAGCATTCTATTATATTACTATTTCTATTGTGGTCATGGTGTGGGCTGGAGAGGGGGGTTTCCAGGCAGACGGAAACCCCCCCTGCATTTGCCTATGGTCGCCCAGGTGCTTCTTCAATATGAGCCCTATCCAATTTTTGCTGGGTTATGGACTTTTCTCCATATGAAAAATAGGCCCCTAAATGCACAAACACGTACTAATACAAGTAGAATAATAAATCTGGTAGTAAAATAATCTTGACTGTAACATATTTTACTATTGTTTCCATATAGGGAATAAAAGTCAAAATCGATCTAAATCGATCATAATCGAGGGTGTGTTTCCGGGGCTAAATCACACATTGACTAATGGACAATATTTTATTTGTTTTTTTTAAGTTTTAGTAAAAATAGCCCCAGAAACACAACATCGATGTTGATCAATCTAGATTGATTTGAAATCGATTAAAAACTATTAAAATCGATCTTTAGTAAATATACCCCTTGTTGTTGAATGTAACTGATATTCATATTTACTATTTATGTCAACAATTATTTTTTTCTTGCAGCTTCGGGATAGTTTTATATGAGACCCTAAGCAGAAAACGGCCATTCCCGGGTAAGCTCATGACCACGATTTCCTCTCTCCTTATCGCGTTTATTATAGTTTTCTACTACAGAAGATAGTTAATTCCCCTTGTTACTGCCACTACTATTATAAAGCATCCATTTACACCACGTCTGAAATGTCAGCCTTATTTTTGGCAGTTTGACATGTTTCACAAACTGCAGCATGGTAAATTGTACATTGTCTATCATTTCTATGTGTAAGTATTGCGGTAGCATTTTGGACTGGATGCATTAATCAATCATGGCATTTTGGATGCAATGCATCCTGCCAATCATCCATGCACACCAGCATTTAATAACACCGTATGATGATCTAAGCAAAGGACCGCTCTCCTGATAAATGCTATCCTCTGCGTTGTGGGAACTTCTGGAATCATGACCCAGGAGTCCTTCTGAGCATGTGCGAGCCGCAGTGGACCCTTGCAGAGATCATATAAGATCAGGGTTGCCTACCCTCCGGATTTGGGCGGGAGCCTCCTGATAATCGGGTGCAGCGCCCGCCCCCCAGGAAAGACTGGCAAGCCTCCCGGCGGCCGCCGATCCCCCCTACATCCCCTGCAATTTACTTCTAACCCCCGCTGGGAATGCAGCCAGTGACGCGATTCACGGCATTTTGGCCCCGCCCCCTTCCTTACAATGCCTACATTATAGGCATTGTGTAGCGGGGGCGGGGCCAAAATGACGCGATCATGTGACCCCGCCCCCGTGACACCTACAAACGACAGGCACCCATCCGGCCACGCCCCTTTTTCGGCCACGCCCCCCGCTGCCCTGCCGATCTGGCTGCTCCCTCCCGGAAGGAGCAGCCAGAAAGTCGGCAACTATGTATAAGATGCCTCTTGATGAAAACTCTGAAAAAATAAGCTGATAGGCTTCTATTAGGCTATCTATTAGGTCCCAATAGGCGTTGCCTATTGGGACCGAGCTCAGGAAATTTTTACTTTCCGGAGCTTGGTGCATACAGGAAATGCGATCAAACCTCTGAAGAATGGCATTTCCTGAAGATTGACCGCATTTGCATCCCACATAGTGCATCCCACAATCTGTATCTACGGTGGATTGGAATAATGCGGCTTGATGTGACCTTTAGTATATCGCATGATTTACAAAGCACACATAAAAACAACATATGTCTGTCTGCAGGCAGAAGAACTAGTCAGGCAGGCAGTGATAGGTAAGAGGAGGTGTTTCAGAGTGGTAAAAGGAAACAAACATCACTTCCATTGAGAGTGAATAGGATAGGCAGCGTGCAAACGGTGCAATGCCACCACTGTAGTGGCTTTGGAGTCATTGGAACCAACAGATTCCACCTCAACAAAAAGACTAGTAAAATAATGATTTTTAGCGTCAGTCTATAACTGTCCTTAGGCTCTGGAAAGCAGGATGCTCTGATTTAATAATTAAAGAAGACCTGTCACCAGGTGCTATGCTTTTGTTTTGCCATTGTACATAGAGAGCTGAGAGAATGATGAAATACAGGAAATCAGCACAGGAATACTCAATGTGCAATGTGAAGAACAGCTGAACGATTAATTAAGACTGAGACAGATTAGATCTCAAAACCGGTTGTGTGTGAGTAACCTTGGTGGTGCAATAAGTTAAAAATTTAAAGTTTAATTTTCTGAGATTATTAGTAAGGGGTTGGTGTTTGTGGTTGGGGAGAAGTCTGGATATTTGACTGTATAAGGGACAGCCCTTCCTGATCTTCTTTGTAGGGATGGCCAACGGTGTGTCTTCCATCGATTGTTACCATTGATGGCAATTGTGGCAGAAATCACTGAGGTAGCTAACTATTCTGTTTTTGAGCATGCGCAGAAGAGAGGCTGGCGCTGCAGCTTCTGTGCAAGAGCCGGGGAAGAGGGGGTCAGAGCTGGGGCAGAGGCGTCACTGGGTCTGGTGACACCCAGTGCGGCACTCCATAACCCCTCTTGCATGGTGGAGTTGTGCATGTCCGAAAAGAGGGTGTGGCTTAAAGGGAACTCGCGATTGCATCACTTCAGGGGGGTGTCCATCATCCCAGGAGATGCTAGGCTACCCCCGGAGACTAGTGCCTGCACTGTCAGCTTCTCCTCTGTGACTGGAGCCAAGTGCTGCAGGATAATGTCACACTGCAGCACCCGGCTCCTGTCAATGAGGAGTAGTCGGCATTTTAGTCTCACCCACTCCAAGTGATACACCTGGGTGCGGCCAACACCCCCATAGTGACGCCACCGGACTGGGGTTTGACTGACAGCTGAGCCTGTCAAGGAAGTGGGCTATCCCATTCCCGGAACAAAACACTTTGTGTAAGAGCCAGGGGCTGCACAGGGCTGCTGGCTGACAGCCTGGCAGCTCTGTGCAGCAGCAGCCCTTTGTAAGTGGCGAAAAAAAAAGAGAAACCTCAGACCCACAGCTATCGATGGCGGGAAACCATCTTGTTCTAAACCATTGATGGTAAAAGTATTCAACATCGTTCATATACCATCGATGGTTCAGAAAAATCGATGTTTGATAGCTTTCTCCATTTCTTTGCATCCTGAAGTTTCCCTCCTGTCCTCTCTAGTTTGTTTTCTGTCAGTTTGAGTTCACTGGTGGAGGTGGTGAAGGTGTCCTGGTGTGATTTTGGTGTATAGGTGTGTAATTTTTTGTAGTTCTATAAGGATTGTTGGGTGCGCCCTCCCTTAGTTTGATGATGCTGACAGACCTTGATGGGCACAGCGAAACTGTCTTACCAGACAGATGCACCATAAGATGTTTCTAACTAAGGGAGGGTGGTTCACCAATGAATGTTGTGTGTTTGGATGTTTTGTGCTTTAGTGCCATTCTCACTGGTTGTCACCATACCTTTTCATAATTTTTCATGATAATAAATTGGCTTTATTTTTAAGGCAAATCTTTGTGTCTGACAGCACTGTAAAAATCCCCGGAAAAATGGAGCTGCAGCCATTTTCCATGAGACCTGAGCATGCGCAATAGACTCTAGCACCCAGAGGCGTATCTATAATGGGTGTAGGGTGTGCAGTGCTCCTGAATAGTGCTCCAACACTGGGCCAGTGCTGCAGAGCAGCAGAAATCACAGGGAAAATGGCTGCAACCATTTTCCCGGTGACACGTGCAAGTGCAGTACTGATGGTCTCAGGTATAATGCGCAGACGCCATCTTCCCGGAGACCCACGCATGCCACAGATATTCTGGTACCAAGCCTACACACGGGCCTTCTTCTCTCTTAAAACACCCCTGACAGCACCAGAATCTAATCACTCACTTGCGCCGTCAGCTAGAGAGGAAGGAGCCCAGACAGAGACTACACATGGGTCCCCTCAGGGGCGTAACTAGGTATTTGAAAGCTCCATTGTAAAAGTTTGTAAAGGCCCCTATGTACCATCCAATATGAAATATATGTATTTTAACCAGCGGCGGCTCCTACCCTCTTAGATGAGGGGGGCTGCTGCTGCCGAGAAGGAGCAAAACTTACTGGCTCCTGGCCGGGTCTCAGCGCCTGCACAATGAAACAGCCGAGTAGGGCTGTTGGAAAGGCAGGGAAGCCGCTCTCTGCTAATAGCAGCCCGGACTGGCAGTCCCAGGGGGAGGAGACACCGCCCCCTGAGACTGCATGTTGTGTATGTGACTGGCAGCTAGCGCTTCCAATAGGAAGCCACTGCCAGTCACAGTGTAGCCAGTTCAGTCACGGGCTGCACTGAGGTAGCCACTGTATATAACACATGTAACTTTGACAAGGAAGATGGGCCCACCTCAACTCTGGGCCCCATAGCAACTGCACCCCTTGCACCTATGGTAGTTACACCCATGGGCCCTCTCCTCTTTTAATATGCCCCTGGTTAAGTGGTTATACCTTAAGGAATGTACAGTAGGAGGATTTGAGTACAAGGTTCACACTCATGAACTTGAGTTTGCCACAAAAGACAGGAAGTTGGGCTATTAGAGAGCTGGCTTCCACTATAACTCTCAGCTCTCCTGCTCTGTGAGCTTGAGGAAGTCTGCCAGACATACAGTAGAGCATAGTGCAGATACATTGCAAATACATTGCTCTTTTTTGAGCAAAAGGAAGCCCCCAACCCGCCCATTTTTATTCTTTTGCTAGTTAATAATCTCCTCTTTCCCACCAATCCTGATGACTGCACACTGGTAAATTTACTGAAAGTAAATTACGAGCCAAATTATTACCTGCCAGTACACACCTTTTAAAAACCTCCAGTATTCTCCTTATGGCCACTAACAGTCTTCTATTTGGTCCCGCTAATATAGTTGCCATTAGGATTGTAGGATTATAGTCAGATATATGATTAACCAAGCATACCAAACAGGTGATAATGATCATCATGTTCATATGTACTGTAGGTTGAAACACAGTAATTAATCGAAAAAGAAACAGCTGTATAGGAGGCTTAAAACTGGGTGAGGAACAGACAAACTCTGCTACAAAGGTGACTTTCTGGAAGACAGTGACATGTCACAGTCACAATGGCAAGACTGAGCACAGCAACAAGACACAAGGTAGTTATACTGCATCAGCAAGGTCTCTCCCAGGCAATTTTTTCAAAGCAGACTGGGGTTTCAAGATGTGCTGTTAAAGCTCTTTTGAAGAAGCACAAAGAAATGGGAAACGTTGAGGACCATAGACGCAGTGGTCGGCCAAGGAAACTTAAGCATCAGATGAAAGACACATCATGCTTACTTCCCTTCGAAATCGGAAGATATCCAGCAGTGCCATCAGCTCAGAACTGGAAGAAACCATTGGGACCCAGGTACACCCATCTACTGTTCAGAGACATCTGGCCAGAAGTGGCTTTCATGGAAGAATTACGTCCAAAAACCCATACCTTCGACACAAGGCCACGTGACTCAGCCGGTACCAGTAATCAGCTATGTGGTCTAAGCAGACCGCAAGCTGATTGCTGTAAAAAAAAGAATAAAAAAATTAAACATTTTTTTTTTTACTTACCTGAATCCAGGGAACGGTGATCGGGCCTCCGGTGATGGCTCCTCTCCGGTCAGCTGGTCTCCCATAGTACACTGGGGCCCGGTCATCAGGTGATCGGGCCCCAGTGCAGTATGGGAGGTCACCTGATCGGGAAGCCCGGAGAAGATCACCGGAGGCCAGGAGGATGCAGGTAAGTGTAATGAAGGGAGGGGGGGGTCGCGGGGGGGGGGTGTGTCGCGGGGGGTCCGCGATCGCGGGGGCAGGGCTTAGCGCCGGGGGGCGGGGCATAGCGTCGGTGGGGGGGTAGTAGCGGTGGTCGGTCGGCGCATGTGCGGGGTCTTAGTCGCGGTATTTTTTCCAAAAATACCGCGACTAGAGTGCGGATGGGATCCGCAGGGACAGAGCTTTATCGCAAGTAAATAGTAAATCCCTGTGATATTGCCTGAATTCGCAATGCGAATTCATTCGGTAATATCACACTACAATCCGCATTCAATATGCGGATTGTAGTAAATAGAGACCCAGGACATGGATAATATATATTGCTACATTAGTGACCATAACACCCAGATAAGCAACAGAGCATAAGCAGCCAAGTGTTAGTTGCCCTAGTGGTGAGTAAGAAGTAGATGAAACTAAAGTAGGGAGAAGTACAAGAGGTTAGAGCCAGTGGCGTAAATAGGGCAGGGCGAGCGGGGTTCGTGCCCTGGGCGCTGTTGGACCGGCGGCGCGGGGGGGGCGCCGCCGGCCACGGTAACGGCCCGCCCGCCCTAGATAGCCAGTGTAGCGCCGACCGCAATGAGTGCGGTCAGCGCTACACATTTGCACAGGACCGGCGCTAGGCTTCCAGCGCCGGTCCTGTGCTGCACGCCTGAGCCCGTTCCCTCCCCCTGAGCGCTTGCCCAATAGCACCAGGAGGCGGGCTCAGGCTGTGCATAACACACGCCACGCGCACGCGGTGATGCGTGTGTTTAAACAGCAGCCAATGAGAGTCAGATAGACTCTCATTGACTGCTGCAGCACCCACTGCAAGAGCCGGACTTCCGTCCGGCTCCTGCAGTGGGTAATGGGACTGACGTCATGACGTCAGTCCCATAATGCTGAGCGCGCCAGCCCGGGCGGACTGGAGGGCGGGATCGGCATCGCGGACAGGAGCAGCGTGGAATCAGGTAAGTATATTTTTATATATATTTATTTATTTTTAAACCTTACCTATCTGTACAACGGGGGAGGGGTTGGCTACTACTGGGGGGGACATCTACTGGGGGGGGACATCTACTGGGGGTGCCATTGGGAGGACCTTTACTGGGAGGGGGGGGCTACTCTACTGGGGACTACTACTTGGGGGGGGACTACCACTGGGGGCATTCTAAAAGGGGCCTAGTATTACTAGAGGCACTGCACTCGGGGGACCACTAATGGGGACAATAATAGGAAGGGCCACTACAGGGACCACTGGATAGGGGGGGGGGTCACTACTGGGAGCCTGCATCAGGGGGACCACTACTGGGGGCACTGCATGGGAGGGGGGGACACTACTGCTGGGGGCACTATATAAGGGGCTTACTGCTAGGGGCACTGCGGGGACCACTACAGGGCAGGGTTGCCGACATTTAACTCCCTCCTTCCGGGAGGGAGCTGTCGGGCAATCACAGGGGAAAGTCTCTCGGCCAAAAGGGGGCGTGTTGCGGGAGAAAAGGGGGCGTGGCTATGATGATGACACGTCATTGGGGGCGGGGCATGGGCGGGGCAGCGAGATCGCATCATCGTAGCCCCGCCCCCTGCATCACAATGCCATTAATATCGGCATTGTGATGCAGGGGGCGGGACTACGATGACGCGATTCAGCGCAAATCGCGTCATCGGCCCCTCCCGCTGCCGGGGTTTATGCAGGTGGGTCGCTGGGGCCGGGAGACTTGCCTACCTTTCCGGGGGGCCGGGAGCGGCACCCGATTTTCGGGAGGCTCCCGGCCGAATCGGGAGGGTAGGCAAGTATGCTACAGGGGGCACTAGATAGGGGGGATCACTACAGGGTGCCTGCATAAGGGGACCACTGCATGGGGGGGACTACTGCTGGGGGCACTATATAAAAGGGCACTGTATAAGGGGATACCGCTACTGGGCGCACTGCATTGTGGGGACTGCTAATGGGGGCACTGCATAAGGGGGAACACTACGTGGGGCACTGCATTTGGGGGGGCCACTACTGGGGGTACTGAGTTAGGGGAACTAATTGGGGGCTGTATAAGAGGGACCACTACTGGGGATACTGTATAAGGGGCACTACTATGGGCCTGCATGAGAGGGACCACAACTGCATACTGGGGGTACTACTGGGGTTAAGGTGCATATGGATAGGAATGTTCATTTTGAAAATAAAGGGGTGTGTCATGTTGACACGCCCCATTTTTAAGTGACCACGACCATTTTTTGCCACGCACATGGGGGGGGGGGCTCCCTTTTCAAATTTGCCCTGGGCTCCAAATACCCTAGTTACGCCACTGGTTAGAGCGCCCTGCTCATAAGAGCTTACATGAGTCTATCTGGGATTACAGAAGGATTTGAGCAAGCCTACATCCACAGAAGATCTGTGGTTAGTTCTCTAAGATGATTGGAACAACCTCCCTGCTGAGTTCCTTCAAAAACTGTGTGCAAGTGCACCTAGAAGAATTGATGTTGTTTCAAAGGCAAAGGGTGGTCACACCGAATATTGATTTAATTTAGATTTCTCTTCTGTTCTGTTGCATTTTGGTACCTGATAAAAATAAAATATTAGCACTTAAATTTTTTAAAGCATATTTACTTTGCAGCATATTTTCCACACCCGCCTAAAACTTTTGCGCAGTGCTATATTATATAGTGTGTGTGTGTGTGTGTGTGTTAATAAACAGTATTTTCTAAGTTTGGAAACCCTCCTCACTCTTTGCAACAGGAAGAGGAAGTCCGAGATTGGCTCATAGGGTTTATGTGACCTCTCTATGGTGCCTTTGTTGTTTAACTCTTTAGCAGCCAAACATAATATAACGTTTGTAATAATTGTCATATTAAAAAATGTCTACAGTACTCTATTCAGTTTAATGGATAAATAGCTCATTATATAACTGTATGTATTATGTCTGTATGAGTGAATTCATTTTCTTTTATTTCTAATTTGAGCACATCTAATGGTCCAGTGCAGCTTTATAGTAAGTGAAAACAGACAGAACCAACAGTTTAACTAAGGGAAGTATTGGTTAGATATGGAGTTTGATAGACGAGATGCAGTTTATTTACCGGAGTCCGGAATGCCCGACTCTGTACTAAAGATAGGCATCTAAATACTGACGCCTATCTTTAGACAGACGCCAAAATCCCGACACCTGGCATCCCGAACAAAGGTAACTGGGGGCTGTTAGCCACGGGTTAGTTTTAGGCACCCCCGGGTGGACTTAGGGTTAGTCACCCCCGGGGAGGGTTAAGGTTAGGCTACCACTGGGGAGAGGTTAGGGTTAGGCACCCCCTGGGAGGGTTTGGTTTAGTGTGTGGGAAGTGGGGGTTAGGGTTAGGCACCACTGGGGGCAGGTTAGGGTTAGGCACCACTAAGGGAGGGTTAGAGTTAGGGGGAGGGGGGGAGGGTTAGGGTACTTACCAGCCCCAGTCGGGATCCTGACGGCATTACATACAGATTCCGGTTAGACAGGTAGTGCTATTGTAAAGACATGACAGAGTTACCTTGGCTGCACAGATGGCAGAATATTTATCCTGTTTCAAACTGAAATGAAAACATGAGTGTGCCAAATTACATCAGAACGGATAGATATAATCTTGCAGTTTTAGTGATCCAATGACACCACTGACATCTGTGTCAAGTCATCTGTCAATACTAGGCCCCTTGCAAACAGATCAACCTGATCCCTGAGTAATCATATCTTTCTAACTCAGAGTTTCCTAAACTCTGCCATTACAGTCCAGATTTTAAGGCTATTCATGCAGATTGCAGAATTGCCACAATCGATTGAAAAAGGGAAAGATTTTTATACACAATCGATTGCAAATTGCACGATTGCTGCAATCAGTCTCTGATCGTGAAATCCAATTGACTGAGGTACTAATTAAGTCACCTGTGCTCAAGCATGGATATCCTTAAAACCTGGACTGTAATGCCGAAGTTTGGGGAGCAAGCGCGTTTAATTGGTCATCGATATTTGTGATACAGTTGTCTGACCACATGTTAATCACCAGGTGTGTCGAGAGGGGGGAGGAGCGGGTACTAATTACCTGGGTCTAGGCTTGTTCTAGAGGCTGGTGGGGGCCCGGTTCCACTGCTGCCCCCCCTCCCTCTTACCTGCAGCAGCTTCTCTCCCCAGCCCATGCTGCTGCATGCTGGGCTGCAGTGGGCCAGGGAGCAGCAGCAGTCTCCTCTGCTTATGCCGTCTATTTAATTTGGTCAGTATTTATTTATTGCACTTGTTTCCAAAATGCTGAAAACATGACCTGTTTTCATAATTAGAATAGAAAATCCTTGGGCTAGGGGTAATGTAAGCTAACAAGCTTGGACATGAAGATAGTGCCTTGATAAAACAATACTAGTGTTCCATACATTATAGAACAACATTGACTAACAGTGATATTGCTCATTTCATTCATTAGAGACATGTAAATGTGTTCTTTGCTAGTGCTACCACCGTCACCTCTAATAATGCCTGTAACCAAATGTAACAGCCTGGTTTTGTATTAAAACTAATTGCTGCTTTAAATCTAGCGGATGTATGGTCGAAATTGCGCTTGTGTCTACAATTCGCCAACTCATACATTTGTGCCTATCCAGTAGTTCAGACTCTCAGTGTGAGCCCATTCAGCAAACGCATATCAACCAGACATATATACTATATATATATATATATATATATGCAAACTTGAGCACTCCTTGTTCATATTGACATGGAAAAGCTGCAATCCCTTACACTTTGATCAAATTGTGAATGTGCCATGATGTCCCCATGCTTCTGTTAATATTGTTTAACCTCTGTCACAGAAAAACTTTCTTTGAAGCTGGAAACTGAAATAATTAGAGGCATCAGACCGCAACCAAACATGGAGGGTATCCTAAAGGCAACGGATCTCCCACACAGCCATCGGACAAACCTAAATCAGCTCACCAACTTGTGCTGGCATCCGAACCCCAACACAAGGCCGACAGCAGCTGGTAAGTTCACCCTTTGCTGTCCATGTGGATATATATAGATCTGACCCAACACTATTTAAGAAAAAGCTAAAGTGTAACAACAGCTCAGTTGTTCATTATGATTTAGTACAAGGTATTATATAATAGTAATAATAATAACATTAGGAGCACAAGCAGACATCATAGGGGGCTAGTTTTGGATTACATTTAAATGTTTGGATTACTCTTAACTCGCATACACACTTAACGATAGCATTTTGTTAAGTGTTTTCCCTGCACTGCCGGGCTCAATGTTGGGAACGAATTGAGCATACACACTGACCGATATCATTAACGATATCATTCAGTGACGGCTCCCTCCCTCATCCCCGAACATGCACAACCTGACAACATCGTCCGGTTGCCCTGCAAATTCAGGCGTTAAGGATTCGCGGGAGCACGCATCGTTAACAATATCTTGCATACACATTGGACGATATTGAACGAGATGAGCGATAATGATATCGTTATTGTCCATATCGTTCAATTTATCGGCAAGTGTGAATGAGCCTTTAAGTGTGTAAGCTTTTTTGCGATGAGGTTGTTGGTCTTGTTGTGTGTTTAAGCTCCACTGTGTACAGTTTATAGCTCTGATGCAATTGGAGATGCTAAGTAATGTTGTAGCTAGATTGCTGATACGTGTATCCCTTCTAAAGCTCTTTATAATTTGTATTCTGTACTTGTGTCAAGTGGAGTAAGGCAGTTCCCATGTAAATGGGGTGGGGGGGCTTGAGGGGTGTGAATATTTAAGATGAAGCTATGTGTGTGACTTCCGTATGGGGAGGTCTGGAATCTTATATTTCCTGATGGGTGACAAAGAACACAGGTGCACACCCTGAGTACTAAGGACAATGACAATCAAAATAATCCTAATAAACTCTACTATTAAAATGGTCTAAGATGGGGCTGGGGGCTATGGATGTCTGTGATTAGTTATAATATTGCTAGCGGTGATAAATAATATGTCTGTGTTCTGGCAAGAGCAGATGATCTGGACTATTGTTTATGTTTTCGGTCTGGAGCTGGGGGCACTTCGTCCCTCTTACTCCCAGGTAGTGGCTCCTGCAATATGCAGGAAATATGATACAAATGTTTGGAGGTGTGATAAGGGCTCTGGGGCTGTGTGGCTGGTGCCCATGATGTTGGGGCTGTGTAAAAGATCCAGCGCATTTCATCCCTATAGGATATATGTCACAGATGATGCTTAAAGTCACAAGGGAAAAAACTTCACCGTTTAAGAGTTTAACACAAATCTATTTTCATGCATATGAGCACAAACAAGGAAAAGCAGAACACAAAAAAAGCGATATAAACATAGGAAGAGCCTAGAGCACAGGTTCTCAGGCCTTCATTCAGAGGCGGCCGTACGGTCTACGACCGCACGGCCGCCTCGATGTTTGGCCAGTGCGCATGCGCACGAGGGAGCCGGCTCCCTCGTGCGCATGCATGAGACCCGCTACGACCGACAGCGCCGGTCGTAGCGGGTCTCTTTCCAAAGGGGGCGAGCTGTCGATGTTGATTGACAGCTCGCCCCGTTTGGAAGGCGGGCCGGGGGGGTGGCAGCCCAAACGGAGGCGTTCCCTGCCGTTTGGGGGAGGCCCCACTGACATCACTAGTCAGTGGAGAGCTTTCGGCTCTGACAGAGCCAGAAGCTCTCCGGGGCTTACGACAAGTGAGACCCTACCCTAGGGTCTCGTCGTAAGCCCCGATGGTCGCGATGGTCTCTGACCATCGCGACCATCACCGGAGCGGTAGTTAGAGCTGTGGGTGTTAACCCACAGCCTAACGACCGAAATAGAGGCGGGCGGTCAGGATGCAAGCGGCCGCCCAGTTTCTGAGCGACCGCTTGCATCCTCCGACCGCCTCTGAATGTTGCCCTCAAACACGGTCCTCAGGACCCCAAACAGTGCATGTTTTCCAGGTCTCCTCACAGAATCACAAGTCAAATAATTAGCTCCACCGGTGGATCTTTTAAAATGTGTCAGTGAGTAATGACTACACCTGTGCACCTGCTGGGTGACCTGGAATACGTGAACTGTGCAACAGGGCCGTATTCATAATGGGTGCAGGGAGTGCGGTGTACACGGACCCTGGGTCCAGGGGGGCCCGCACCGCACACCCTGTACCCATATTATGCCTACCTCTCCAGAGTCCCACGTCGGCGTCGGTGTATGCGCTGTAAAAATGGCTAGAAAATTACCGCTGCGCCCATTTTCCCGTCATTTGCGTATGTGCAGTACAGGCTAAATGGCCACCATGGCCATTTTACTGGTGACCTGCGCATGCGTTATATACTCTGAGCACACTCTGGTGCCCAGAGTCTATAAGTGTGGCGCTGGCCACGCGCCACTCAGTGCGCTGCTGGCCGCCGGACGGAGAGGAGGGGGCCTGTGACGTAGACTGCACACGGGCCCCCTCCTCTCTAGAAATGCCCCTGCTGTGTGAGGTCCTGAGGACCGAGTTTGAGAACCACTGGCCTAGAGTAATAGGGAGATTTATCAAGCAGTGTCCTACAAGGACAGTCAGTACCATGTCTATCCAGCCTGCCAGATGCACAAGTACTGTACAGTAGATACACCACAATTAGAATCATTAGTTATACTACTAACCTCTATACCCACAGAATGCACGACAGACTACAAGCACACCTGCACTGTAGCACCACCAAAACACCCCATACTTGCCTACTTTTGAAACCTAGCTTGAGGGAGATTATAAATGGTAGTAGAAAGTGGTGCATGTAGTGTCGGTGAGGGGGCGTGACCAGCTCCGCCAGGGCCGGATTAAAGGGAGGGCGAAGGGGGCGGTCGTCCCGGGGCCCCCACACATAAGGGGCCACCACACACTGCCCAGAGTCGCCGCTGCTACTAACAGCATTTAGCTGGCGCCGGTGAAGGTATTGTCTTGGTCGGCGGCTCAGCTGTTCCCTAACAGCAGCCGCCGAGGAGCTTCCTACAGTCAGAGTCTCGCGAGATTTGACGTCATCATCTCGCGAGACTCTGACTGTAGGAAGCTCCTCCATGGCCGCAGTCAGTAACAGACAGAGGGAGCTGATGCTCCAATATAAAGAAGAGTTCCATCTTGGCGCACCTCAGCGGTGCAGAGCGCTGACAGGCAGGTACTGTAGCCCTTAGTGTGCATGTATATATATATGTGTGTATATATATATATATATATATATATATACATACACACACATACATACACACATACAGTATATATGGCTATGCATACATTATATATAGCTATATATACTGTGTGCATATACTCACATAATGTGTGTGTGTGTGTGTGTGTGTGTGTGTGTGTGTGTGTGTGTGTGTGTGTGTGTGTGTGTGTGTGTGTGTGTGTGTGTGTGTGTGTGTGTATATATATATATATATATTAGGGGTGTGCACCGGCCACTTTTCGTGTTTTGGTTTTGGATCTGGATCTTTCTTCGTGTTTTGGATCTGGATTGGTTTTGCCAAAACCATCCTTCCGTGTTTTGGGTTCTGGGTTTTGTGTTTAGGATCTGTATTATTTTGAAAAAAAGCATAAAAACAGCTAAAATCACAGAATTTGTGGGTTTTTCTGCTCCTATGCTATTATTAACCTCAATAACCTTAATTTCCAGTCTATTCTGAACACCTCACACCTCACAATAGTGTTTTTATGTCCAAAAGGTTGCACCGAGGTAGCTGGATGACTATGCTAAGAGATACGAGTGGGCGGCACAAACACGTGGTCCATCTAGGAGTGACACTGCAGTGGCAGACAGGATGGCAGTTTGAAAAACTAGGCCCCAAACTATACATAATGCAAAGAAAAAAAAGAGGTGCAAGATGGAATTGTCCTTGGGCCCTCCCACCCACCCTTATGTTGTATAAACAGGACATGCACACTTTAACAAACCAAACATTTCAGCGCCAGGGTCTGCCACACGACTGTGGCTGAAATGATTGGTTCGTTTGGGCCCCCACAAAACAAGCTGGCAATTAATCTGTCCCTGCACAAACTGGCTCTACGGAGGCAAGATGTCATCCTCATCCACCGATTCCTCACCCTCTTCAGTGTTGTGCACATCCTCATCCTCACAGAGTATTAATTCGTCCTCGCTGGAATCCACAACCACAGGTCCCTCTGTACGTTCTGGAGGCTGGTCTCCCTGGAAGAGTTGATAATTCATTTTATGAACATCATCTTCTCCACATTTTGTGGAAGCAACCTCCTACGCCTTTCGCTGACAAGGTTCCCGGCTGCACTAAACACTCTTTCGGAGTACACACTGGAGGGGGGGCAACTCAGGTAAAATAGAGCCAGTTTGTACAGGGACCTCCAAATTGCTTCTTTTTCCTGCCAGTACAGGTACGGACTGTCTGACATGCCTACTTGGATGCTGTCACCGATGTAATCCTTTAACAGACAGACGCACGCTTGTCACTGCTGCTTTGAGGATGCAAGTGCGGCTACAGCCCACACAAAATTCACAAAGACAGAAAAAAAAAGAATAATATTTTTATTGTTTGTGTAGCACACTTTGAGGGTGTCACCACCCTTTAACAGACAGACGCACGCTTGTCGCTGCTGCTTTGAGGATGCAAGTGCAGCTACAGCCCACACAATTCACAAAGACAGAAAAAAAAAGAATAATATTTTTATTGTTTGTGTAGCACACTTTGAGGGTGTCACCACCCTTTAACAGACAGACGCACGCTTGTCGCTGCTGCTTTGAGGATGCAAGTGCAGCTATAGCCCACACAATTCACAAAGACAGGAAAAAAAAGAAGAATATTTTTATTGTTTGTGTAGCACACTTTGAGGGTGTCACCACCCTTTAACAGACAGACGCACGCTTGTCGCTGCTGCTTTGAGGATGCAAGTGCGGCTACAGCCCACACAATTCACAAAGACAGAAAAAAGAAGAAGAATATTTTTATTGTTTGTGTAGCACA
The DNA here is from genome assembly GCA_031769625.1 of Taudactylus pleione. Lineage (NCBI taxonomy): Eukaryota > Metazoa > Chordata > Amphibia > Anura > Myobatrachidae > Taudactylus > Taudactylus pleione. The sequence goes on along the minus strand of JAUIMM010000116.1, from coordinate 19,047,323 downwards.
CTTTGAGGGTGTCACCACCCTTTAACAGACAGACGCACGCTTGTCGCTGCTGCTTTGAGGATGCAAGTGCGGCTACATCGCACACAAGTCACAAACACATTAAAAAAATAGTTTTTTATTTTTTGGAGCACTTTGAGAGTTACACCACCCTTTAACAGACAGACGCACGCTTGTCGCTGCTGCTTTGAGGATGCAAGTGCGGCTACAGCCCACACAATTCACAAAGACAGAAAAAAAAAGAACAATATTTTTATTGTTTGTGTAGCACACTTTGAGGGTGTCACCACCCTTTAACAGACAGACGCACGCTTGTCACTGCTGCTTTAAGGATGCAGGTGCGGCTACAGCCCACACATTTCACAAAGACAGAAAAAAAGAACAATATTTTTATTGTTTGTGTAGCACACTTTGAGGGTGTGACCACCCTTTAACAGACAGACACACGCTTGTCGCTGCTGCTTTGAGGATGCAAGTGCAGCTACAGCCCACACAATTCACAAAGACAGAAAAAAAAAGAATAATATTTTTATTGTTTGTGTAGCACACTTTGAGGGTGTCACCACCCTTTAACAGACAGACGCACGCTTGTTGCTGCTGCTTTGAGGATGCAAGTGCAGCTACAGCCCACACAATTCACAAAGACAGAAAAAAAAGAAGAATATTTTTATTGTTTGTGTAGCACACTTTGAGGGTGTCACCCACCCTTTAACAGACAGACGCACGCTTGTCGCTGCTGCTTTCAGGATGCAAGTGCGGCTACATCGCACACAAGTCACAAACACATTAAAAAATAGTTTTTTATTTTTTGGAGCACTTTGAGAGTTACACCACCCTTTAACAGACAGACGCACGCTTGTCGCTGCTGCTTTGAGGATGCAAGTGCGGCTACAGCCCACACAATTCACAAAGACAGAAAAAAAAAGAACAATATTTTTATTGTTTGTGTAGCACACTTTGAGGGTGTCACCACCCTTTAACAGACAGACGCACGCTTGTCGCTGCTGCTTTGAGGACAGTATCATATGCAGTGACAGTAGACTTGTCAGAAATTGTTGGCACGTCCTTCAGTCCGGACCAGATGTCCAAACCAGCCCTTGACTTATGACACAGGCGCACGCTTGGCGCTGCTACTATGTTGAGGCACGTGCGGCTACATCGCACACAAGTCACAAACACATTAAAAAAATAGTTTTTTATTTTTTGGAGCACTTTGAGGGTTACACCACCCTTTAACAGACAGACGCACGCTTGTCGCTGCTGCTTTGAGGATGCAAGTGCGGCTACAGCCCACACAATTCACAAAGACAGAAAAAAGAAGAATATTTTTATTGTTTGTGTAGCACACTTTGAGGGTGTCACCACCCTTTAACAGACAGACGCACGCTTGTCGCTGCTGCTTTGAGGATGCAAGTGCGGCTACAGCCCACACAATTCACAAAGACAGAAAAAAGAAGAATATTTTTATTGTTTGTGTAGCACACTTTGAGGGTGTCACCACCCTTTAACAGACAGACGCACGCTTGTCGCTGCTGCTTTGAGGATGCAAGTGCGGCTACAGCCCACACAATTCACAAAGACAGAAAAAGAAGAATATTTTTATTGTTTGTGTAGCACACTTTGAGGGTGTCACCACCCTTTAACAGACAGACGCACGCTTGTCGCTGCTGCTTTGAGGATGCAAGTGCGGCTACAGCCCACACAATTCACAAAGACAGAAAAAGAAGAATATTTTTATTGTTTGTGTAGCACACTTTGAGGGTGTCACCACCCTTTAACAGACAGACGCACGCTTGTCGCTGCTGCTTTGAGGATGCAAGTGCGGCTACAGCCCACACAATTCACAAAGACAGAAAAAGAAGAATATTTTTATTGTTTGTGTAGCACACTTTGAGGGTGTCACCACCCTTTAACAGACAGACGCACGCTTGTCGCTGCTGCTTTGAGGATGCAAGTGCGGCTACAGCCCACACAATTCACAAAGACAGAAAAAAAAAGAACAATATTTTTATTGTTTGTGTAGCACACTTTGAGGGTGTCACCACGCTTTAACAGACAGACGCACGCTTGTCGCTGCTGCTTTAAGGATGCAGGTGCGGCTACAGCCCACACATTTCACAAAGACAGAAAAAAAAAGAACAATATTTTTATTGTTTGTGTAGCACACTTTGAGGGTGTCATCACCCTTTAACAGACAGACGCACGCTTGTCGCTGCTGCTTTAAGGATGCAGGTGCGGCTACAGCCCACACATTTCACAAAGACAGAAAAAAAAAAGAACAATATTTTTATTGTTTGTGTAGCACACTTTGAGGGTGTCACCACCCTTTAACAGACAGACGCACGCTTGTCGCTGCTGCTTTAAGGATGCAGGTGCGTCTACAGCCCACACATTTCACAAAGACAGAAAAAAAAAGAATATTTTTATTGTTTGTGGAGCGCACTTTGAGGGTTACACCACCCTTTAACAGACAGACGCACGCTTGTCGCTGCTGCTTTGAGGATGCAAGTGCGGCTACAGCCCACACAATTTACAAAGACAGAAAAAAGAAGAAGAATATTTTTATTGTTTGTGGAGCGCACTTTGAGGGTTACACCATCCTTTAACAGACAGACGCGCGCTTGTCGCTGCTGCTTTGAGGATGCAGGTGGAATCTAGACGGGATTTGGAACCGGGGACACACTACCTCCATCAATTGTCTAAATCCCACTGCACTAATGGCGGATACCGGACGCACGTCTAACACCAACATAGCAGTCAAGGCCTCAGTTATACGTTTTGCTTCAGGATGACTGCTGTCGTACTTCATCCTCATCGCTAGGGACTGTTGGAGGGTCAATTGTTTAGTAAAAGTAGTGATGTTCCTACTTCCTCTCTGGGATGATGAACAACTCCCAGCAGCAGCAACAGCACTAGGAGGAAGTGGTTCTTGATCTTTCCCTATTTTATTTTTATCGGAGAAAGTTTGGTCCTCCATTTATGTTATATTGATATATACATGCGGCTAAGGCGCACACAAACACAGAAAATATTTTTTTATTTTTGCTGGAGAGTAGTGCACTTTGTGGGTTACACCACCCTTTAAGAAATGAGCCAGCCGACTCTTTACTTATGGGACACAGGTGCACGCTTGGCGCTGCTCCTTTGTTGATGCACGTGCGGCTACTGCGCACACAATTCACAAACACAGAAAAAATATTTTGTTTTGGTTTGGACTGGAGTGTACTTTGGGTGTTACAGCACCCTTTAACGGTCAAGCCAGCTGGCCCTTTACTTATGACACAGGCGCACGCTTGGCACTACTTTGTTGATGCACGTGCGGCTACTGCGCACACAATTCACAAACACAGAAAATATTTTTTTTTTTGGTTTGGACTGGAGTGTACTTTGGGGGTTACAGCACCCTTTAACGGTCAAGCCAGTCGGCCCTTTACTTATGACACAGGCGCACGCTTGGCACTACTGTGTTGATGCACGTGCGGCTACTGCGCACACAATTCACAAACACAGAAAATATTATTTTTTTGGTTTGGACTGGAGTGTACTTTGGGGGTTACAGCACCCTTTAACGGTCAAGCCAGCCGGCCCTTTACTTATGACACAGGCGCACGCTTGGCACTACTTTGTTGATGCACGTGCGGCTACTGCGCACACAATTCACAAACACAGAAAATATATTTTTTTTTTGTTTGGACTGGAGTGTACTTTGGGGGTTACAGCTCCCTTTAACGGTCAAGCCAGCCGGCCCTTTACTTATGACACAGGCGCACGCTTGGCACTACTTTGTTGATGCACGTGCGGCTACTGCGCACACAATTCACAAACACAGAAAATATTATTTTTTTTGGTTTGGACTGGAGTGTACTTTGGGGGTTACAGCACCCTTTAACGGTCAAGCCAGCCTGGCCCTTTACTTATGACACAGGAGCACGCTTGGCACTACTTTGTTGATGCACGTGCGGCTACTGCGCACGCAATTCACAAACACAGAAAATATATATTTTTTTGGTTTGGACTGGAGTGTACTTTGGGGGTTACAGCACCCTTTAACGGTCAAGCCAGCCGGCCCTTTACTTATGACACAGGCGCAGGCTTGGCATTACTTTGTTGATGCACATGCGGCTACTGCGCACACAATTCACAAACACAGAAAATATATTTTTTTTTGGTTTGGACTGGAGTGTACTTTGGGGGTTACAGCACCCTTTAACGGTCAAGCCAGCCGGCCCTTTACTTATGACACAGGCGCACGCTTGGCACTACTTTGTTGATGCACGTGCGGCTACTGCGCACACAATTCACAAACACAGAAAATATTTTTTTTTTTGGTTTGGACTGGAGTGTACTTTGGGGGTTACAGCACCCTTTAACGGTCAAGCCAGCCGGCCCTTTACTTATGACACAGGTGCACGCTTGGCACTACTTTGTTGATGCACGTGCGGCTACTGCGCACGCAATTCACAAACACAGAAAATATATTTTTTTGGGGTTTGGACTGGAGTGTACTTTGGGGGTTACAGCACCCTTTAACGGTCAAGCCAGCCGGCCCTTTACTTATGACACAGGCGCAGGCTTGGCACTACTTTGTTGATGCACGTGCGGCTACTGCGCACACAATTCACAAACACAGAAAAAATATTATTTTTTAGCACTTGGGGGGAGCACCCCTGATGGACAGAGCACCCCCTGGACAACACTACAGCACCCCTTTAGGACTGGGACATTGCACAGGACTGACTGCACAACACAGTCCAGCCAGCCCCTAAGAACTTTGAAGTAGTGGACACAGCCCCTATTAACAACAGCAGCACAGCACAACACAGCCAGCCCCTATGGACTTTGAAGTAGTGGACACAGCCCCTATGGACAACAGCAGCACAGCGCAGCACAGCACAGCACAACACTACTCTGCTCTACACTACACTACACTACACAGCCCAGCCAGCCCTAACTCCCACCCTCCCTCTTCACTGTCCACAGCCGAGTGAGAAAATGGCGCCGACGCGGGTACCTTATATAGGATCCAAAACCCGCGAGACCCGGAAGGCGGGATGATGACGTTTTGCCTCGATTTGAAATCCGAGTCAGGCGGGAAAAGTCGAGCCTGATTCGGATCGGCCTCGGATCGGGGGGGCTCGGGGGGTTCGGATTTCAGAAATCCGAACCCGCTCACCCCTAATATGTGTATATATATATATACATACACATTATGTGTGCGGGTGTACATACACAGTATATATAGCTATATATAATATATATATAGCCATATATACTGTATGTGTGTGTGTGTATATATATATATATATATATTACATTTGCTTTAAAATTACTGGAATATCAAGGTAATTTTCTTTATATATATATATATATATATGTATATATAAATATATATACACACACAGTATATGTATATGTGTCTAGATATACACTACCACCTATATATGAGTGTGTGTGTATAGTTATATATACTATATGTACAGATATACTGTGTGTATATTATATAGCGGTCACATAGAGGGCCCCACAAGTTTGTTGCCCAGGGGCCCCCACAGACCCTAATCCGGCCCTGAGCTCCGCCCAAAGGGCATGGTTAGATCCACCTATTCGCACATCTATTGCCAGTCGGGTGTGTCCTGCAGTGAAAGGTGAATACTGTAGTACTATATTATTACCAGTTAATTATATAGCATGCAGTTTGAAGCTAAAAACTCAATTTCAAAATCTACCTTATAATGACTTTTATTCCATGAATTTCATGCAATAGGTTGGATTTGTGTATTTATATGTTTTAAGGTTAAAATGTGTCCTTGCTGGTGACAATTTGTAGGTTGTGGGTCCTGCTGGGCATAGTGTGTATATGTGAGAATGTCTAGGGACTGAATATTCTGGGAACAATATAGTCACTGCATTGCAATGGGCACAATAAACATCATAAAATGGTAATATATATATTTAATATAGGCAGGCTATCACAGTAAATTCCTCTAAGGGCCCTTCTGCTGCAAGAAGGTGGAAATGAGAGGGTGTGTGACATAATGGGATACATTACGACCTTGTCACAGACCCTCTCTTTTCCACCTCCTTGCAGCAGAGCAGTCATTGCTGAACTGACTATTAGGGACAACTAACAATACTGCAAGAGTTTATTATGTTGTAATTGGCTATTTAACACCACATACAGCAAGTAAGACTATACGGTAAAGAAGGAAGAGCCACCTAGCAGAGAAGAGCAGTAACTAGCCAGCCCTCATTCTCCCGAGTCCCTATAGTACTTACATTTCGTTTTTAAAAGAGCTTGTACTCGTGTGAGGAGACACGCTACTGCCGCTTGTCGCTGGCACCAGGATCTGACGGGGAGGTAACTTCGTGCTGGACTAGGCAGCCACCGCTATCCACTATCCCGCGGTGGTCGGCCTATTCAGTGAAATGAAGTCACGTGGCTTGACATCCCCAAACTAGGTCCCGCCCCCGTCGCATCCATACTCGCGCATGCGCAGTCTGGATTTTCTACGGGGCAGTATGGAAACCGGGGGATTCTGTTTGCTTTCTGGGGTAGCGGGAGCTCCCACATTAAGTCGGGAAGCTCCCGCGGAAATCGGGAGGGTAGGAAAGTATGAAACACCCTCATCTTCAAATATATATAACCTGTATTAGTTATTGCCAAACTTTAGGACAGGTAGAACGTAGAGCTGAGGTAGGAAATCTGTGGTTCTCCAGATGTTTTGGCATGCTGAGAGTTTTAGTTCTACAACATCTACAACACAAAACTAGATGGATATAAATACATTAGAGACTGTACAAAGAAAGGCAACTAAATGGTGCATGGCCTACATCACAAAACCTACCAGGAAAGACTAAAGGTGCATACACACGTAACAATTTTTTTAACGATTTAACTATAACAACGTCGTTATCGTTCAATAGTTGAAAAAATCGTTCAGTTTCTGAGTTATAACGATGAACGATTATCGTTCATGCGAGTTCCCGTTTGTAGTTTGTAGTTCATTCTGACTGACCAACTGAAGGATTTTCATTAAGGGAATATGCAAAAATCGTTTGTAGTTCAAAAAAATCGTTCATTACACTTTTAAAAATCGTTCATAAAATCATTGGTAACAAAATCGTTGGATGGTTGGACAGAAATCTTTGTGTGTGTACCCAGCTTTAGAGTTTACACTTTCATAGCTCCCCTTTAAGGCTCCTACAGAAGGCTAATTTACTATGTATTCATGTTCTATCTACAGAATGCTTGTCCCGTCTGAGAAGTGTCCAGCAGACTTTTTCTAATGAGAGGACTGAACGTGAAATTCAAACCCTCCAGTTAGAAAAGGTGAGATATGTTCTTTTCATTACTATTAACTGCACAGTTTCACATTAAAACCATAGAAAATGAACACTAGTTTCCGTGCACGTTTCTTTTCAGTAATCTGCACACAGCCCTGAGTGTATAAAATGAACCTAATGTACCAGTAAATGTACATAAGCAAATAGTGATGCACCAATAAAGCAAAAGAGCAGTCTGCCACCCTTTACAAATCTGCCTTCCTAGGCCTGACATAAGCGGCCATTGCTGCCTCTATGAGTGGGGGAACAACCAATGAGCTCCTAACTATCATTTTATAGAATGTACTAGAAAAATGCTAGCTACAATCTAATTGGTTGCTATGGCCAACACCTCCACTTGTCCTCTGTAGAAGTTTTGATACATCTCCCCCAATGCCTGGTGGTAGTTACTGCTTCCCTCCTGCAATCATAAATACATTACTTCATCAAAGCCTTCCAGCTGTCATCCTAACTCGCTGCTCCATGCTCCTTCCTCCCCGTCTAATCCCATCTATGTCACACCTGTTTGTCTGCCACTCCCTTTTACAATGTAAACTCTTACGAGCAGGGCCCTCTCCCTACTTTACTTTCATCTACTTCTTACTCACCACTAGGGCACCTAACACTTGGTTGCTTTTGCTCATCTGCTTATGTGGGTGTTATGGTCGCTAATGTAGCAATGTATATTATCTATGTCCTGTTATTGTATTGTATTGCATTGTATTGTATTGTAAATCGCTGGTTACTTATTTGTTTATGTACTTTGTAAGGCGCTGCAGAACACTTGTGGCACCATATAAATAAATAATAATAATAATATATTACTCTGTGAGGTGACTGACAACTGGGGGGATGGAGGCACAAGGGAGGGATGGTACTTTTACAGTAAGTGGTAAGCACAGGTGGCATTGGTAGGTGAAATGACCCTGGGTCAATCTAATATAAACAATATCCTCTCGCAAAAAAATGTTGTTAAATCACCAAATCTATGTTTGATAAATGTAATGCAGGATTCTCCTCTCTCATCTTTTACCACTTACCTGGTGTGGTTGCATGTGGCAGGGAAACTGTCAGGGTTCCAGTCAATAGATAGACAGTAATTAGATAGACACTGTCTAGATAGACACAGATGTTAGTCAGACAATAGGTCGACAGAGACAAAAGGTTGACACAGAAAAGGTCGACATGGATAAAGGTCGACCGGGTCAAAAGATTGACACAAAAATGGTTGACACATGTTTTTATGTTTTTTAGGGTTAGGCACTTACCGGAGGGTTAGGGTTAGGCACTAAGGGAAGGTTAGGGTTAGGGTGAAGTTTAGGGTTAGGAAAAAAATAGACCATTTTTGTGTCAACCATTTTTGTGTCGACCTTTTAACCTCGTAGACATTTTGTACCTGTCGACCGTCATCCATGTTGACCTTTTGTCCCTGTCAACCTATTGTTGTTTAACATTTGTTGTCTAGCTAATTACTGTATATTTTTTATACCAAACCCAACTGTCGGAGGCTGCTGAAAGCTGATCTTCCGGCAGCCGCTGGGCTCAGCCCACCCGGCCGGCCTCTCTTCCCCAGCCTCCTCATGCTGGCCGGGCAGCAGGAAAGGGGCCTCTGGCTGCAGGAAGGCAATCTTCCTGCAGCCTGAGCTATAGGAGGTCAGTGCAGCCACAGGTGGCTCTCTAAGACAATTCTAATAGGATAGCTCACAGTGTGCAACAGATTTCCTGCTACAGTGCAGCCACACCCCCTCCCTCTCCCAGGCAACACCGCACCAGCTGAGATAGGCAAGAAAAACCCTGTGATAAAACGAAAACGTGTGTGTGTGTGTCTTAGCTATTTAAACTTCATTCAGTATTCATTTATTAATACATCTGTATATTTGTTTACAAAAATATATACTGAATAATGTTTATCTATTATTTACAATTAGTTAAAATGTGTTAGTAAAAAAATAAAAAAAAATCTACAATTTTGGGGACATTTTATACAATTTTATGACCTTTATTTATACCTAAATCCAGCCCAACCCATAATATACTTGAAGAGCAGCACCTGGAACAGCACAAGGAAGTTTCTCCCGAAAGCCATTGTTGCTGACTGTGGAGGCAGATAATTATTAACCTACATTCCTCAGGCTCTCATGTTTCACTACTTAATATCCAGGGAACTTTCCTAGATTTGCTAACAATTGAATGGCTCTTGTGAAATGATTGAGCTCAAATGCCTTAATGTGGGTATCCACTAGACAATATGCTCCATGAGCGAATGCGATATCGTCTAGTGTTTGCCCTGCAATATTGAGCATCCACACTGAATGAGATTGTACACGATATCGTTCAGTGACATCATCACCCTCCCTCATCCCCGTACTTGCAGAAACTGACAATATTGTCAGGTTGCCCTGAAAGTACAGGCAATGAAAGCGTTGACGGCATACACAGTGAACAATATTGTGGATGATGAACGATAATGATATCGTTATCTTTCAAAACGTCCAATATATCATCTAGTGCAGTGGTTCTCAAACTCTGGGCCTGATTCTGACCCGCTCGCGAGCGCTGTACGCTCGCAAGCGGGTCGATGGTGCCTAAGTGCGCATGCGCACGACGGAGGGAGCTCCGTCGTGCGCATGCGCGAGACCCGGCGAGCGACGGGGAATCCGTTGCTCGGGGTCTCGCACCAAAGGGGGCGTGCTGTCGATGGTGAGTGACAGCACGCCCCCTTAGGTGGGCGTGCCGGGGGCGTGGCTGCCAGACGGAGGCGTTCCCTTGTGGTAGGGTCTCGTTGCCGCAAGCCCCAGGGAGATTTCGGCTCTAACAGAGCCGAAATCTCTCCCACTAACATCACTTGTGATGTCAGTGGGGCCGCCCCCAAACGGAGGCGTTCACATGGGAACGCCTCAGTTTGGGCAGCCACTCCCCTGGCCCGCCCATCAAAGGGGGCGTGCTGTCACTCAACATCGACAGCACACCCCCTTTGGTACGAGACCCAGAGCGACGGATTGCCTGTCGCTATCCGGGTCTCGCGCATGCGCACTGGCTCTCCATCGACCCGGTTGCGAGCGCACAGCGCTTGCGTCTGGGTCAGAATCAGGCCCAGTGTCCAGTCTTAGCAGTTTATGTTGCAGTAAAATACACCACATAGAATGACTATGGCTTATAATGGAACCAAGCATAGACAGAACTTTACTTGATGTTGCCACAGTTACAGTAATATGCCAAATAACATATCAACGTATATGAGAGGAACTCCGCACCACCCAGCATCCTTTTGTCGAGACTGCACACAGGACGAAAATGCTGTTTGCAGCTAACGCCATCTGAAGATAGCAATAGCTGCTGTAGTCTATGGGCTACATTTCAGAATAATTACTGGGAGAGAGTTCCTCCAGAACCCTCCCCGGCAATGGCCGCCACACATGTGTGGTCAGTAAACTGTGCATGCACAGTAGCACTTGGGGGTACCAATAGAGGAGTAAAGAGATTGCTGATGTGGTCAATGCACACCGAACACATCACAGGGATTGGCTCCTTACAGGATGCATGTGGTATTTGATACATTCGGGTGGTATCTAATTTCTTTTTGCCGTGAATAGCAGCGATAAGAAATTACAATTATCCGTTCTGAAAACCAATAATTGATGTAAATGCCCCATAGGCACTTGCAAGAAAACTGGGAGAGATGTGGCTTAAATGGCAGTGCCATCTGCATCTGAGTGAGCACAAGCCAATAGCCATTGAGATGTATCCATAATTCCGAGATGGCCAATAGTAAACAGGGAAAGACGGGAATAGGAGGAACAGCATGTTAGGTTGCTGTTGCTCCTAGCTGCTATGGCAGACCAGGATGTGTTGTAGCCAGTGCTGGCAGCTCTGTGTCTTGTAATGGGAAACACTCACTGGCAGTGCTCCTATAACATATGGGCAGTTGGGCACCATTACAAACCAAGGCAGAGGACCTGGGCGGTGGCATAGGTTACATTGCCCTCACTATTACCCTGGTGAAAACAATAGCTTAGGAAATTATGAGAGATGAAAGACACACTGGCGTCACAAGGAGGGTACGGGGGTTGCAGGCCGCACCCGGGTGTCACCAGCCGAGGGGTGACACCAAAGTGCTAGCTCCCCCTCAGTGACAGGAGCCGGGTGCTGCATTACATGCAGCACTCTGCTCCTAGCACAGTGAGGGAGCCGGCACTTCACACAGGCTGGTCCCCGGGGGCAGCCTGCACCTCCGGCACCCACGGTTTTACAAAAAACGGGGGGTTCGGGCTGCGAGGCCTTGCCCCCACATGCAAGGCCACGCCCCTTATTTGCTGCCGCACAGAATACAGCCTCCCCGTCCCTGCCCGCACCGGGTGCAATGCAAGGTAGGGACGCCACTGGAAAGACATAGGGGTCTATTTACTAAGCAGTGTTAGGAGACAGAGTGAAAAGTGATAAGGTGCCAGCCAATCAGCTCCCAACTGTTATTTCACAGGTTGTGTTTGAAAAATTACAGTTGTGAGCTGATTGGCTGGCACCTTATCACTTTTCACTCTGTCTCCTAACACTGCTTAGTAAATAGACCCCATAGTATGTTTGGTACTTTATTTCCATCCTTTTTATCTCTCTCCAAGGCTTAGTACACAGACCCCCAAGTGCGTCAATGATGGCTAGTAAAAAGTTATAAATGTGGCATGACTGATATGACACCTCTTAATGATCATTCATAAACTGGTTTTCAATCCATGACTTCTATTGTGATACTATATAACATTAAAATGGAAACATCGAAAAAAAATGTATGGAGTCTAATTGCATAGCAGAATTTCAACTCTTTTTAAATATTGTGTTCACTGAAAACTTTTGTTCACTGAATCATCTTATATCACAAGTTTATGTTAATAGTAACAGTAACAATGAAAACAGAAATATCATAAGGAGCCTAGAAATCAGGGATTTTTCTCTGGAGGTGATCGCTATACCTAGAATCTTATAATTATTGTATATAAAGTATCAGAAGAGAAAATCAGACTTTTGGTAAATTAAGTTTGTGTTTATTGACAGATGAAACTGTCTTCAAACATTTAGATATGATCTCACCATATTATAGCAGGAGCATTGACTAATTGCAATTACTGTTTTTTTCCAGGAGAGGGCAACACAGCGCTCCCAGACACGTGAAGTAGAATTTAATATCAAGTATTTAGATGTAAGTATTTACTTTCTAGGAAAAATCCTTTTAAAAAAAAAAAAAATTTTGTTTAATTTTCATAAACATTGAAAAGTTACAAGAATTAATAATAGAAAATAATAATACAAAGTAATGTAAAATACAAAATAATAATGTTCCACTTTGGCTACTGGAGCTGCAAGAAAGCATACGTAAAGGAGATGAAAAAGAACACCAAGCTGAAAACGTAATTTTAGGAACAACACATTAAAGAATACATGTATAAACTGAGCTCAATAACAATATGGCCAAGGAAAAGCCTATAACTAAGTTAAAGTAGAACATTAAAGCTAGGGGGGTAAGGGAATGGGATTGAAATACCGGCGACTCAAATCCCGACAGTGACAGGCCGACAGGTGAAGATCCTGATGCCCGGTGGTAAGTATGCTAACCCTCCCCTCTCCCCCCTTAACCCTAACCCTCCCTTAGAGGTGCCTAATCCTAACCTCCCCCCGTAGTACCTAACCCTAACCTCTCCCCCATGGGTGCCTAAACCTAACCCCCCCCTCCCCGCACCCTAAACCTAACCCTCCCGGAGGTGTGCCTAACTCTAACCCCCCCTTCCCCTAGCCTAACCCTAACCTTCCCAGGGGGTGCCTAGCCCTAACTCCCCCAGGGGGTCCCTAAACCTAACCCCCCCATCCCCGGGCTAAGTGTATACTTATCCGGCAGAGAGGATGATCGGTCCGGCGTCGGGATTAACATAGGCGTCGGTATTTCGATGCCTATGTTAAATCCCTTGCTGGGATTACGCTGTCGGGATTGAGACCAGCGGCCGTGCGGCCGCCGGTCTCATAGCTCATAGCTACATCCCGGGGGTCTGCTCATGGACAGCATATGGCAAAACTAAGGTGTATCACTGTTGTTAGGGTTATAACAAAAGATCCAAAAGGTCCTGGGATGGATGAGGAACTACTGTAAATATGCCAATTGCTCCAGGCCCAGACATATTTATGGCACTTGTAATGAAATAAGAGGATATTTTATCCATGGTTGCACCCTGCCAAATGTTGTTTAGAAGCTGTCACCAAGTTGGAAGGAAGCACCAAACATCGACCAAAAATCAACCCAAATCGACTTTCAGTAAATATACCCCTAAATCACACAGTTACTACAGATCATTTTTGACATTGTTTAAAAAAATTATGTCAAACACCATCTGTTAGTAAATGTATGATTTAGACCCTGAAATACAAAATCAACCAAAAATCTTGGTGTCCGGCCACCAAGCACTGAGCAGCATTGCGGATTTGTACGGAATATTTGTCACCATGCTTCTTGTGGACATCCAGTGGTCAGCCAAGGAGTAAAAAACAAAGAGATTTGGAGATGCGCATATTAAGGACATTGTTGAGGAAATGAGTACTTTTGGCCCAAAGTCGTACAAATCTTAGGCAGGACCGCCAGATGTGAACAAACAATCCAACATCGCCACACACCCCACAACATTGATCTGAGGTAGAACTGTATTTTCCTGTTCTGCCTGGTAGGGACCACCTATATAATAAATCTTATAGGAGGGTAGAGGCCCTTGAAACCCTTTCCCTAACTGTGGACTAGGAGCCAAGTTGGTCTGGAGGAAGCTGGTATTGCTAAAGGATGATGCCAGATGTGAGAAATCCTCTTTTCATGTATTTTACTTGGTTGATTATTGAACAATGGTTTTCAGAGAGGAAGTTAATGTCACTGTAAAGCCTTTTTTTACTGTGCTGGTAATAGGCTCCGTCTGCTCATCTGGAATGTTAGGGGGCTGAATGATAAGAGAAAGCATTCTTTGGTTTTGACTCTAAATTAAAAAAATACAAAGTAGATATTTTGGGTCCGATTCGGAGGTAGACGCTATTGCAGCCACGACTATGTCTTTTTTTGTGCAGTGGGACTGCGAATGTATGCTAAGCAGTTTTTGCAAAACGCTACTCCAAGCCCTTTAATTTGCATATTTTTAGTAAGTAGATTGCATTTCTCATACTTTCAATGGGATATGCGATCTGCTTCAAATTTACCAAAGTTGAATTGTAATTAAATACCGAGGGGTGGGGACCCTGGGATAATAATGCCACCTGGAGATGGTGTTAAGCAGGGTTCCCCCAAAAAAAACCAACAGAGCCTGGAGTAGGCTTCTGTAATCAACCTGTGTGTCTGATAGACTGCAGCCCTAATCAAAGTGTAAAAAAAAATAAAAAGTTAGATTAAAAAATATATATCACTTACCTGCCCCTAGACCGATGACCAGTGTTCCGGTGAAGTCCTCCGGGACTCTGGTCAGCTGGTCTCCGAGATCTTGCTCTTTGACCCCGATCAGCTGTAAGAGCTCAGAGACCAGCTGACCGGAGTCCCAGAGGACCTCACCGGAGCACCGATCACCAGACAGGTAAGTGTACAGCTGTGAGTGTATTTTTTGTGAAAAATACCCTGAAAAGTGTGTGAAGAGTTTTTGCAGGGACAGAGGGCTTGATTCAGACCCGCTCGCAAGCGCATTGCGCCCGCAAGCGGGTCGATGGTAGCCCAGTGCACGGCGTGTGCACTGCGTGTGCGCGAGCCCCGGAGCAAGCGCAAAAAGCACTCGCTCCGGGACTCACTACAAAAGGGGCGGCTGTCGATGCCGATCGACAGCTCGCTCCATTTTGTAGGCGTGACGGGGGGGTGGCTTCATAAACGGAGGCGTTCCCATGCGAACGCCTGCCGTTTGTGGGCGGCCCCACTCACATCACCAGTGATGTCATTAGGAGAGCCAGAAGCTCTCTGGGGCTTGCGGCCACGAGATCCTACCACAAGGATCTCGTCGCAAGCCCGATGGTCGCGATGGTCTTGACCATCGCGACCATCATCATGGCCGCTCGCAATAGAGGCCGCAGCTAAAAAAACCTGCGCCCGCCCTGATTCAGAGCGAGCGTTCGCTTTTTGCAAGCACCTCTGAATCAGGCCCAGAGCTTTCTCGCAAGCTCTGTCCCTGAATGCAATATTTGATACATCTTTGCAATGTATGCAAATATCGCATTGTGAATCCTGGCGATATGAACCCATCAGAGTCTGAGATGCGGATTGTGATAAATAGGGCTCTAAGACTTAAGAGGGGAATTCAATTAGCCTCGATAAGCCACTTTTTTTATAAATATTTTCACCGGTGAAAACTTTTCACCTAAAATGCATATCGCCAAATCCTATTATTCACTACCTTCTGACTAGGTGATAAGTTTTGCACAACCCCTGTTTTTAGCTAAAAATGTTGGGATTTGGGGCCTGATTCAGCCGCGTACGCAAATTACAACTATGTTCGCAGATCGGCCGATTGTTGCGTAATGCGCATGCACCACACTGCGTGTGTGCTGCGATCACACTGTGATTACACATCACAGAGTGAGTGACAGCCCGTGAGCGTTTGGGGGCGGTGATGGGGGAGTGGTTTCAGAAACGCAGGCGCGCCTGTCCGTTCGAACGCAGCTGCATGGGCGTGCATAAATTAGCCACTGCGATTGCATACACAGCCTGAGTACTCACTGTGAGTGACGAGACTTGTAGTTTCTGCGACTGGCCAGACTGTAATTGTGCATGACAGGCTGATGTGTTTCAATGGTACCGATGTGTACGCAGAACTGCGAGGTATTACAGATGTGAGAAGGCAGCAGTGGGCATCTCTATGCTGGCTGAGTGGTGGCAGGCATTAGCATATTTTCGCAGCTTCATTGTGTGCGATTACACAGCTGAGATCGCAATTGTGATCCATATTGGATCAGGCCCACAGTCCTTAATGACTAATTAGGTCAAAATCATTTTTTAATTAGCTTAATTTAGCCAATGACGCAATTTTTGGGGTAAAAAAGTGCAGAACAATGGATTAATTGATGTGGGACAGGTATATGGGTGTGTTGCATAAATGGGACAGGTGTTTGTAAGATTGCAGGTGGGTGTTAGAGGTATTTTTTTGAAGGTTTTTTAAAAGTGGCTTTAATTGTCACCAATAGCCAAAAACAGATGCGCACATAGACAAGATACGCAAAATTATCTCACAAAAAGACGCAAAGGGTGCGATAACTTAACACACATTAAGTTATCGCATTACCGTGGCTAATTGAATTCCCCCTAAATGACATTGGGCGGGATGCATGACGCATCCCTTCGCATGCATACCGGCGTTGATAACGCCGGTATGTATGACCAGCACCGCAAAGAGCCGCTGTCTCGGTAAGATAGGCCCTTTGCGATGGAGGGACTTACTGCTCTATGACCCAGAAGCCCCTCTGGCGTCATTCTGCGCATGCGCCGCGGGGGGTGCTGGGAGGGATCCCTCTTACAGCACTCTCCCGAAAGAAGCCCATAGGCTTCTATGGGTAACGCCATCAGGAAGACGGTGTTACCCACTGCAACCAACCCCTGGCGTGCATCACATTCCCGGGCTTGGTGTATTTTGGGGGTTAGACTGCATTTCTCAGGTTGCTGCATCCTGCCCAATATCACTTTATTGTGGCCTTTTCATGTAATGTAAACTCTATGAGTAAACACTGTTCTTCACTCTAATGGGGAGTTTTATCATACCTTCTATAGAGGACAGGTGGAGGAGTTGCCATTGCAACCAATCAGCTTCTAACTAAAGCATGTACTTGATAAATGATAGCTAGAAGCTGATTCGCTGCTCTGGAAAACTTCTTCACTTGTCCTCTTTGGAAAGTTTGACACATCTCCCCCTAAACCTTTTAACGAGAATCATTTATTATAATATCCTATGGGCGCAATCCAATTAGCCATGACTCTCCTCGTGCCATGAGTAAATCCGGCTGTATGCCACACTTACATTATCGCCGGACTCGAGGATTTGTATTTGCAGCCCCATAGGGCTATATATATATCTGAAAACAGTACAGGGATTATACAGGAAGTACCAGGAGCGTATTAAGAAAGGAGGGGGCCCGGGGCTCCCTCTCTCTCCGGTGGCGGGCAGCGCACTTAGAACAGCACTTCTGCAGTAGACTCTGGGCACTAGTCTGTGCCCAGAGTCTACTGTGCATGCACGCTGCCGCGCCATTTTCCTGGTGATTTCCCTACTCCACATGTGCGACACGCCCGGAAAATGGCCGCGGCGACCATTTTCCTGAAGATTTAGACGATTTTTACAATGCTGATACCGCCGACGTAGGACTTTGGAAAGATAAGTATTATAAATATGGGTGCAGGGTGTGCGATGTGGGCCCCCCTGGACTCAGGGTCCCGTGTGCCTTGCACACCCTGCACCCATTATTTGGGAAGGATATATTATAGTTACTTTCAAAGTTTTATTATGTGCTTTCTTCAATGAAAATAAACTTAGTTTCAAACATCATGTATTCAGTTTTACTATGAGGAACATGTTTTTTACTTGTGGTCTAACATAGAGATAATAAATTATTCACTCTGATTTTTTGAGGAAGGTTTCCCGTGAAAAACTTTTTCCCAGACAAAAGTCACACAAAACTTGATAACGATGATAATAATAATAATTTCATAAGGTCTGTACGTAACCCCTAACTCTAAACCTAACCTAACCCTAATACTTACTGTTGGGATCGCAGCCCCGGGGATTCTGCCGCATTAAATCTGACTCCTTTCGGGATGGATTCTAAGCGTCGGGATGCCATGTCTATAACCTGGATGAAATCGTGAGGTGGGACAGAGCAGAGCAGTAAGGGGGGGGGGGGGAGGGGAGCAGTGGGTGGGGAGGAGCGCGGGGGCAGGCTGAGATGACCTGGGTCACTTTACTATTAATGATAATAGTTTTGTAGTTGTTGCTAGTACAGTATACAGAATGTATGTCTAGTTGTATAGGTCTGTATTTTTATCACATTGTATTGACTTTATGGTAGTATATTGGCTTTTGTATCATAACCGGAATGTAGCTTCTATAAAACCTCAATGAAGAAATTTGCCAACCACATGGATTATTATGCATTATTACACATGTCAACATGGTGAATCTAAAAGAGGGCCATGGGATGCAGACAGCACGTCGACTTTTACTATGTTGACAGACTTCAGAATGTTGAATATTATGATGTCTGTATGGTTAAAATGTCGACATCTAACATGGCATCACTCCTAAAGTGTCGCCTTACGACATGTCAACATAAAAATGCCAAGAACAGAAATGTTAGGGTTAGTATTAGGGTTATGATTGCTCGACGACATTGTCACCATGTCGATATTTCGTCAGTGTCAACATACTGCAAGTCAACCTTGTAGTTATTGACATGCTAAACATGTCGACATTCTAAATGTTGCCATGGTGAACGTCAACAAAATATAACAAACCCACATCACGCATTATAAGCCTATAAATTTATGTTGAATAATTGTGTTTTAGAGAAATAATTTTAGATAATATATCCAGAAAGCTGGTTTAAAAACTGTCTTAGAACAGATAATAGATAAGCATTTTGCGCCATCATCACTTAAATGAAAGCCTAGTGCCACAAATGACAAATTAATCTTCTACAGACAACCCATAAAGACAACAGTTTGAGACATCGGCTCTAAGTGTTTCATCCACAGGTTCTCTATATGGATCTGAGAGTAAGCTTCATTTCTACTTTGCAGGATTGCTGGACATCCGACAGCAGCAGGATCCGCACACAGAGTGCCCCCGAAGAGGCCACTGGCGCATCCTCACTCTGTCCTGAGGAACTGAAGAAAGAACAGAGGAGCGGTAAGAGGGTAGTTCCTATGAATTAGTCCTGTGTAGTACCATGTAGTGTCTTACAATAATGATACTCTAATTTAGAGGAATGAGCCAGTCTCTTATAATGTTTATTTAATGATCTTGGGTCACTTTTATACCACACAACAATCCTGTATTTACCAAAATGGACATGGTCTGTAGATTGGGAGCGTGAGCAAGTCATATTGGATACGTCGGCATGTATATCCCAGTTTTGTTATTGGGACTATTGGCAGATAAGGAGTTTATTAGAAGGAGTGTGCTCGGGCCTCGACCCCCTAAGTGACAATTACTCCACTTGTCCCCACTACCAGAGAGGACTATGGACTCCACCACAACTACATAAAGATAGGTGTACTGTTTAGAGCAACTGTCAAGTTTCTAACATGTGAGTTCACACCACTGGATGATAAATAAATATCAATATTATGATATGTATCAGTATGCAATCGGGAAGCCGACTGCCTTAATACCGGCAGCCGGCTTCCCGACTGTCATATCCCGGCGAGGGTGAAATGCCGGGCGTCTAGATGTAGACGCACGGCATTTCCCCGACGCCGGGAGACCGGCGCCCGGCATCCCGATCGTAGTGATGCCGTGCACCGCAAGCGGACAGCCGCAGGGGGGGAGGGCTAGGTTTAGGCCACCCGAGGGGGACTTAGGGTTAGACACCCCCCCGGGAGGTTTAGGGTTAGGCTAGGGGGAGGGAGGGTTAGGGTTAGGCACCCCCGGGGGGGACTTAGGATTAGGCACCCCCCCGGGGGATTTAGGTTTAGGTTGCGGGGAAGGGGGTGGTTAGGGTCAGGCACTTGGGGGGGAGGTTAGAGTTAGGCACCCCTAAGGAGGGTTAGGGGGGTTAGGTTAGGTTAGAGAATACTTACCTATCCACGATCAGGATTTCCAGCACTGTCAGGCTTCCGCTGCCGGGAACTCTGCTGATGTCAGGCTGCCGCGGCCGACGGTATTTCATACTGATTCCTATGTATCAACACTAGTTAGGTAACAAAGTGCAAGTGAATAAATACCAATGAAGTAAATAATAGTAAAATATGGAAATTCATATAGTAATATAAATTTAAATTCTAAACCATAAAGTTAAAACAGTGATGTATATTTGACATAATCGATCATATAAGACACATAAAAATACTAATATCTATAAAAGGTAAAAACACACAAATACAGATACTAAGAGGGGTGTAAATAAAGTTTTTTATCACAATGGGAGGATAAGAAGACATATATAAAACAGGAATTCATAAGATAAAATGTCTTAGCATAGAAGTTTAAAAGAATGCTCAGTAAATCAGAAAAGATATTTTTGAAAATAAATAAGAGTCCTGTTAAAGTTTGGCAATAAATAGACTTCTCTTATCTGAGTAAATTGTCAGTATTAATTCCATGAGGCATCACTGATAAGAGAAGTCTTTTTATTGCCAAACTTTACCAGGACTCTTATTTATTTAAAAAAACATCTTTTCTGATTTACTGAGTTACGGATTTGAGGGGGAAAACTATTTAGCTGCGTCTAACAATGGCTGTTCTCACACATGTCTGACCCACAGTGGATGTGTTATTTTATTATGACTGTCGACATTTTGAACCTGTCAACATTTTATTGTCAACCTTTTAATTTGTCTATATTTTAGATGTTGACATTTTGACTATTGACATTTTGACCCTGTTGACATTTCAAACTGTCTATATATTGAATGTTTAAATTATGTGTAAATAATGTACCGGTTGACATTTTGACTGTCTACATATTATTTGTTGTCATATAGTCCATGTCGACATTTTGGTTGTCTTAATATTGTATTTATCGACATTATGGTGTCTATTGTTTAAATGTTTACATTTTGACTGTCTAAACAATATACCCAACCCTGCAAATTTACATCCCCTATTTCCCTTATCTACACAATTTCCCTATTTTTTTTTAAGTCTCCCCTCACTCTGCTAGATAGTCCTCTTTTCAACCACTTGTTCCCTCCTCTTTCCACCTCCGTAGTCTCCTCCATCCCCCCTCTCTCCCCTCAGCTGTGTCCCTACTAATCCCAAATTCCTCCCACCTCCCCACCTCTCTCCCCTCATCTGTCTCCCTACTGCTCACCTGCATCCCCATTACTCCATTTTCTATTACTTCTCTCCCACCATGGTCCTGCTACCCCACCACTAAGCCCTGCACCCTACCTTTTCTCCAAATCACTTCTCCTCACCTCCACTCACGTCACACTATTCTCCCGCCTTGCCCACCACCTTCCTTGATCAGTAGCCTGTACTATACCAATGTTCTCTTCATTCCCATGCTCCAAATCAATCTCACCTCCACAAACCAGCAACACTAATAATCTCATTTACATCTCTTCCTTTAACTATGTCCAAACTAGTCCCCACCCATTATCAATCAATTTCCAACTCATGGACTCATGTTCTCTCATACTCCCCTCCCTGGGGTCAGCATGGTGTAGTGTAGGAGTCCTTCTATCCCCCTCCTGCTTCTTCCAAGTTATACCCTCAGAACTGTGTCTTTCATTCTCTTCCTCTGAGATTTATGCTTTTTCACTCTTCTTACCTGTTCGCCTTCAAGTAGCTTTCATCTATCGTCACCCTGGCCCTATCTCCATATTCCTTGACAATTTTGCTACCTGGCTCCCCCATTTCATGTCTTCAGACCTACCCTCCCTCGTCTTATGTTACTTAAATATTCCTATAGATGTCCCCATGGACCCCTCTGCCTCTAAATTCCTTACCCTCCTATCATCTTTTGGTCTCTATCAATGGTCTCCTCGCCCTCCCATTTGCGTGGACACTTACTTGATCTGGTCTTCACTCACCATTGTGATATCTCTGACTTTACCAATTACTCAGTTCCTCTCTCTGACCATCATCTTCTTTTTTTAACTTATCCATCACTCCTTCTCCACCTCTGCTCCCCAAGGCTGCCATTACCAAGCGTAACCTCAAGGCTTTTGACACTATGTCATGCTTGACTAATTTCTTGCCCTCAATGTCTTTTTCATGCCCTGACCAAGCTGTTTCCCTTTACATTGTCTCACGTACTTGTGCCATAGACTCTGTTGCAACAGCGGTCACTACCCACCTTTGCAGATAATCGCCTCAACCTCGGCATTCCAAATACACCAGATACCTGCAAAAATGGTAATGAATCGCCGAGGTCAGTGGTTAAAATTGCGCTCCAATGCAGTCCTCCATTTCAAATATATGCTTCTGACATACAGTGCTGCCTTCTTCCCTCTCTAAATAGTCTTATTTTAAGACACTTATCTCCTCCCAGTCCTCCAACCCCATAAACTTTTTGCCACTTTAAACCCACTCCTTGACGTCACCATCCACTTCACAACCAAGATAGAATCCATCTGTCTGGACATCACATCCCAACAGACCCTCCTCATTCCATCCTCATCTTTCTCAGCATGCCTCGTCCCATCTTCCCCATCCTTTTGATCATCTTTGAATTCCTTCTCCCCAATATCTGGAGATTTTAATGTGGCAATCATCTTAAAGGCAAAACCAGCTTGGTTTTACTCTTAAAATGATTCCTGCATTAAAAATATGGGAAGACTCTCAGGAATTCCCGCAGCAGCTGCAGCTCGCAACCTATTACATAAGCCCTTTTGTTTTTTCAAAAAATACCATTAGTCTTTTTACTTTATTCTAACAA
This sequence comes from Taudactylus pleione, assembly GCA_031769625.1. Lineage (NCBI taxonomy): Eukaryota > Metazoa > Chordata > Amphibia > Anura > Myobatrachidae > Taudactylus > Taudactylus pleione. The sequence goes on along the minus strand of JAUIMM010000116.1, from coordinate 19,024,421 downwards.
GTCAAAAATGTTTAACCCAAATGGCCAAAAAAGTGTTTTTTATTGAAGTTTCAAGAAAGGGAACCAAAAGAAAATGTTTGTTTGTTTTTTTAAAAAAAAAAACACCAGAAAGAAATACTTTGTGGTTCTAGTTTTGCCAAAAATCCACCTTTCCAAAATAGTAAAAAGCAGGATTTTATGGGGTATATTTACTAAAGTGAGAGTTTTTAGAAGTGGAGATTTTGCCCATAGCAACCAATCAGATTCTACTAAACATTTAACTAGCACCTTCTAAAAGATAATAGCTAGAATCTGGTTGCTAGGGGCAACATCTCCACTTCTAAAAACTCTCACCTAGGATTTAAGAAAAAAAAAATATCTGCACTTGAAAAATTAAAATGCATTTTTTTTCCACTGTCTCATATAATTGCTTCTTATGTGCAGGAAGAATACGGTAGGCCAACAAGGCCTAACATTTTATAAACTAGACAACCTACTCAGGGGCATTTCTAGAGAGGAGGGGGCCCGTGTGCAGTCTCCGACACGGACCCCCTCCTCTCCGCCCGGCGGCCGGCAGTGCACTGAGCTGTGTGCAGCCATCCCCGGAGTTATAGACTCTGGGCACTAGAGTGTGCCCAGAGTCTATAGTGTATGCACAGGTAACCGGGAAAATGGCCGCGTCGGCCATTTTCCCTGTACTGCGCATGCGCAAACGATGGGAAAATGGCCGCCGTGGCCATTTTCCACTCGTTTTACAGCGCCGGACACCCGCGCTGACGTGGGACTCCGGAGAGGTAAGTAATATTATGGGTGCAGTTTGTGCGGAGCGGGGCCCCCCTGGACCCAGGGGCCCGTGTTCCCCGCACACAGGGGCTGGCTGGCAACTTTTAGCCTGGGGGGCAAATGCATGCAGGCGGCCCTGGCAGGGGAGTAGCGTGTAGCCAGGGTGTCCGAAGAATATGCGTGCTACGGCGCCCCCCCCCCCCACCCCCCTCAAGTGTTCCAGGGAGGAGGCGGGTCCAGATGGGATTAATGTAAGGCAAAAATAAAGATTAGGGCAGCCCCCTGTCATAGTGCCCATATGCAGTGCCCCCATGTGCCACAAGAGAGAACACCCTTATGCAGGCCTCCAGTAGTGTCCCCAATAGTAGTCCCCCCCCTCGTAGTGCCCCCAGTAGTAGTAGTAGTCCCCCCCCTTTGTAGTGCCCCCAGTAGTAGTAGTCCCCCCCCTTTGCAGTGCCCCCAGTAGTAGTAGTCCCCTCCCCCTTGTAGTGCCCCCAGTAGTAGTAGTCCCCCCCCTTGTAGTGTCCCCAGTAGTAGTCCCCCACCCCCCTTGTAGTGCCCCCAGTAGTAGTCCCCCACCCCCCTTGTAGTGCCCCCAGTAGTAGTAGTCCCCTTATAGTGCCCCCAGTAGTAGTAGTCCCCTCCCCCTTGTAGTGCCCCCAGTAGTAGTCCCCACTTGTAGTGCCCCCAGTAGTAGTAGTAGTCCCCAGTAGTAGTAGTCTCCTCCCCCTTGTAGTGCCCCCAGTAGTTGCCCCCAGTAGTTGTAGTCTCCCACCCCCCTTGTAATGCCCCCAGTAGTAGTAGTCCCACCTTTGTAGTGCCCCCAGTAGTGCCAGACCCCCCCTTTGTTGTGCCCCCAGTAGTGCCAGACACCCCCCTTGTAGTGTCCCCAGTAGTGCCAGACCCCCCCCCTTTGTAGTGCCCCCAGTAGTGCCAGACCCCCCTTTGTAGTGCCCCCAGTAGTGCCAGATCCCCCCCTTTGTAGTGCCCCCAGTAGTGCCAGACCCCCCCTTTGTAGTGCACCAGTAGTGCCAGACCCCCCCCCCCTTTGTAGTGCCCCCAGTAGTGCCAGACCCCCCCCACCAGTAGACCAGCATAATATAAAAAACAAAATACAAAAAAACACTTACCTGAATCCCCGCTCCCGCCGCCGCCATCTGCTCCTCCGTCTGTCCTCCCGGGCCGGGCCGCTCTGCATTATGGGAGAGACGTCATATGACATCATGACGTCTCTCCCATTGCCCACTGCGGGAGCCGGAAGATGGAGCGAGCTCCCGCAGTGGGCGCAGCAGCAGCAGCAGCTAATGAGAGTCTGACAGACTCTCATTGGCTGCTGCCTACAACAAACACACAGCTGCCGGAGCCGGCGGCTCTGTGTTTGTCAGTGTAGCGCTGACCGAACGGACACATGCGGTGCAGTCTGTGTCACAGTGACACAGACTGCACCGCCACCGGCCCGTGGCCCGCATGACGCTGCGGCCCGGGGGGCACATGGCACCCTGCCCCCCGGCCCAGCCCGCCACTGCCCGCACACCCTGCACCCATTATAGATACGCCCCTGAACCTACTGCATTGCATTTTTTAGATTTCCACATCTGTGGAAAATGTTATTTTTTTGTATACTGTTTCAGTTATTGTCTGGTGATACTAAGGGGGCACATTGTTTAAAAGAGGAGACTCCCCTCGTTCATGACAGGGTGCCTCCATGTGTGTGTGGGCCGGTATAGGGGAGGAAGGGCACAGTTTTCCCTACACAATCTATGGGAAACTATTTTTTTCTGTAGCACTAGGTGACATTACCGGCGTAATTAAGGGCGTGATAGGACATTAGTCTGTTAGCCTCCCACCCATATTTTCCATAGTGTAGGTAATATTGTCTGGTGATCAAAGGTGAACCCCAAACAGTACTGTAGCTACTAGAGGGCCAAATAATTTGAAAGAGCGGACTCCCCTCTTTCAAATATGAGTGCACACAAAGTTGCTGGTGTCGTTATGGGGGTGAGGGGGCACACAGTGCCCTCCACCCATATGCTGAAAATGTATGTTTTCCGTAGTGCATGGTAACATTGTCCGGTGATCAAGTGTGATCACCAGACAATAACTAGTAAGGGGACACATCATTTGGACTTGTCCTCCGCTGTTTATGTGTATATACAGATGAAGAGTCCCACTCCGCAGTGAAAGGGTTAAATCTGATGACTATCACACCGGCTCCAGCTATTACATTTGGCCTCATGCCTTCACAAGCACTGTTGACATCACCAAGCTCCATATTGTAAAGACAGCCATTTTATGGGATAAACCAATATTCAAGACTATATTGCACAGAATTATTGACTGAAAATAACTCTTTTGTTTCTTTTACTTTCAGATTACAGTTTTCATAATATAGTTTGATTAGCCTTCATAGCTTAGACAAAATAATATGGCTTCTGTTTTAGCTGCAGCATTCCTGTTTCTATTGTTTCTATTGGCTATGCCCACTGACAAATGTGTCAGGGTTTATGATTTGTGTATATTTAGTCTTCAATTCTGTCTAATCAATGTAAATAGGTGTTAGAGTAAGCCTTCTGAGCTGCATTCATGTACAGTAGGCATTAGTGATGTCACAACATCTTCTGAAATTCATGGGCTGTGTTGGTTCAGCACACAAAATGGCTGCCTCCACTATGGTAGGCCCTGAGTATGGGAAATAAAAGTTGCATCTCCTGTGCAGTGGGTATTTTATGGACAGAAAATAGTTTTGTCTTTATGCTGTTTACATTTATTTGCTAAATTTTAACAAATTGCTCACTGGTATTCTGTTAATTTCTTTGTTCCCTCAGCCAGCCTACCAGCTCCAAGTCATGGAGTGAAATGGACACATGGTAAGAACGTACATTGAACATGAGTTGGATTGGGTGTACTAAATGTTGGTGAGGAATGATAAGGTTATGGACATGGCAGAAGCATTACAGTCCACAAAACCTTTAACATTTTTATTTCAAGATTACAGTGAAAAATGTATCCTAAAAGTTTTAATGCTAGGGAATTTTTATAATACTGTTATACAGCTATTCTTTCATGTTATTTATTTGTTTTATTTTTAAAGTCAATTGTCAGTGCGTATCAGCATATATATGCTAGCAGCTTCAGTGTATGCAGCTGGCGTGTACCTAGAACACACCATCAGTGTAAAGTCTTGTCATCAGAGATACCATCATTTTTACTTTTGTGTTCTAACAACAGAAGAGGTGACACTCATCAATGGTGATTGGGTGCATGCTTGTATGTTTGTTATTGTAATTATCCTTTTTGATTACAGGAGGTGTGCATCACAGCTTACATAGTCAATGTTTAAAACACAATAGTTTTTCTCCTAGTAGAATTTACACTTTGTCTGACATAGGGCTTTATTCATAGATGTACGCAAACCCGATGATCTGTGTACAATAGTTATGGGTCTGGGCATGCACAGAATGGGTTCTGCGTGATCGCTCACAGTCTCCCGTTAGCCAAAGCATGATTGACAAGCTGCGGCGTTTGGGGGACGGACACAAGGACTGTTCTCCAAAATGGAAGCATATCGCACCTGTTTTGCAGGCATGCTGAGCCCAGGGTCAGAGGCATCAGACACAGACTGCTGGACCCGGCTGTCCAGTTCCAACAGCCAGGCTGAGTAAGTTTCTCTTACGCAGCCTGGCCAAAGTAGCAACCATTGCGATCGGTGATCCGAGGTATCGTTTACGGGCGCTGCATTCGGATTGCAGATGCATGCAGGAGGTGTCTATTTCCTACAGACATCTCATGCTGCATTAGTAATTTAGCTAAATCAGGCCCATAACCGTCTGCTCTTAAATATTTGTTTTGTCTGGCCTCCTGAGTGTTTTTGTTTTTCAGATCAGACCCCACATCCTCATATTGACTGGAGCATGAACTCTGTTGAGAGCTTGGCAAAGTACAGAGAGGTCATCCTAAAGAGCATGACAGAAGGACACCTCAATCAACTCATCGATTTTCTGATGTCCAAACGTGTACTGAACCGGGGTGACTATGAAGACATCAAAGCAGAGAGAACTTTACAATGTAGAACAAGGAAATGCCTGGACACCTGCTCTGAAAAGGGAGTAGAGGCATCCTGGATGGCTATAGTTTACCTCCGCTCCCGAAATGTAATTTTTATGCCCCCTAGAAACCCAGCGTGAAAATGAGAAGAAAATAGAAATATTGTTGCTGTGGAACACTAATGAATTGACTCATTGTACTCTGCTGCACCTGTTGGTGGGCATTTACCTACCATAGATGGCCCACAGGCACAGAATCCAGCTATAGTGGTGTGCTATGTGGCCATGTAAAATACACACAATGATATAGATAGTTATATGTGAGTATGAGATGTAATATAATATCATTGACTTTATATATGACCTCCTCCTATTGCTCAGGCTGGTAGATTGTATGCTGTACTAGAAACAGTTCCCAGAATTAAGAAGTCCCAGTTGTTATGGAACTAATATGCCCTGCTTCTTCTCTTGTATATGTACAGATGGGTCCACATTCATCTAGCCTCCTTGAGCATTAAACAGCCATGCCATGGCGTGACTCAGTAGCAAAGAGCTTCTTTTCATGCAACTTTTTACCTTCAAATATGAATCATTTGGACATCAATGTGAATAGAACACACTAGCAGCTTCTGCTGATTAAAATGATATGCAGCATGCCTATGTTTGTTGTATCTGCATGCACTACATTAGTGTCACAGCTGCTGACACTGTAACATAGCTTTTTGCATGCAGATACACCCACAGTTGCACACAGAACATAGGCATGCCGCATATCATTTTACTCAGCAGAAGCTGCGTGTGAGTTGCATTTGCATCGCTGTGTGAATCGGACGCATTTAAAGGTAAAAAGTTGCGCTACAGAGTCACACGACGCTCCCATGTTATGTGTGACATGACTTGTAGCGCACGGAGAATAGATGTATGTGAACACATCTGTAATATGAATAAGACTTAAAGATCTAGAGACAAGAAGCAGCTTAACGGAACAGTCACACTCATGACAATATTCCGTTCCTTTACAAAAAGATCAAATCGTTATATCGTGAATGAGATCATGTTTTTGCATTTCCTGCTATTTCCTTTATCATTATTGTCATTGTTGCTTTCTTTCCCTTACAATTTGTAGGCAGTTATTTCATAGCTATACATATTCTGGAGGTCTGGTACAACTGTTGACAAGTGCCCTATTTAAAGGTTTGGTATGAAAATTCAGGTTTTTTTAATATTTCTTAATAGGACTTGACTACCTTACCAGTGGGATATTGTCATTAGCAGGGCCGTAGCTAGGGTAGTGCAGCCGGTGCCATCGCACAGGGCATCGCAGGTCAGGGGGCGCTGTTTGGGCCTGTCAAATTTCTGTTTATTATCATTCTTGCTTGTAACTTCCTCTTATTTCATCCCCAGCATCCTGGCCTCCCCTATCTCTTCCCTTGCCCTTCCCCATGAGGCCATGGCCCTTTTTTGGGTGCATTATTTCCCTTTAATGAGGGGGCGCCAATGGTCTTTCTGGCAAAGGGCACCACAGGCTCTGGTCATTAGGTCAACATTTACAATGTCAACATTGCTAAAATTAGGGTTAGGCTGCAGGCCAGGAGGGTTAGACCGCCGGCGTAGTTAGACATAGGCGGGGGGGTTAGGGATAGGCACTATATGGGGGTTTAGGGGTAGGGATAGCAGAGAATTATTACCAGAATGCAGGGGGCTCACTGGTCTGCCCTGGAAGTGATGGAAACATGACTGCCAGGAGCAGGAGCATACTAAGATGTCAACATTTCATCAGTGTCTACATTATGACCATATCGATATTTTCATGTCGACATTATGAAAGTTACCTTGTACTCATGTGTGGTGTGGATCCCTTGCTCTTAGATGGGTTCCGGCTATCTTACTCTTAGGTGTAGGTTCAGGAAGTGCCACTCTCTCAACATAAAGAGCAACAAAATATTTTTATTTTATATTTTTAATTTTAAAAAATATATTTAATCAGTAACTTAAGAGTTATATATATAAAAATCTATACTGTTTGTCTATTTTTTGGAATATGGTTCTCCTTATGGAAGTATTCTGACATTTTATGGTATGTTATGTTAACTATATAAGCATCTGTGTTATCGGGTTGTAATATTAGATCAATGGTACTCATAAGACATTTGTCAAGAACCACAAATAGTTTTTTATGGGAAGACAGTAACCTCTGAAAATACTGGGAGTGCATAAGAAATCAATGATTGGGCTGGGGGTAGATACTCCAGCGCTCCAGAGTGTGAGATTGCAAACTCTTAATTACATAGGGATTAGCTAAGGCTGGAGTCTGAGAAATAAGCTAGGTACACACTATACAATAATTGGGCCGATCAGCTTGGCCCAATCTCAAAGTGTTTATGCAATACCCAGGGCCGTTTATCATTCCAAAAGAAGTTGAATAAGATGATTGGGTTTCCTCTGCTGTACGACATTTCTCCAAAATGATGACCCGATATCATACACATTTTGTAGTGTGTATGATTTTGCAATCATCTGTCCAAAATTTCTGCCGATATATAATTGTTCGGATCGGAACGATAAATCACTAGTATGTACATTCAAAATCAGAAGTTGTAAAGATCGTTTCATCAATCGGAAAATCGTTAAGTCGGTCACATCATGAGTGAAATCTTTCAGGTGTGTACCTAGCATTATCCGCAGCTGCTCTTCCTACACGCCGGGGGGCTGTTGCATGTAGTGCCCCCAATCCATCAGACTGGCCCAATGGATAACCCCCCCAACACCACTGCAAAGGATTGGGGCACCAGAGAAGTTGCAGTGCTGGCACAGGAGGGCACACATGATGCAGGTAGGTGTTACATAGCTGGTAGCGGTGCCCAGTAGCCCACCCATTATTAATCTTCCCTGAAGTGGCCGCGTGACTGAGAGCCCCTACATCAATAATTTATTCCTGACTTTGAGACTGCATAATGAGTACCACTGAATTACATCTTATGCTCGGTAGACACTAGACGATATGTGGTCCGATCCGGCGGATCTGAGCAACATATCGGGCACATAGTCTAGTGTGTACCCACTGCACACTCCCTCACATTGTCAGCGACATCCTTTGTCGGACCTACATGCAGGTCTGACAGGGATGGCGTTAGCTAGGGTCATGCTGCCAAACGCAGCATGGCCCCTGCCGTTGAGCCATCGCTGCCGACATCGGCAAGCGTGTATGCACTTGCCGATGCCGGCTCCCCCACCGGGTCCTATTGCTGAAGATGTCGGGCACACTAGATATTGTACTATATAGTGTGTACCCGGCTTTAGCATTAACAATAGTGTTAATATGGAGGTACACCTAGTGGACAAGTTGCTGTCCTTCCTTTTACAAGCTCATTACAACCTTATTGCAGGCACACTGCTGTATACTGCAGCTTGCCCAATAGCTGGCTCTCCTCTATCTAACAGTATCCAGCCTGCGAATATAAACTTCTAGCATAAAGGAAACTTCAACTACTTTGTCATGGTGGTATGTTGTACAAAAGTGGGTTCCTTGCAAATAAATGGAGTACAACATTGTTAAGAAATGTAAAAAGAAATAATAAAAAATAGTTATTTATATTACTAGTAAACATCCTGAAAGTCAGATATTTATGTTCATCTGCAAAAGTATATACAGTATACAACAAGTGTATAACAACAGAATAACACCAAAAAAAGTTTCAAGTTTTAGCAGTAATAAACATCAAACCACGCTTTTAAATACTGCCGCAGTAAGACCCATTATTTAGAATTGGGTTTATACATTTGCAAATGTCTTTATTAAACAGAACATTTTTACAAAAAACTTTGAATATTTAAAGCATTTTTTTAAGACCATGGGCCTGATTCAGACCCACTCGCGAGCGGCTGTCCGCTCGCAAGTGGGTCGATGGTCTGCACTGCGCATGCGCACGATGGAGGGAGCTCCGTCGTGCGCATGCGCGAGACGCGGCGAGCGAAGGACTTTCCTTCGCTCGTTGTGTCTGATCAAAGGGGGCGTGCTGTCGATGTTGATTGACAGCACGCCCCCTTTGGTGGGCGTGCCGGGGGCGTGCCTCCCAGACGGGGGCGTTCCCAAGGGAACACCTACCGTCAGAAGCCGGCCCCACTGACATCACTAGTGATGTCAGTGGGAGTGATTTTGGCTCTGATAGAGCCAAAATCACTCCGGGCCTTGCGGTTGAGAAACTCAACCGCAGGCTTCGGCTCGCAGTGGCGATGGTCGCGATGGTCAAGACCATCGCGACCATCATCCTGCACGCTCGTATATGCTGTGGGTGGTGACCCACAGCTATACGAGCGTCCAGGAGAACGCTCCATAATTATGGAGGTGGGCCCTGATTCAGAGCGAGCGCTCTGGTCAGAGCGTCCGGCTCTGAATCAGGGCCCATGTTAGCACTACTTTTGTAGACTAATCCCCGCAGTATATAGTTTTCTTTGGGCTTGAACATAACCCATTGACTCAGTCGACCTGGGATTTTCTTTTTACAGTGCAAAATTGTACTTTGATGACAGAGTTTTATAACTAACTCTCATAGAGGCACCGTGTATCCTTAGAGGAATATTTTTTTTAATTAAATCTTAATAAATTATATGTTACATTATTGTTTCCTGATTTCTCTTCTTGATATATTATAATATACATATACAAAAATAAAAATGTCAACCTGTACGTTGTTTTACAGACTCGTTTTTAGTTTTACATAAAAAAATGAATTTTACCTTTAAAAAAAACTACCGACTGCTTGGTTCGTGGACGGGTTTGTTTTCTCTGATCTGTTGGCTCATATCACAGGCCATCAATTACTCATGGACTGCAGAGGGGTTACCTGTGTTAGAAGAGGAGGACTGGAAGTCCTTTTCTTGGTTTGAAAATTGTATCATCTAACCTCTGTAGCCCAATAACACTGGACTGGCTGGATTTGTAAAGGAGAATTATTTGCATTTGTTTCTACAAACTTGATATTCTTTCTTCACACAGGAGAGACTTCATTTCCCCCAACACCCACAGTGAAATGAATATGCCTTCTTACTTAAAGGGACCAGCAGTAGGTTTTTTCCACCATATGAGGTAGCCTTCACCTGAGGAGCAGTGGCTGGCCTTAGCTCTTTTGTAAGATACACTGCTGCCTCAGGGCTTTCGGTGTCTTCACCAACACCAATTCTGGCGGACGTCGGTTCTTTGATTTTCACCTGATTGGCAGACTTCCTCTAGGCTCAGGAGGCATGGCTATGACGCAGCGAGCTGCGACTGGCTTTCCGCAGCCATCCATGATTGGAGGCCGATCTGTGAGTTGTGATTGACTTGCAGCAGGTGCCAAATTTGAAATACTGCCCAGTGATTAGCAGGGCCCACTGCCATTCTCGATATGGGGCCAGTGATGGCAGAAGACCCACCACCACTGCCCCTGGGATTGCTACTTCGCTCTGCTTTAGTGGACAGTGGGGAGTGGATCCTCCAGGATCCAGATGCATCTCCATGCCTGAGGCTGCCGCCAGTCCCAGGCACTTCCGAGGCCAGGAACCCGACCCACTGCAGTGCCTGCTGCTTCCTCTGAGCCCCGACACCCCAACCTCCCAGGCGTGGATGATGAGCGTGCACAGTAGCAGAACCAGTGACTGCACCAGTACACTGAACCCTACTACAGATATAGGAAAAGAGATTGGAAGAAAGTAGGGAAAAGAAGAACAGAGAAATAGCAAGGAAGTGAAAGGAAAATATATAGAGACAAGGAAGACAGATGGTTAAAAAAGAGAGAGAGAAGTGTTGACCTTTCCAATCAGACCCTGCTTGTAATTATATGATGATGGAGCTAGTAGAGCTCTTAATTGCAGTTATTGCAGTTTCCTGTCACTTCTAGTTCAAAGCATTATTTTCAATGGGAGCAGACAGAAAGTGAGCTCAGCATGTGACTGAAACTGCGTATGACCCTCTCCTTCCTCATATCCATCTTGTTCACTCTAATTTCTGGAAGTACTAAAATTAATTAATCTCCTTCCAGAACATTTCAGATTAGGAAGCAATTATTAATTCTACTTTCTATTATGCAGAGAAACTCTAAAGTCTGGAAGGGGAAGAGGTGGAGAAAGATCATTTAGCTGACACATCTAATCATTGTTGTCCAAGGTGGGTTCCACTACGCCTTGTTGTGTCTGTAGAGAGGTAAGAGATTCTCAGAAAAGACAATAGAGGGAGATGCATCAAATATAAAAAAACAGGCGCTGAAGAATAAGTATGTCCAACCTAAAACGAGCTAATAAATCAGTTGTGATATTGTTCCTGTAGCTCACTTTATAACAAGAGGGTGCTGTACCCCTCGAAAAGTGCATACAAAAACAGAAAAAAAAGGAAGCACTGGAGCAAATCACAATTAAATAGTTTCAATAACAACCATATAAAATTATTTCACATACCAAAAAGAACCTAAAATTGTATTTTCAGTCAATGGTGTACAAGATAAAAAAAAAACTAAAAGGTCTGTGTGCACACAGAATAGGTATATTCAAATCAATGAAATGCCACTGCCTATAAAAGTAATCACAATATAATTGTATCAGATCCTGAAACCCTCAGGCAGGAGATGTGCCCAAATTAGGGCTGTACTGCGGGTGTGGAGACAGACATAATTGTTCCATTGAATGAAAACAGCATGTAAATGAAAGTATTTAGAAGCAGTCCAATTGTTAATAACAACAAGCATGCATGTGTCAGTCTCCAATAGCAGTTCAATAATTATTTGCAGCTAGCATATAAGTTAGTATACAGACAGCAGTACAATTTGCAGCAAGCAAAATGAGTCAGATACTCAATGTGCAGGCTTAAAAGAAAAAGATAGTGCCGTAAGCGCCCAACTGAAGGAATGCAAGATATATCTTGTACCTCATATGTTATGGGTACACCCCTCATGGAGTAAATGTATCTTAAGCCTGGTACAAATCCCCCATTTAAAAGGTACAAATACCACCTTGTTGCAGGCTGACACCGGCATCCCAGTCAGCAAGAGGAGAAAAGCCTTCCTTGTGGTCACAGCAGCTCAATGTCTGGCTGGTAGGGACAGAGCCCATGCTGTGGTCTGCGGCTGTCACGCTGTGCTGCAGTACAAGTCCCCGGTGCCTCCCGTCCCACGGATCTAGCAGCACTTCTCGATATTGGGGTCAACTGATGCGGTTCTCAGCCAAGAAGGGCCGTTTCATCAGAGGCATAGTAAGGCTTGGATTGGGTGTCTGGTATATATACACACACAGCAGAATCTTCATTGGTCATAGCGTGTATCTAATTTTGTATCAGTAAATGATACTACGATCTTGGCAGTGAATGCTCTGCCTGCTTCAAGTACAATTTATTATATAAACGGATATGTCCCAATAACATATCTATGTGTATAAATATACAAATCATCCATAAAAATAGCTCAGATTAAGGTTGGACATCACATAAACAAAAAAGAGAATTTCTTATATATAAAAAATGTAGTAGAATACTCAAAAGGTTCCCATTTTTGGAATACATATGGTGAATGTCAGTTAGATGAGACCTATATAACCCCACATATATGAATAAATAAAAATAAATATAAATAAGGAAATAAAAATAAGAATAAAAACCTCAAACACCCATTTCGTTTAAAATTTGTCTCAAAATAAATATGAAACACATGCTGCTTAGTGGTTAGCTAATGCGATAATCTCTTAAATATAAAATAGAAATAAGAGGGAAGAAGAGAGATAGAGAAGAGATATCTGAAACAGCCAATATATATCTCAATTGCTCGGAAAGATAAAAAGTACATACAATCTTCAAAGGACTTAAGCATATAAACAAAGAAAAAAGGGCGCGGATCCAACAGTGTAAGTGTACTGCTGCACTCTAAAAGTGTCACGGCCAGGGTATTTCAGCATGGCGCTAGGCGGGTGTTACCTGTGAGGTCGTTGTGGCGCGGGCTGTCTGGTGGCGGAGCTGGTGTCTGGCGGGGGGCTTTGGCTGCGCGCGTTGTTGTGCGGCCCTGTTGTCACTCTGCGCTGGTGAGGCCTTGCGGCGTCTCCGTTCCATTTGGCATGGGCGCCGCCATCTTGCCTTCTGGCCATGTGATGCGGCTGGCCAATCCTGGTGAGTCACATATTCCCTCCGGCCAGTAACAGCACGGCATGAGGTATTTAGGAAGGGTCAGTGCCTTCCTTCTTTGCCAGTGCAACGTGTATCTCAGCCTAGCTGAGAGGGAGTTCTCTGTGCTTTCCTGTTCCTGTGAATTCGCTGTCTGCCAGTCTGCCTGTCAGCTCCTAGTTCCCACTGGACTACCCCGCTAACTCCACCACCCTTGCCCATACCTGAGTGCCTGAGCCTGCTGACATCCTGCGCTTCAGTTCACTACCTGCAAACCTGGCTTGATTATTTTCAGTTCACTACCTTCAAACCTGGCTTGATTATTTTCAGTTTCACTACCTGCACACCTGGACAGCTCTAATTGTTTCTACCTGGACATTAACCCTTTTGCTCCCACCACAGAAGTCTTGTGCACATTTATATTTTCCTGGACTTTTATTTACTGCCATTATATGTCTACTCAAGCACTTATTAAAAATCCTAGTTTTATTTTCAAATCTGCTTCTGTGATCGCTCCTGGATCAGGAGTCAGGAGTGGATTTGTTCACGTGCATTTCTGGTCGTTTAGAAAATCTGGAAAACATGCAGCATCAGATGGCAAAATTTCTGCAAGAGATGTCCAAGCGACAGGATAGTTTGCAAACTTCCTTTTCTACCCCTGAAGTACCAGCATCTACATCCACATCAGCGTCTGGGAATACAGGAGGCAGATCATCTCCCCGCTTACGTCTTCCTTTACCAAATAAATTTGACGGCAATCCTAAACTCTGCCGAGGATTCCTAAATCAGTGTGACATACATTTTACCCTGCAGCCTGACAACTTTCTAACTGCAAGAACTAAAGTTGCTTATATAGTCTCTCTGTTATCCGGCCAGGCCTTGGAATGGGCTTCCCCACTCTGGGAGCGCTCAGATCCGCTGCTGGATAATTACGCAGGCTTTGTGTCATCCTTCAGGAGGATTTTCGATGAACCTGGGCGTACTGTATCAGCATCATCAAACATCATGACACTGAGACAAGGGGTCCGTCCTGTCAGTCAATATGCAGTGCAATTTCAAATTTTAGCATCAGAGCTCAAAAGGAATGAGGAAGCCCTCACCTCGACCTTCTGGCATGGGTTGTCAGACCGACTAAAGGATGATCTAGTCACTCGAGAGCTTCTTACTAATCTGAACGACATGATTTCGTTGTGTATCAAAGTTGACCTATGCTTCAGGGAACGTCAGGCTGAAAAAAACAACTGACCGGCAAAGGTCATTTACCCCCTCCATTTCTACCCGTCCCACTCCTTCCCCTACTGAAGAGGAGCCTATGCAGGTGAATCATACACACCTCTCTAAAGAAGAACGTCAGAGAAGAATGCAAAAGAACCTCTGTCTGTACTGCGGAGAGTCCGGTCACCTGCTGATCTCCTGCCCCTGTAAACCGGGAAATGCCAAATCCTAACTGACCCTGGAGATATCAAGTTAGGAGTTATGAACCCGTCTCCAAAAATTAAAGATTTCACGATTACCATAGCCTTGGATCTTAAACCCAAACCTGTCTTTGCTACTGCTCTACTCGACTTGGGAGCAGCCGGAAATTTCATAACGTCTAGTTTCATAGATAAATTTCAGATTCCTTGTTTGTCTCTCAACCATGCCATCTCTCTGACCACTATAGACGGACGCCCTCTAACTAACGGGATAGTCACCAAAGAAACTCAACCAGTATTGGTCCGAATTGGGGCACTTCATTCTGAATCCTTAAAATTCCTGGTGATATCAGAGGCCTCTCAAGAAATTGTTCTTGGTCTACCCTGGTTACGTCAACATAATCCCAGGATTGATTGGAGTTCTATGCAGATTCTGTCATGGGGTATGGACTGTCAGAAATCCTGTCTTCCAAAAATTCGACCTGTGAGAAAGACAGTTCCATTAGTTTCTTCTGCCATTCCCAAGGAATATCAGATGTTCGCCGATGTTTTTTCTGAACAACAAGCAAATATCTTACCCCCTCATAGGGAATGGGACTGTCCAATTGAATTGATACCTGATAAGATACCACCTCGTGGTCGTACCTATCCGCTGTCCTTGCCTGAGACTCAAGCCATGACCGAATACATCCGGGACAACCTGGCAAAGGGGTTCATTCGCCCCTCTACTTCACCTGCCGGAGCTGGGTTTTTCTTCGTTGGCAAGAAGGACGGTGGTCTAAGACCATGTATCGATTATCGAGGCCTTAATGACATTACTGTAAAGAATCGATACCCTCTTCCCCTGATTACTGAGTTGTTTGATAGGGTCAAGGGCTCTGTCATTTTTTCTAAATTAGATCTAAGAGGGGCTTACAACCTCATTCGTATCCGAGCTGGCGATGAATGGAAGACCGCTTTTAATACCAGAGATGGACATTTCGAGTATTTAGTAATGCCTTTTGGATTGTGTAACGCCCCTGCTGTCTTTCAAAGTTTTGTTAATGAGATTTTCCGGGATCTGTTATATGTTTCGGTTGTTGTCTATCTGGATGACATACTGATTTTTTCACCCTCTGTGGCTAAACATCAAGAACATGGAAGTTTTGACCCGTTTGAGAGAAAACCACCTTTACTGCAAACTGGAGAAGTGCGTCTTTGGAGTGCCCAGTGTACCTTTTCTCGGCTATGTAATATCTGGCTCCAGTTTAGAAATGGACCCCAAGAAGGTACAGGCAATTCTGGATTGGACCCGACCTCAGACACTGAAGGCCATCCAGAGATTGTTGGGCTTCGCAAATTATTATAGACGCTTCATTAAGGGATTTTCTACACTGCTGGCTCCCATTACAGCCTTGACCCGCAAAGGTGCTAATCCTGCCCAATGGTCACCTGAGGCAGAGTCTGCCTTTCATCTTCTAAAACAGGCCTTTATCTCAGCACCAGTTCTTCGACAACCCGATCTGGACAGGCCTTTTTTGTTGGAAGTAGACGCATCATCTGAAGCTGTGGGAGCAGTCTTGTCTCAACGTTATGAGGACAACCGAGTCCATCCGTGTGGGTTCTTTTCTAAAAAATTCTCTCCTGCCGAAAGGAACTACGCCATAGGTGAGCAAGAACTACTAGCTGTAAAGTTGGCGTTGAAGGAATGGAGATATTTGCTAGAAGGCGCCAAGTTTCCATTTACTGTATTTACGGACCATAGAAATCTCCTATTTCTCAAAAACCTCCAATGTGTGAGTCCTCGTTTGGCCCGCTGGGCAATATTCTTTGCCAGGTTTCAGTTCACCCTGACCTTCCGGTCTGGAGCACTTAATCAGAAGGCTGATGCCCTATCGAGATCTCTCCTCTGTGATGATCAATCTGAAAATCAAAGCAATACCCCTGTCTTGGAATCAAGAGTTTTCACCGCATTACAACTTCAGCCTCCTACGGGAAAATCATTTGTGGCCCCGGAATTAAGGAAGCAGCTTCTCACTTGGGCACATTCCTCTCGCTTCGCAGGGCACTCAGGCACTCGGAAGACCTTGGAGTTCCTGAAAAGACACTATTGGTGGCCTTCTATGAAGGCAGATATAATGGAGTTTATCTCTTCCTGCTCCTCCTGTGCCCAGCATAAATCATCACGACAAGCTCCAGCTGGGGAATTGCTTCCATTACCTACTCCATCACGTCCATGGACACATCTCTCCATGGATTTCGTCACAGACCTGCCAGTCTCTCAAGGTTTCAACACTATCTGGGTTGTAATAGACCGATTTTCTAAGATGGTCCACTATATACCGTTGAAGAAGTTACCTTCTGCCCCTGACCTGGCACAGTTGTTTGTCCAACACATATTTCGTCTACATGGCCTTCCTGCTGAAATTGTCTCTGACCGTGGTGTGCAGTTTACTGCAAAATTCTGGAGGGCTTTGTGTTCTGTTCTTCAAGTGAAGTTAAACTTTTGCACGGCCTACCATCCGCAAAGCAACGGCTCCACCGAGAGAGTTAATCAAGATCTAGAGACTTTCTTAAGAATTTTTATGTCATCTTCCCAGGACAATTGGGCTGCCTTGCTGCCGTGGGCTGAGTTTGCACATAATGCTTCCTACCACTCGTCAACTAACCAAACGCCATTTCAGGTTGTATATGGCCTTCATCCTCGTGTTCCCGAATTCCGAAGCCTGCCTGTTTTCGATGTTCCGGCCGTGGAGGACACGGTGCGAAATTTTGCTGCCATCTGGACTCAAGTACAGTCTGATTTGTTGAAGGCATCCTCTCGCTATAAGACCCAGGCCGATAAGAAGCGTAGAATAGTTCCACGCATGCAAGTAGGAAACCAGGTCTGGTTGTCTACTCGGAACCTTCGTCTAAGAGTTTCGTCTATGAAATTCGCACCCCGCTTCATCGGTCCCTTCACCATAACAGAAGTCATTAATCCAGTGGCCTACTGTTTACAGCTACCCCCATACCTAAAAATTCCCAATTCCTTCCATGTTTCCTTATTAAAGCCCCTAGTCCTGAATAAGTTCCATAATGCTCTACCTGCTTCTCCTCGAGTCCAGACGGAGAGAGGAGTTGAGTTTGAAGTTGCCCAGATCTTGGACTCTCGTCTGAGCAGAGGTCATCTTCAGTATTTGTTGGACTGGAAAGGTTACGGTCCAGAGGAACGTTGCTGGACCGATGCTCGTGATGTCCACGCTCCCACGCTCATCAGGAGATTCCATTCTGCCCATCCGGAGAAGCCTGGTGAGTGTCCTGAGGCCACCCCAAAAGGGGGGGGTACTGTCACGGCCAGGGTATTTCAGCATGGCGCTAGGCGGGTGTTACCTGTGAGGTCATTGCGGCGCGGGCTGTCTGGTGGCGGAGCTGGTGTCTAGCGGGGGGCTTTGGCTGCGCGCGTTGTTGTGTGGCCCTGTTGTCACTCTGCGCTGGTGAGGCCTTGCGGCGTCTCCGTTCCGTTTGGCATGGGTGCCGCCATCTTGCCTTCTGGCCATGTGATGCGGCTGGCCAATCCTGGTGAGTCACATGTTCCCTCCGGCCAGTAACAGCACGGCATGGGGTATTTAGGAAGGGTCAGTGCCTTCCTTCTTTGCCAGTGCAACGTGTATCTCAGCCTAGCTGAGAGGGAGTTCTCTGTGCTTTCCTGTTCCTGTGAATTCGCTGTCTGCCAGTCTGCCTGTCAGCTCCTAGTTCCCACTGGACTACCCCGCTAACTCCACCACCCTTGCCCATACCTGAGTGCCTGAGCCTGCTGACATCCTGCGCTTCAGTTCACTACCTGCAAACCTGGCTTGATTATTTTCAGTTCACTACCTTCAAACCTGGCTTGATTATTTTCAGTTTCACTACCTGCACACCTGGACAGCTCTAATTGTTTCTACCTGGACATTAACCCTTTTGCTCCCACCACAGAAGTCTTGTGCACATTTATATTTTCCTGGACTTTTATTTACTGCCATTATATGTCTACTTAAGCACTTATTAAAAATCCTAGTTTTATTTTCAAATCTGCTTCTGTGATCGCTCCTGCTACCACCCCGGGTCCACAAGCAACCCAGAACATAACAAAAAGGTATTGTCGACCTTTTAATAAACAAAAAAATAGCAAATTTTATGAAGGTATAACCCTTCAAAAAATAGAGAGCACTGTACAACTCACAGAAATATTGATTAATAATTCATTTATTTAAAAAAAAATTATATATATTATGGTTTATTACCCAGTAAAAAACATAACACATGATGACAAATACATGATTAAACACAATAAATAATTACACAACATTCCAATCGATCATACTAAAAATTATCCAAGAGTACTAGTATATAGATATATTGCACTTCATAAAGAGATCATTGGTTCTTAGATATCCCTTTTATCAGAGACTAATGTTAGTAGATAGCATGCGTTTTTTATGTTAGTTTGCTCCTTGCATATGATTTAAGGATAATTCCTTTAGAAGCTTTGTTAGTAGGATTAGTAGCTACTAATCAAAAAAAAAAGTATATAAAATAGTCACTTACATCACCTGGGTAGTGGGTAGATGGAAATTCCCCTTTATTGTGATAAGTATTCTCCTCAGGTGGACATCTACTGTAATAAGTCCTCTCTTGATAGAGCATAAGGATTCTGGATTTCATCCTCTATACGCACCTACCTATACCTTCTAAACCCTGCCTATAAACCTCTAAAATTGACGCTATTTGCATACGCAGTCATACAGTAAAACAAAGACTTTAGACCTTGAACATGTGTTCCAAAGCACAAAGTATTATTCAAGTAAAGTACAGTCAGTTACACACTGTGATCTAAGTACAATTTAGCGCAAAGAATTATACAGACCCAAGATACAGTCATACATACGCAAGCGCTCTGGGCCCAGATTCCGGCATCAGCAAGACACCTCCGTCAATCAGCAATCAGCAGAATAGACTAGCAACCCAGGGTCAGAGCACACATATTTATACCCCCCCAGAAATAGACAACACAATAGAGGAGTTTGTTGCTGATCCCATTGGTTCCCAGTGCGGGTGCATTTGTTACAGGGCATTTAACAGGTTGATTCAAATGGCCACAGTCCAGCTTCCAACAGCTGGTTGCCTTCGTTTTCCCACCTCATGCAAATCTAGACTGTTGGTTTTACAAAGTACATTTTGGTTCTTTTATGTCTTTACGGTCCATAAGTTGCGAACGCATGTTCCGATCTTCGCACCGGTGATACCGGAAAGCTGTGGATAAAGTGCGGATCAGTATAATATCAAACACGGCTTACTTATCACGTATTAAACCTTAGATACCAAAATAGTCTTTATTTCACAGCATTTGTAATAAATGAATAAAACTTGGATCTTTTACTTTATAGCTATGGAACCTTTTGTGTAAGTGTGCATTATGTAAGTATTACGGATATGGGAAAAGATACTAGTTAGGTTTATCTGATTTGGGGCAGATGTGCACGCATGCAGCTAATAAACAGCGTTCGCATGCAGGTTATTGTGCATTTGCTACTGAGCGTCATGTTAGCAGCGCAACTGTGCATAATGTGCGGTGTTTATGCATGAGATTCTATCTATGATGGACTTAACATATATATATATTTACTTACTTAACATATATACATATACACACACATATCTTATTCCTTACTAACAGTGTCAAACTGCAATGCAAATGTGTTATGGGCAGTGGGGCCATTCTGTCTGGGAGTGAGACTAAAACCTGTTTAGGATTCAGACAAATTCAATTGTGTAGATCAATGTCTGGGTTATATTACAATTGCCACAACTATACTTGTCTATATACAGGGATTCCCAATTTGTATGTAAAACACTCACAGTATTCTGGTGTATTGTCTATTCTATTTACTTTTCTCAGGAGGCTGTTTTTTCTAATTGTTTTGGTATTTCTCTATGCAAGGTTGTCCCCAGAATGGGCCTGTCATGGCTTCTAATAAGATTATCAAAAACATTGCCATCTGTACTTAGCTCGTGAGTTGTAACTTAAAATGGCGCTGGTCGCAAAATGGCGTCTTGCAGATTCTTATTTTTAAGATCCAGTCTAGCTGCCATTCGCAAGATGGCGTCGCGCACGCTAATTTTTACACTGATTCTGTCTCAGCCACTAATCCAGCTTCGACAAGCACACCTATTGTATATATGTAAATGGATCCAGCCACCAAAGAAGCAGTAAACTGTGTCCTTACTCCAGGCTCTGAATAGACTCAATCAGTAGTGAGCAGTATTATGGGTATGGACAGAACTTTTAGTTGGTGTTTGCTGTGTCCTCCAATTGGAAAATAGCCTGGTGGTGGAATCAGATAGACAAAGATGTGGCCAATGGATTAATCCCAAAAGTGCTGGATCAAATGGTGCAGTGAGAAAATCAAGAGCAGGGCTTCGTAACGCGTTTCTCCGCCTCCAACTGGTATCAGCGGGTTCCTCAGACATGTCCATACCCATAATACTGCTCACTACTGATGGAGTCTATTCAGAGCCTGGAGTAAGGACACAGTTTACTGCTTCTTTGGTGGCTGGATCCATTTACATATATACAATAGGTGTGCTCTATCAAGAGGACTTATTACAGTGGACATCCACCTGAGGAGAATACTTATCACAATAAAGGGGAATTTCCATCTACCCACTACCCAGGTGATGTAAGTGACTATCCTATATACTTTTTCTTTTGATTAGTAGCTACTAATCCTACTAACAAAGCTTCTAAAGGAATTATCCTTAAATCATATGCAAGGAGCAAACTAACATAAAAAACGCATGCTATCTACTAACATTATTATCTGATAAAAGGGATATCTAAGAACCAATGATCTCTTTATGAAGTGCAATATATCTATATACTAGTACTCTTGGATAATTTTTAGTATGATCGATTGGAATGTTGTGTAATTATTTATTGTGTTTAATCATGTATTTGTCATCATGTGTTATGTTTTTTACTGGGTAATAAACCATAATATATAAAAAAAAATTAAATGACTTAAGCATATGGCTATCAACTCACAAATGATGTATGATCCCTGTCTTAATCTTTTATACCTCTTTTATCCCCACAGTGGATCCAAATATAATTAAGCCAAGATGGACCGTCAAATGAAATATAAAAATTAATATAACAATCTACAGGTCAAAAGGGGGAAAAGGAATGAGTGGGGACAGGGCATCACATCAAGGCTGATGGAGGAACCAATGTGCCCAATGTGATTAGCCATGCCTCCACTCACGTCCCCCCACTAACAGTGATTAAGCTCCACCGTTTTGTTAAGGCCATGTGGGACTAATGTATCTAACTGAAATATCCAGAATGCTTCTCTTTTACACAGCCTTCGAAATCGATCACCACCTCTTTTGGTATCTTGTACTTGTTCAATAACCTTTACTGTAATACCATCAAGTTTATTATTCTGACAAGAATTTATATGACAGGGTAGACTGTGGGTTTTAATCCCATTAACAATACTACGTCTATGTTCTGCAAATCTTATGTGCATTGGTCTCGTAGTTCTGCCTACATACTGTAGGCCCCCTTTCCAATATGGATGACGTATGTGACAAAGGATGATTTGCAGTGAAGAAAGCTTTCTATGGGAAATGTTTCTTTAGTGTGAAAGGATATTATTTCCGTAGTCTTTCTTGTTGAACACTGACACCTGTTTCCCCCACACCTAAGGAACCATGTGGTTTGTGGTGGTATCCAGGACCTAGAGGGTTTAGAATACTCAGCTATGCATTTATTAATAAAACTTGGACCCAATTTATGTTTCAAGCTTGGAGCTTTTCTGAAAACTACTCTATCCAGAGTATTCAAAGTTGTACCTAACATTCTATCAGATTTCAGTAACAACACATTTTTAGAGATTATTTTCTTAATTACATATACATAGGAATTGTATTGAGTGAATAATGATACCTGTTTCATCTCTATATTACCATTAAATGTACGTTTGGAATCCTTGAATCTAGTTTTCAATAAGGGTGATCTATTTTGTTCTTTCACTAACTCAAGGGTTGTATCTAATAATGTATGAGGATAACCTTGACATAGAAATTAAGGGCCTGATTCAGACCCACTCGCGAGCGGCTGTCCGCTCGCAAGTGGGTCGATGTTATGGACTGAGCATGCGCACGACGGAGGGAGCTCCGTCGTGCGCATGCGCCAGACGCGACGAGCGAAGGAAAGTCCTTCGCTCGTTGTGTCCGATCAAAGGGGGCGTGCTGTCAATGTTGATTGACAGCACGCCCCCTTTGGTGGGCGTGCCGGGGGCATGCCTCCCTGACGGGGGCGTTCCCACGGGAACGCCTCCCGTCAGAAGCCGGCCCACTGACATCACTAGTGATGTCAGTGGGAGTGATTTTGGCTCTGATAGAGCCAAAATCACTCCGGAGCTTGCGGTTGAAAACCTCAACCGCAGGCTCCGGCTCGCAAATTCGATGGTCGCGATGGTCTCGACCATCGCGACCATCACAATGCATGCTCGTATAGCCTGTGGGTGGTGACCCACAGCTATACGAGCGTCCAGGAGGACGCTCCATGAAAATGGAGCCCGGCCCTCATTCAGAGCGTGCGCTCTGCTCAGAGCGTACGGCTCTGAATGAGGGCCTAAATATATATAATCCCAGTGCTTGTTTTTGGAAGGTTTCAGTTGTTGAACTGTTCCTCTTCAAGCAGAGGAACTGGACCTTCCGGATATTATCCTTCCAGGGCTTATAATGGCTACTTGTATAGTTAGGTTAATTACCATAATAGACCTCCTTAACATAAGTGGCCATTATGGATGGTTAGTGCGATATCTAAGAAGTTAATGGATTGTGAATTGTGAGTGATCGTGAATTTTATTTTTAACTCAAAATGATTGTGATTAAGGTGATCAACAAAAGCTGCAATAGATTGTGCATCCCCATCCCAAGTAAAAAAAACAAATCGTCAATATATCTGCCATAAAGAACCACCCTCCCCACACGTCTCTCTCCAAAGCTTGATACACACTCCTCGAATGAATGGTGAAGCAGTTCTGGAACAGCTGGCAATGTGGGCAGTCTTACCTCATGCCTGTACATGCTGGTGATGTATGTGTTACCCTTACAAAGCCGGTCTATAACTGCCTTTTAGTAATACTTGTTGCACAGTCATCCTATAACATGATTGTCTATATGCTCTTCCAAAATATGGTTCTACCAAGCAATATATTTGTTGTATTCATAATCTAAACCAAGGGGTTTATTCAAGAGCTGTGCTGAAATAATGTGCTGTATGTGAACACTGCTGTGTTCATAATAATAACATAATATACAGTATATGAATTGATTTGTATGGGTTACAACACTACTTTATAAAATAAACTGTGTACGATTATATATAAATAAAAAGTTACATTATTTTGAAGCTTGTTATTAAATTTATTTGTAAATAAACACTTAAATGACTGTATGGTATGGTCACCACAAATCCATGTGTGATATAGGAGGTTCACCTGTAAGGTCATCCAGGAGACAAGACCCGCGCCTCTCCACTGTAGATGCAATTGTAGTGCAGTCCTTGTGGTCTGCAGCCAATGAAGAGATAAGGGGGAATCCAGCTGCCACTCATAGCGGAATAATGTCTAGAAGGTCTCTTTAGTGCAGCTATGCACACCCCTGGCGTGAAGCCACCCCCCCTGATGAATGCCATTGGGGAGCGTGACTGTGTGTCACACCCCCTTTCTCATCATGCTGGGGGGCTCGCCCCAGCTCTCAAGGTTGACTAATAATTAAAATAAAACTATTGTTTATTGTTGGTAAAATGCGTCATCCATCACCGCTATCACCGCTACTTGGTGACACCATCCGAGCGGGTGACACCAAAATAGCAGCTCTGCTATTTTGGTGTCACCCCTTTGGATGGTGTCACCCGGTGAGGCCAACAACCTCCTAGTGATACCACTGATTGAATGCCCATAGTTCTGAATGTATACAACTCATCTGGTCAATGTGAAAGGGTTGAGATTTTTTCTTTGTTAGTGATAGCTCTTCCTAGCAAAGAATGACAGCACCATAAAGGAAATTCGGTCAGCAACGATCTTTTGCTTTTCACTTTATTTCATGATCCAAATAGTCACTGAATTCTGCAGAATTGACACATTGACAGTAATTGCTATACAGCTCTCACAATGTCCCAGACACAACAAACAGGACATTAATCTATACAAATACTAAATCTGTAGTAGCATTCTCTAGTTCAGCATCTGTTATATTGTTCCTACATTACTAGTGGACCCCTGGTTTACGTTATATGTGTTGGACCTCCACCATGCCTCCTGCCCAGTGCTGGGTATTTCCCATGTGGCTGTTATTCCTGATTTACATTATAGTTGTTACTCACAGTAAGTAGCTGTTATTTCAAATGTATGTTCTTGAACTATGTCTTGCATTTGACTCATATTCCTTGTATTGTTCCGGAACATGGAATAAACACCTTTTATTCACATTTCCTGTTGTGGCAGACCTTCCATTAAGCAATGGGCATTTGCATTTACTTTGAAACCTTTGCACAGACTTGGCACTGGTACCATGTGACTTCAGCCTGATGATATAGGTGTGTAGGTGTTTGTTTTGTGGTGTGAGCCTCTCCAGATTTTAATCTTAGCATAGTCACTTCTATGGTGGTTATTTTATTGCAATGCTTACGTGCATTAGCCCCTTAGCCATCTGCCAGTTTTACCAACAATAAACCATAATTTTATTTTAATTATTAGTCATCCTGAAGCACGCTCTGTTGGATCTAAAGTTCCCATACATGAACAGAACTCCCCACATGTGCGAATCAGCGACTGCACTGATCCATGAATGCACAGACATACGGCCGATATCAGTTCGCAGTGGTGCGATGTTTTTCTACTGCACAAGTATTTAAGTCACATCAAGTATGTGTCCCGATTATTAGTGCTCAGAGCATACTTGCCTACCTTGTTGTCTCTTCATCGGGAGATGCCTGGGGAGGAGAGATAGGTGGGTTGTGATGGGGGCGGGGCCTGACTGCATCATTAAGCCCCACCCCCTTCACGGTAAATTACCATGATTGGTGATCATTTAAATAGGGGGCATGGCTAAATGACGTGATTCATGGAGAATCGCGTGATTAAGCCCCGTCCCCTACACGGGGGACCCGCGATCGCTGTGGAAATTCTACCCATTCTGCCTACTTCACTAGGAAATGGCCAGAATGCGGTAGAAGTGCCTGCCCTTCCGGGGGTGCGAGGGGAGCCTCCCGCGAATTCCAGGAGGGTAGGCATGTATGGCTCAGAGTCTCAGTGCTGATTCAGTCCCACGGTCTCTGAAATATATTAGAAATGTATTGGGAGTTGCTGGGCAGAGACTGGGAGGTGACATGGAGGTGGCTAATTGATGAACGGATATGCTGCATCCTTTGGGAGTGTCGTGGACGTACCTTTGAAAGTGGTTGCATACAAAGACGCTTTATAGCTCACATTAGAGGCCCTACTCAGGCGGCAAATCTGCACCTAGCATGGGGCTGCTGCAAGTTTGCATGGTGCATTCGATGGTGGCGTCTAATAAGAACCAAGTTGTATTTCAGCATCTAAAATTGCTCAAATACGGCATTAGCATAAAGGGGCAGAAGCTACAGCATTAAAGACATTGTCGTCACTGCGTCCAACTCAAAATCAGGCCCAAAGTATGGTGATGTAGCGAAGGACCTCCAAGGAAGCCCCAGACATATAGAAAAACTCAAACACTGGTGAACAACCTTCATTTTGGGAGGTATTACCGATCCCTGGCAGGGTAGTATTAGCATAAATCAAATTTTAAAAGGAGAGCGCACCAGAACAATTAAAACATCATAAGCATCACTGTCATTATTTACCGAACAATAAAAGTATTGTAACAGCAAAACTGCCTGTCACAACTCTCGGATGGCAAATGACGGCAAACCGTATTTGGGGATTGGTGTGACCTATTTCTGAAGCACGGAGTCTAATGTGCCGACGGTGTTCACCAGGGACACTCGCAAGAGGGTATGGGCTAGGCTGCGTCACACAGGTCGCGGCCCTCAGAATAGGTTCCCCTATACAGGTGCTGGTGAATTCTGGATGGAGTGGAGAAGACTTTCAATGTCGTGAACAGGCCGGGTCAGAACCAAACGAACAACAAGGTACCAGGGAGCAGACGTGTGCAGGTCGTAGAGGATAGCCAAGGTCAAACCAGATTGCCAAATGCAGTACCAGGGATTAGACAGAAGCAGGTCAGCAACAAAGCCAGGGTCAGGAACAGACTTGCAGAAGCTGATTGCAGGAATCCTCTAATCAGTGCAGCTGGTGATTTCACTGAGCTGGATAATAGACTGCAACTGATGTTTGCTGAGTAAATTCACTGGAACAGCATGTGATTCCTAAACTGGAATACAGCAGCACACAGGATCAGGACACAGGAACTGTAGATATTGAGCCAGATGGCAGTGATGGTTTTCTGCACAAAGGAGCAACAGGATTGAATTTAACACTGGGAAGCAACTCTTTGCTCTGGCACCAGTGGGAGTTCTCACAGGGGATATGAATCTGCAGCCAGTTCTGATAGGTTGCTGAGGTCAGCTGAGGCAGGTGCACTCCCACTGGAAGAATGCTAGCAGCTGACATAGGCCCTGATTCAGAGCCGGACGCTCTGACAGAGCGCTTGCTCTGAATCAGGGCCGGCCCTCTGGTGTTTTAGAGCGGCCTCCTGGCCGCTCGCATAGCTGTGGGTGACCACCCACAGCTATAGCAAGCGGCCAGGAAGATGGTCGCAATGGTCAAGACCATCACGACCATCGAACTTGCGACGAGACCCTTGTGGTAGGGTCTTGTTGCCGCAAGCCCTAGAGTGCTTTCGGCTCTATCAGAGCCGAAAGCACTCCCAGTGACATCACTTGTGATGTCAGTGGGGCCAGCCCTAGACGGTAGGCGTTCCCATGGGAGTGCCTCCATCTGGCCAGCCCCGCCCCCGGCCCACCCACCAAAGGGGACGTGCTGTCACTCAAGCCCCCTTTGGTACGAGACCCGGAGTGACGGCTTGCCCGTCGCTATCCGGGTCTTGCGCATGCACACGACGGAGCCGGCTCCATCGTGCGCATGTGCACTGGGCCAACATCGACGAGTTTGCGAGCGCTCAATGCTCGCAAGCGGGTCTGAATCAGGCCCATAGTGCATGATGTTCATGTCAGTGCATGGTCAGGCTGAAATCCGTACCTGCAGCAAATGGTAATGTAAGTTACACAATTTGAGCAGAGTGTGACACTGCCATTCTTTACCACCACAACAATACTAAGCATTCAAGCAAAACAACCATACCAAAAAGTCATCAACAAAGAGCTTAAATATTTGTTTATTTCCATTGCTTTATGGTGTGTTTTGGAATTTTTTTTCACAATAACACAAATTTTTGTTTCAACAACACATTACACAGCCA
The DNA here is from genome assembly GCA_031769625.1 of Taudactylus pleione. NCBI lineage: Eukaryota > Metazoa > Chordata > Amphibia > Anura > Myobatrachidae > Taudactylus > Taudactylus pleione. The sequence goes on along the minus strand of JAUIMM010000116.1, from coordinate 18,996,609 downwards.
TTCAATAGAAATGTATTTGCGCTAATTGTATTTGCAAGGATGACAGAAGGCTGTAATTAAGCCTGATGGAGGTTAAACCCAGAGATTTTGACGAATGGTACCCATTTTGTGGCAATGTCATGTTGCTTTAAGGTTTAAGCATAAGTGAGCCTTTGGTGAGTGACAGTTGCTGTAGAGCCAATGATTGCCATGGGAGATTTTAAAGGAGGCAGTTTTTAGTAGTTGATTTCAGGCAGGCTCACCAGTTTCCAGGTCTCTCTGATCTTATTCCACCGTTCACCCTTTATACACCCATTCCAAAGAAAGATATTTGTGCACATTCATCAGCTTTTTCTTTGATACTGTATATCCAGTATTGAGCTGAAGTATGTCCTCACTTAGCACATGTATTTAGTTTTTTTATTACACTTCTGTTATCCTTATTTGGTTTTGAACTCTGGAGCTCATTCAGACCCGCTCGCTAAGATGCATTCTCTCGCTGCTGCCGATGGTTTGCAGAGTGTCTGCATTGTACGCATGTGCATACCTTAGCGAAAGTTCACAATGCATTCGCTCGCAGCGCATAGACAGCCCAGCAGAGTGAGTGACAGGGGAAGCCGTTTGTAGGTGGTAACAGGGGCTGGCCATTAAAAACAGGGGGGGGTGAAGGTGCAAACGCCGGCGTGCCTGAGCATCTCAACGTCGTTTTAGAGGTGTGCATAATTATAAGACAGCATCATAGTACACGTCACCTGGCTTGTTTTTACACTGAAGTGTTCGCAGTGCTTGCGGCAGGGTTTGGTCAACCTCAAGCGCTGCGATAGCATCCGATGTACCGATGGTTGCATACACTTCCTGGACATGACGTGCACAAGTGGGCGTCTTAAAACAGGCTGGTGGGTATCTGCATAATTCAGTGACAAGCATTCTGGTGTTCCGTCACTAGGGAAACTGTTAATTTCAGGGGTTAATGCAGTTCAACTTTAACTAGTAAAACTTTAAACTTTACTGCAGCACTAATTATCCATTTAGCAGGAGACACAGAGTTTACAGCAGCTCTAAATAGAACTACAAGTGTTGTTAATTAAAGGAGAGACATTTTAGTAGGGATAAAATAAAAAAAATATCTTACTACAATTGCAGATAGAGTATAGAGGATTTCAGAGCCACAAGTCAGCTCATAGGTTTATTCTATGGCTTCTACATCTGCTGGCTTTATGATACATCATAATTACTATGCTTCCACTACTTTATGAGACATGGGGCTCTATTTATTAACATTATTTTTACTAAAATAAAGTGAAAAAGGGTGTTTTCACACCCTTTTCACATTATTTTAGTTTCACCTGTATTTATTACAGGGCAATTGGAGTAGAATTAGTAAAATTCTACTCCAACCCCCAGTATCACTTATTTTTAGTAAAGCAGATCGCATTTCCCATAATTGTAATGGGAAATGTGATCTGTGTGCAAGTTACTAAAAATAAATTGTAAAAAAAATACCGGGGGAAGCCCTGTGATAATAACGCCACCTGGAGGTGGCGTTATCCAGGGTCTCCCCCGGTTACCGGGCTCCCACTCTGCTCTAACCGGGAGAGCAGAGGCGGGAGCCGGTACCAGTAATCAGCTATGTGGTCTAAAGAGACCGCAAGCTGATTGCTGTAAAAAAAAGAAAAAAAAAATTAAACATTTTTTTTTTCACTTACCTGAATCCAGGGACCGGTGATCGGGGCTCCGGTGATGGCTCCTCTCCGGTCAGCTGGTCTCCCACAGTGCACTGGGGCCCGGTCATCAGGTGATCGGGCCCCAGTGCAGTATGGGAGATCACCTGATCGGGAAGCCCAGAGAAGGCCAGGAGGATGCAGGTAAGTGTAATGAAGGGAGGGGGGGGTTACGGGGGGGGGGAGGGGGGGTCGCGGGGGTCCGCGATCGTGGGGGCGGGGCTTAGCGCCGGGGCGGGGCTTAGCGTCGGTGGGGGGTAGTAGCGGTGGTCGGTCGGCGCATGCGCGTGCTCTTAGTCGCGGTATTTTTTCCGAAAATACCGCGACTAGAGTGCGGATGGGATCCGCAGGGACAGAGCTTTATCGCAAGCTCTGTCCCTGCAAGGGATTTATAGTAAATCCCTGTGATATTACCTGAATTCGCAATGCGAATTCACTCGGTAATATCACACTACAATCCGCATTCAATATGCGGATTGTAGTAAATAGAGCCCTTGGAGTGCAAAGGTGCAACTGTATTCGACTGTGAGTGGAAACCACAAGACAATCATATAGTTTATATTCATCCTAGAGAGTAACTAACTATGCAAAGATCCATTGATAATTTAATATAACATTGAGAGCACTAATTATCCTAAGTGTCAGAAATATTATATGCCAGTGCAGATTAGAGACTTTGCAAAGCACTGAAGTATATGTGTTATACCCCTTTTACACTTGCTCCACGCGAACGCGCAGCAATCCAGGTTACTGTGCAGTGTGAAAGGGCCAGGTTGAAATAAACCGGGTCGAGCAACCTGGCATTTCAACCCTGGTCACGAGAAGGGTTGAATGCGTGTTCAACCCTGCTCGTGACGCAGTGTGAACAGGTAACCCGGGTCTCAGCCGGGTCGGGAGCATGAACAAAATCCCGGGTGCGACTCGGCACACAGTTGTAAAAGAGGTATAAGGGACATTTATAATCTAACTAAGGACACAAGAAGGTTCTAGATTTAAGGTTACACTAAGCTGCTGCTAATATTGTGCATCATATAAGGTCTTTTGAACTGTATTATAAAGATCTACAGGTACACTTACTTGTTACTAAAAGTGTTATATTGCTTTGTTCAGTAAAGTTAAATACCTCTGAAGGTGTAAAAGTGTGTATTATTGTGTTGTACTATTCTGTAATGTGGTGACTGATAACTGATTAACCTATGTGGAAATATTTATATAAATGAAAGATATATTTAATGTCTTATTATTTACCTGGAGGACGACATAAGGTATCCAGTGTCACCAGAGTGTGAAAAACTGAGGAACAAGTGGTAAATTGTTAACCATAAATATATATATATATATATACTGAGGGTGTGTTTATGATATGTGACTTACCTAGTTCACTTCATTTTAGGTGATAGTAAATATATTACAACTTTATTAGGCTTACCCAAGCAATAACTTGCTCAATATTTAAGTGGGTTCTCCCAAGTAGGCCCATACTGACTACCAATACTTGGGTGGAGGCACTGATATAAGGGTATACCGCTTAACGGACAGTTAAGGGTAGGTACATCTTGGAGATTCAGGCAGTTAGTAACCTAGGGTCCCTTTAAAGAGAGTAAAGGGAGGGTACATACTAACCACCAAGTAGGTATATAACACCTTCTTTGCTGCCAAATGCACATGTCGAGGAGAGCACTGAAACGTGATTGTGTTACCAGTGAAGTCACGAGGAAGAGGGAAATATACACTTTTTTCACCCCTTACAGTAACCCTTCTATGAGCCTGTGTTTACTAGAGCATACATGAAAAGTAACTCATTTATTTCATTAGGTTAAATTGTACACTACCCCCAGCTGTAAAACAACCTTTCAATGCCAATAAAAGTAATGAGAGCTCAGCATTAGCTCGATCTGGGGTGGACTGTACAGGCTTGGAATGTGTAAGTGCTAGACATCAGAACAAGTGAAGCATGAACATAGCCTGTTTTACTGATTTGTTTTTACTCTGATTCTCTAATTATTCGTAACACGTATGACACAATTATGGAACTGCTATTGGGTCTCTGCATGCTTTTATTTACTCAGCTACTGCAACCCTCTCCATACAGGCCTCTCCGACTCCAATCTTGTTCTTTTCCAATCTATTCTTAACCCTGCAGCTAGACTCATCTTCCTACTGCTGCTCTGCCTCTACATCCCTTCTCTGCCGATCCCTACACTGGCTCCTCTTCCCCTACAGAATCCTCCTTAAACTCGTCATCCTCACATATAAGGCCCTCTCCAACTCCACTGCTCCCTACATCTCTAACCTCATCTCCATACATGCTCCCTCCCACCCTCTCCAGTTGGCCAATAACCACCATCTTTCCTCCGTTCTGGTAACCACATCGCTCTCCCAAATCTAAGATTTCTCCCATACTGCCCCACACCACTGGAATTATCTCCCTCATTCTATCAGGCTGTCCCGTAGCCTGAATAGTTTCAGACAGTCATTGAAAACTCACCTGTTCTTAAAAACATACCAGTACTTTGCTTAACCACTTCACCATATACAGTATACATCACCCTAATTCATCCTCCATCTCTCCCACTCTTGCTTCTTACCCTTACTTCCCCTTACTCTTGCACACCCCATGTGTCAACCATCTGTTTGTTCCCTTTCCTCTAGATTGTAAGCTCTGTAGAGCAGGGACCTCTTCCCTCCTGTTTTCTCCTTACCTACAACTCTTGCTCACCAACTACACCTGCACCTTCTCCTTGGGTTTCCTGCCCCTTGACACCACTCACTCTTCACACCTCTTTCAGTGACTCTAAACCTGCTAGTCACACCCACGGTAATGGGCATAGATTTGAGCTTGGACTGAATGCTCCGCCTGCACCTCTTTATCCATCCTATCAGTTGCCGCATTTAGAGTCATATAGTTACTTGCAATGTTTTTGACTACTGTAGTGTACTGTTTTACCATGTACTGTCTTTTAATTTCCCCTGTACTGACTGTGAATCTGTACAGCTCTGCAGGCCACATGTGGCGCCATGTAAATAAATGTCAATAATAGTATCTGTCCTGTCTGGGGCCCGGGCTGGGCCTTCCAGGAGAGCTTAACTGTGCCCCAAAGGTATTTGGCCAGACACCCTTATTTTGCGTAGGGCTGACACATGGCTTCTGAAGAGGGCCCAAAATGCCCAGCTATTCACAACAGGGCATGGCCACTTCCTCATACACTTGGCAGAGGATCAGACAGTACAATTTTCCAACAATTTTCACACACATCTCAGCCAGTCACTTTAAGCTGTACCTGATCAATTCGCCAAAGCAGGTATGGTACTACAGGTATTCTATATTACACACTGCACTGCAATAGGGCTCATGGACCCATATTGAGTGAAATACACTGTTGGGAATGTTTTCTGGGAACCTCAATTGGTGGGGTGAAACACAAGATTCAACCTGAGACATACAGTCGTGCCCTGAAATTTGGCATGGACGGGTATAACTGTCGCTCTGCGTGCAAAATTTCAGGGCAAAATCGTAAAATATGAGGATTTGGGAGTAATCTAAATTTCCAACTGTCAGTTTTTTCTGACACTCTCAATTAGGACAACTTTTCTGCTGTTCTCTATGGGGGATTTTTGGGAAGGCATAATTCAGGGTAGGGGGCGAATTTAGACTTGGGGTTTGTTTTATTAGGTATCTATTGTTCCAGGGTAGGTGCTTTTGGGTTATAGGTAATTGAGAAGTTTACAGTTTTTAAACTATTACCTCACGAATCCGCCATTGTAGAGATAGGGAGTTTCAACTTGTTGCGCAGCCTCAGCCTCCAGCAGGTGTACTCATTGTGGCTTCACTTGGTTGCACCAAGATGGCTGCCTTTTGCGGGCGTTAGCAGCACTGGAACACGGCAATGGCAGCGAGCAGTAGCAGCGGCGGGGACCCGGCAGTGGCGATGCGGACATGAGCGCAGGTGGCAGCGGCGGTGCGAGTGGCAGTGGCGCAGGTCGCAGCCGGACCCAGCGGCAGTGCTGGCGTTGCCGGCAGGCTTGGATCAAAGAGAATCCAGTCCTTGCCTGCCATTTTGCAGAGTTTGCCAGTGGAGCCCATTTAAAAAAATTTAAAGATGGCCACCGCGTGTCAATCACGGTTCGCAACATCATCGCCCAGCCCCCTTGGCTGGCTTATATAAGCCAGCGTGAGGAGGCAGCATGCCAGTCCGATGGCTGGGAGGGAGCAATGAAGAGCTCCCAAAGAAGGAAGTCCTAGTGGGTGGCAGCCATGCAAAGGAGCTGACACAGGCTGCCGCCCACTAGGTGAAGAGGACAATAGAAGCCCTGGGGAGGTAGCAGCCATGCTAAAGAACTAATTGGCTGCCACCCCCAGGCAAAGACACCAAAGCCCTGTCAGATTGGCGCCCACCAGACGAAAACGCCGGAAATCCTAGAGGACGTCCATGAAAAAAAGCTGACACAGGCTGCTGCCCACTAGGTGAAGACGCCGAAGCCCTGGCATTGGCGCCCGCTAGGAAAAGATGCCAAAGCCCTGGTGAGTTGGAAACTGCCAGGCGAAGACGCAAGAAATCCTAGTGGGCAGTGGCCATGAAATTTAGCTGACACAGGCTGCCGCCCACTAGGTGAAGACGCTGAAGCCCTGGAGGGTTGGCGCCCACCAGGCAAAGACACCGAAGCCCTGGCGGGTTGGTGCCCACCAGGTGAAGACGCTGGAAGTCTTGGTGGACAGCAGCCATGAAAAAGAACTGACACAGACTGCCGTCCACTAGGCGAAGATGCCGAAGCCCTGGTGGGTTAGCGCCCAACAGGTGAAGACGCCAAAGCTATGAGGTGGCGGCGGCCATGTAAAAGAGCTTAAACGCCGCTGTCCCCAGGTGAAGAGACAGTAAAATAAAATATTACAATATTAAAGTGTATTGTGTTTATTTTAATATTTTCTTTACAGGTAGACTACAGGTGCTAGGGGGCCCTTATGCCCTGCATGGTGGTACTTGTGGTTCTCCAAGTGCCAGCATTTAGGGGAGGCTTACTGGGACCTGTAGTTCACCTGCAAAGGACAATATTTTTTTAACAATACACTATACACAATCAATCCGGCACCCACCGGCCAGGGGTGCCGGGGATAGCCCTGGGCTATCAGCCTAGACCTAGGGTGCCCTGGAGCGGGGGACCCCTTTATTGGGGGGTCCCCAGCTCCCAGGGATCCCTGGCCTGGGCTGACTAGCAGTCAGGGTTAATGCTTCAGCTGGGGGGGATGGTGAAGGGGCTCCCCTGGCTGTGGCATTAGCCCTCTGCTAGAAAAAATCTGGTGCTGGTTCTGGTTAATACAGGGGGACCCTAAAAATTTTTCCCCCTGTATTTCCAGAACCAGGACCGGATCAGAGCCCAGTGCTGGTTGCTCAAAGTACGGGGGACCCCTACTTCTTTTGTCCTCTGTATTTTGGCAACCAGGGCTGATTCTGACTAGCCCAGTGCTGGTTGTGCTAGATACAGGGGACCCCTAAGCTTTTTGTCCCCTGTATTTTCACAACAGGACTGACCATGAAATGCCCAGGGCTGGTTGTGCATTAGGGAGATGGGGGATCACTTCACACAATCAACCCAGCACCCACCACCCAGGGGTGCTGGGGATAGCCCTGGGCTATCAGACTATGCCACGGGTGCCCTGGAGAGGGGGATCCCTTTATTGTGGGGGTCCCCATCTCACAAGGGATCCCCGGCCTGGACTGACTAGTGGTCAGGGTTAATGCTGTGGCTGGGGGGCCGAGTGAAAGGGCTCCCCTGGCTGTGTCATTAGCCCCCCACTAGAAAACATCTGGTGCTGGTTCTGGATAATACAGGGGGACCCTACTCATTTTTCCCCCTGTATGAACCAGGACCGGATCAGAGCCCAGTGCTGGTTGCTCAAAATACGGGGGACCCCTATGTTGTTTGTCCCCCATATTTTGGCAACCAGGGCTGGTTCTGACTAGCCTGGTGCTGGTTGTGCTAGATACTGGGGACCCCTTTGCTTTTTGTCCCCTGTATTTTCACAACCAGGACCTGCAGTGAAAAGCTCGGGCTGGTTGTGCTTTGGGGAGGGGGGGGCACATCTTTTTTTTATTTTACCCATTCAATTTTTAACATACATGCATAGATGGATCTGACTGATGTGTCCATGCATCTGTGACTTATTGATTTTATTTTCTCAGGTGCATGCCCAATAACGGTGAGCCCTCTGCTGTACACTGCCCCACTGCTGCCACTGCTCCGCACCCTCGTTGCTGCCACTACCCCGCACGCCTACAGCCCACCCCTGCAACCATCTCTCCCTCTGCACCTTCCAAACCACCTCATGTGTGTCGACCCCTCTTCCACCTGCGCTAATCTACAATTTTGTTGCCCTTCTTCCCTGCAGGTGGCACGGTTTGCTCCTCCGAACCCTGAGAGTTAATAAATTTTAAAAAAGCAATGAAATTCCATAGACACAAAACCTCACAGTTTCACATGTCCCATTAAGGCTTCTTAGACATGATCTGAATTTTCACAAAACCTACTGAATTGCTGCCACACAAACTTAAAAAAGCAATGAAATTTCAATTACTAGGCCTTAATGGACTTACCAAGAAAAAAGAATAATAAAAAGAGCTGCTGATCGGAGGCCCTCTATCTTGGTAATTTTGAATACAATTTAATATTACATACAAATGGCCATATATAAAACACACAAAAATAAGACACAAGAAAAATGCAAAAATGACAATATAAAAATATATATACGTCTAGAATATCAGGTTAATATCTGAGCATGTAGTTATGAAGCAGCAGAAATATTAGCAAGCAGCCAGCACCTCCACAGAGGTTGCTTATGGTGTGGTAGTAAAAATATAAAAAAAAAAATATATATATATATATATATATATATATAAATGAAACAGCTCCGCACTTCACTGGACGTTTCTCTGGATTGTGTCCCAAATAAAAACCACTTCAAAATTCCAAGTTTATTTTAATCCATAACATTTTGTTTTATCAGGAACCAGTTAATATAACAGTACTTTTTGTTCCTTCATGGTTGGAAAGGACTTGGTCGTAGAATATCTTTGGGTACACGATCTTAAATGTTTAAGTCCCCTTATTGCTTGAGAAATTTCAATCTTCCAATCTCCCTTAAATGGGATATGCGTGCTCAGCCAGGTACAAATAATCTCAGCTATCCTTGCACCCGCTTTGTGAACAGAAATGTTTGGTAGAGATCTTGTTACTGCCCAGGTAATAATGTTCAATGAGAGCTACCTTGATGTGGTTACTCACAGTGAAGCTGAACCAACAGAGCGCCCTGTTTGATGAAAAATGGTGTGGAGTTAGGAGTCTGTAACGCGTTTCCCCAGCGGCTTCTTCAGACAGAATGGCCTTAATGGACGTGTTCCTTGCGCAATACAGATATGGTATGCCATCACACCATGTGGTTAACTACAGATTCACCACTCTCACAGAGTGAGATTGCTGTCACTCACAAAATGGTGTTGCTGATAATTCACACAATTGTGTGCTCATTGGAATACACACTTGCAGTCTATGCAACTGAGGACTGAGCAGTTTTGTGGCACCCACGTTACTGTTGTACCCTGAGTGCTGCATCCTGTTGGATGAGTATATATGTATATATATATTAGGGATGTGCACGCTTGGATAGGTTCGAGTTTGCACGCCGAGTTCGGATTTTTCCCTCCAAAAAAACGGAACTCAGAAAGAGGCAAAACGTCATCTTGCACGGACAAACATCATCATTCCTGAACTTTTGTCCAGGAATGATGATGTTTGTCCATGCAAGATGACGTTTTGCCTCTTTCTGAGTTCCGTTTTTTTGGAGGGAAAAATCCGAACTCGGTGTGCAAACTCGAACCTATCCGAGCCTGCACATCCCTAATATATATATATATATATATATATATATATATATAGTGGTGGTATCAGCAGAGGTGGCACTGGTGAGCAGCAGATTCTGTGTGGGGCTGGGGGGAGATCTGCCCACACAGACTAGAAAGGCATTGTGGGAAGATGCCTGATGGCTGCCGAGTGGGCTGAGGCAGACCAGTCAGACAGAGCTCACTGTGCTAGCAAGCCAGTGAGGGCCAGGAGGCCTGAGCCTAGACCTGTGAGATACAGGGAAGGCTAGCCAACTCTGGGACTGAGCTATGGTACCTGCAAAGAAGCAGGCCAGACTGTGAGAGGTGTCAGCCAACAAGCTAAGGAAGCTATACCAGGGCAGGAGGCCAGTGTCCAGTCCTGCATGTGGCAGGAAGGACCACCAATCTCAGAGACAGTGAGAGACTTTCATGCAGAGTAGCTGCTTCTGTAGAGAGGGTTCAAGAAGTGAGCTAGTGCCCTAAACAAGGGCTAGGTTTGTTTCTTATTTTTCTGTTTCCTGATATCAAATGCTGGAAGTAAAACACCACTTATGATTATTTAACTGGAATGCTATGTGTGGACTGAATTCTGCACCTACTCACTGCACCACTGACACCAGTCTACCGAGCTAATTAACCCCAAGTATCACAAATATATATATGTATATATAGCAGCAGACAGGCGGCACTCGTAGGACTTAAAAATGATCAGGAGAAATGCTTAACCTTTTAGGTCATTTTAATAGCGTACCGACGTTTCAATCCCACAAGGAGGATTTTTCTCAAGGCTCCTTGTGGGATTGAAACGTCGGTATGCTATTAAAATGACCTAAAAGGTTAAGCATTTCTCCTGATCATTTTTAAGTTCTACGAGTGCCGCCTGTCTGCTGCTATATTATTTGGATCTCATCCAAGGGAAGGCAACGAGGCAAGTTTTATGTTACTATTGTGGAGTGCCAGTCCTGTGGTAACTATATATATATATATATATATACATATATATATATTGGGATGTCTTGGGGTTAATTAGCTCGGTAGAGGGTGAATAGGTACAGTGTTTAGGTGCTTAATGAGGGTCCACATACAGCTTTCAGGTGAAATAAACAAGGTGACGCTTTACTGCCAGCATAAGAAATCAGGAAACAGAAAATAACAAACAAACCTAGCCCCTGTTTGGGGCGACTAACTCACTTCTTCATCCCTCTCTATAAGGGAGCAGCTAGTCTGCCAACACAGTCTCTGAGATTGTGGTCCTTCCTGCCACACGCAGGACTGGACCTGGCCTCCTGGCCTGGAATAGCTTCTTCAGCTTTATAAACACAGTCTTTGGGCCTTCCATATATCCTTCAGGCATACAGAGGCCCTGGCTTCCTCAGCCTGCAGCTCCACTGCTTCACTGTCACAGTCTGAGAATTTTGTGGTAACCCCTTGCCTCCTGCAAGATTTGGACACCGGCCTCCTGGCCGCCCAATGACTCGCTCAGCTTCACTGGGCTCTCTGACTGGTCTGCCTCATCAGCCCACACCTGAGCTCTCTCCCCAAGGCAGCACTTACACAACTTCCCAGACTCCCTTTCTTCTCTGTGTGGCCCCCACTCCCCAGCCAGCCCCAGCCTTTTATGTCCTCCACTCCCCAGCCAGCCCCAGCTGACCCCCTTGTATGCCCCCACTCAACAGCCAACCCTTGCCTTTTATGTCCCCCACTCCCCAGCAGCCCCCCTTCTAAGTCCACACTCCCCAGCCAACCCCCTTCTGTGCCCCCACTCAACAGCCAGCCCCAGCCTGTTATGTTCCCCACTCCCAAGCCAGTCCCCCCTACTAAGTATCCACTCCCCAGCCAGCCCTGACAGGTCCCCTTCTGTGCCCCCAATCCCTACTTCTTACCTTGTTGCTGCAGTGCTCTCACGGGCCGCGGCTCCTCTGTCCTCTCTTCATCAGTGCGGCATTATGTCACGTGCGCTGGGTCGACTCTTCTCTTCTCTGTACAAAAAAAAAACTTAATCTGACGGCGTCGGCAGGTGCGCACTTCGGGAAGCTGCACGGCCCGGCTGCACAGTCGCAATGAGGATGAGGCTGCTGCTGCCAGCCCCCCCCCCCCCCCCGGGCTGTGCAGCTTTGTGAAGTGCGCGCCTGCCTGCGCCGTCAGATAAAGTTTTTATTTTTATTGTGGAGAAGACCCGGCGCGCGTCAAAAAGAAAAATGCGTGCCCCCCCATGCTTAATCCGCCACTGCCGGCAAGTGTGTATCTACCACCTGGCCATGGATGGCACAGCTGGGTGGCGCCCCCCCCTCGGCCGGCGCCCCTGGCGACTGCCATCCTAGCCATTGTGTAGATACGCCCCTGAATATCTCTATGTGTGTGGCCAGCATTACAGGCAGAGCAAAGTCTGGAGCCAGCTTCTGTGACCAGCCTCTGGGGTAGATGTACTAAGCCTAGGGGCTCTATTTACTACAATCTGCATTGGTAATGCAGATTGTAGTGTGATATTACCGAGTGAATTTGCATTGCGAATTCAGGCAATATCACAGGGATTTACTACAAATCCCTTGCAGGGACAGAGCTTGCGATAAAGCTCTGTCCATGCTAATCCCCTTCGGAGCCTTATCACGGTATTTTCGCAAAAAATACCGCGATTAAGTGCCCGCGCATGCGCCGACCGTTCGCCGCAGCTACCCCCCTTCAGCGCTAAGCCCCCCCGGTACTAAGCCCCGTCCCCGCGATCGCGGACCCCCCCTCCCTTACTTACACTTACCTGCATGCTCCAGGCCTACGGTGATGTTCTTCATTCCTCCGGTCAGGTGATCTCCCATACTGCAATGGGGCCCGATCACCTGATGACCGGGCAGCACTGTGGGAGACCAGCTGACCGGAGGGGAGTCATCACCGGAGGCCCGATTACCGGTCCCTGGAGTCAGGTAAGTAATTTTTTTTTTTACTATTTTTTTTTTCTTTTTTTTTACAGTAATCAGCTTGCGGTCTGTTTAGATCACACAGCTGATTACTGGGACTGACTCCCGGCTCTGCTCTCCCCATTAGAGCAGGGCAGGAGGCCGGTAACCGGGGGAGACCCTGGATAACGCCACCTCCAGGTGGCGTTAATATCACAGGGCTTTCCCCGGTATTTTTTTCACATTTATTTTTAGTAACTATGGTCAGATCACATTTCCCATTGCAGTTATGGGAAATGCGATCTGCTTACTAAAAATAAGTGATACTTATACGAATTCTACTCCAATTGCCCTGTAATAAGGTGATACTAAAATAATGTGAAAAGAGTGTGAAAACACCCCTTTTCACATTATTTTAGTAAAAATAATGTTGATAAATAGAGCCCTAGGGGAGAAATAAAGTGGATGGAGATAAAGTACCAACCAATCAGCCTCCTAACTGTCATGCTACTGGATGTGTTTGAAAAATGAGTTAGGAGCTGATTGGTTGGTACTTTACTCTCTCCAAGGCTTAGTACATCTACCACAGTGTGTCGATTATTATTATTACTATTATCAGTTATTTATATAGCACACACATATTCCGCTGCACTTTACATAGAATATTTTACCATTCACATCTGTCCCTGCCCCAGTGGAGCTTACAATCTATATTCCCTACCACATGCTCACAAACATACACACTATGGTCAGTTTTTGTGGGGAGCCAATTAACCTACCAGTATATTTTTGGAGAGATAGACCACAGACTGCATACAGAGATAAAATAAATATTTGTAATAGAAGATAAATAAAATAAAACGTACCATTCAGGGATTAGTGATCGGTGGGTTGTTTCAGTAACCTGATGAGCTGAAGCTGTGTGGCCTCAGCCGACACCTCAGCTGACCACACAGATCAGCTGATCGGGATACTGAAGCAGCCCACGGAGAGATCCCTGGGTGCAGGTAAGTTTTGTTACATTTATTTTCTATTACAAACGTTGATGGGAGAGTGGCAGGAGAGGAGCCCGGGAGCCAGGCAGCAGCACGCACCTAGGAGAAGATTCTGGGGACCAGGGCAGACTCATCAGGGAGGGGAAGCATAGGGGAGAGGGGTCACAAAGAAGGTAGGAGTGCAGGGGCATTGAGGCAGGGGCACAGAGGAAAGCTGGCATATGGGGAGTCATTGTCATAGATAAAAAGGGGGGTAGTGGCAACTTTATTTTTGATGATGGGGGTCCTACCGCATCAGCTGGTAGGATGGCAAGGCTCACGGGCATCGCATCTACACGTATCACAAAGGGCAGGGCGCTACTGGATCTGGGAGTGCAGGGCTTCCTCACAAGCTCTGTCCCAGCATGCAAATTTTATCACATTCATGCGATATTTTCTAATATCCTAATACTAATTTAGGCAAATTTATTGCATCACAACCACATCTGAAATGCGGATTGTGATAAATATGCCCCTAAGGGGTTTATATACTGAATGTAGGGTTCTGAAACACAGTGCTTCCAATTATATTTATTCTTGAAATTTAAAAGGGCAATGCTTTTTCTAGCCATGTTCTGCTAATAAAAGCATTGCCCTTTTAAATTTCGGGCATAAACAATTGGAAGCGCCGAGTTTTAGAACCCAATGCTTAGTAAATAAACAATAGCTTTCATAATAACAGAGAAGAATGAAAGTTAACCCTTGAAGGACTGTAGAACAGCAGCACAGGTATGTTACTACAATGCACGGCCCTGACAACTGTACATCTGTCTCATTTTTCTGTCCTATCCACTTCCTCCACACTGGCTGTCGCCAACAATATTTCACCATCTGTAATCACTACTTCTCCGCACTCATCTCCTCACTGACATAAACAACCTGACACCCACAATAAAGTCTTTTTCTTCCATGCACAGCTGTAACTCTGACATACTGCAGTGTTGTTCACTATCTCAGTTATTATTTAATACTCCTTCTGGTCCCATCACTTCACATTGCTCCACATTGCTTTTTCTACACCTTCCCTCCTCAATCGTCACCTCCTCCACCACCCCTTCCTAACCAACCCATTCTCCCCTTCACTCACTTACCTCCACCTTAATCCCCTCCAGCCTTACCCATCGGTAACCCACCTACTCTTGCCACAATAAACCCTGACCCATAAGGGAATCGGTATGTAATACCGCTGGCCGCATGGCCGGCAGTTCGAATCCCGGCAGCGTTAGGCCGACAGAGGAAGAGATCCCGGCAGCAGCAGCCCGACAGCGCTGGAAATCCCGATCGTCCCTAGGTAAGTACTAACTAACCTAACCTACCCCCCTAACCCTAACCCTCCCTTAGGGGGCCTAACCCAAACCTAGCCCCCAAGTGCCCAAACCTAACCCCCCCCTCCCCGCTGCCTAAACCTAAGTCCCCCGGGGGAGGTGCCTAACCCTAACCTCCCCCTGGGGGTGCCTAACCCTAACCCCCCCTTCCCCTAGCCTACCTCTAACCCTCCCGGGGGTGGCCTAGCCCTAAGTCCCCCCCGGTAGCCCTAAACCTAACCCTCCCCCCCCTGCAGCTGTCCACTCGCTGCACCCGGCATCCCTTCGATCGGGATGCCGGGTGCCGATCTCCCGGCGTAAGGGGTAATGACAGGTGTCTAGATTTTAGACACCTGTCATGTAATCCTAGCCAGGATTGAGGAGTTGGGAAGCCGGCGGTCGGTATTGCGGCCGCCGGCTTCCTAAACGCATACCCCCATAAGTACTAACCCTGCTGCATCTCCTTGTTCCCGGTAATCCTGCCACGTCTCTTACTTCCATCTCCCCCATTCTTGTACGCTTTCCGGAATGCAAGATCTGTGTGCAACAAACTTGCCTCCATTCATAATCTTTTCTTCTCTAATTTGCTAAAACTCCCCATTTGATGACCACCAATGGCTGATCACTCCCTTTCAACAGGGCCCTTCCTCTGCTTTTCCCTGGTGGGTCCTTCATGCCCCAGTCACCCACTCTCAGACAACAAATAAATAAATTCTCACAATTAATAAACACAAGAATCAGGTACAAACTATGTATAAAGTATTTTAACAGTTCACAGACTAATCAATACCCAGGCTGGGAGCAATTAATGAGTTCACCTACTTTACTTGAGGTCCCAGCGCTACACAAACCTGATTCTCACCTATGGACTCACACAAGTAGATATTTCTCTAAAGGGTGCTGGGGCATGGAGGCTCAGGTGGATGCTGATATTGGGATCTTGGAGTGGTATCCAAATGATATGGTACAAATTCTCACAAGTCAGGGACAGTAAATATGATCTTTATTCACACTGGTGTGAAAAATGTGTCCAATAACTGACAAACACACAGTTATGTACTCTTTGCAAGCCCCCATTACATAGTTCTGGTAACCTTTGCTCTACATGACATTGGGTATATTAGTTTCACATAGAGGGTCTAATGCTGAGTTTGACAGAATTTGCATCTTACTCACAGATGTAAAATGCCCCCTGAGAAAAGGTGCATGTAGCTGAGCATACTTAGTTGGCCTAGTACGCATGATGCAACAACTCGGCAAAGGTAGAATAAGCAACTGCTTTACTGCTGGAGAGAAGAGTATTATATGATGGAGAGGGATAGACAGTGGAAGCCGATGGTTAGCAACCATCGATGTTTCAGATTCAAAGGAAGTAAGTTTTCCATTGAAAACCGGGAATTCGATGGTTGCCAGACATCGGATGCAGCTTTCCGATGCCCATCCAATGGTTGGCTGTGGAGGGGAGCATACACCGCTGTTCTGCATAGCAGAGCAGCGGGTGAGCAGCAGGAGAATAGATACCATGCGCATGCACATAGCATCTATTCTCAGAGTAGGGGCAGCCCAGCACCTTGGAGAGTGTTGAGCTCCAGCACAGTGAAGTGGATGGGGTTGTCGTGTGGCTCTGGCTCTTTCACATAGGCCTCTCCCCTTTACTGCCGCAATTTTAACCATCGCGATGGTTATACTATCTAATGGTTGTGATGCGATAGCTAGTTGCCATCACATCACTGGATTTGATGTCGGAAGCCCAGCAACCATTCGATGCCGGGCTTCCGATATCCATCCCTAGTATATGAGCCAGGAAATGAGGATTCTGTAGTTTTAATGCCAAAATCTAGTACACAATTCATACACATAACAGGACATGTCTGGATAGTGTTATTAAAAATGAATAATGT
This sequence comes from Taudactylus pleione, assembly GCA_031769625.1. Taxonomy (NCBI): domain Eukaryota; kingdom Metazoa; phylum Chordata; class Amphibia; order Anura; family Myobatrachidae; genus Taudactylus; species Taudactylus pleione. The sequence goes on along the minus strand of JAUIMM010000116.1, from coordinate 18,979,905 downwards.
CGCATTTACAATGTAAAAAGAAATCGCAACAAGATTCAAAAACAAATGAAAGTATTACATACTTTGGCCCTCATTCAGAATCGCACGTTACCCAGTGCCAGATTAATGTTGACAAGGGCCTGGAGCTGAAATTTATGAAGGGCCTATTGTGTGCTGCTGCAAGGGGTGTGACCAGCACTGTCGGATTTACCAAGCTACAGAACGTGAATCTTATAGTAGTCTACATTTTGCATGCAGATGCACCCGCAGTCTCACATAGAATATAGGCATGCAGCATATCATTTTAATCAGCATAAGCTGTTTGTGCATCCTATTTGCATTGCTTTGTGACTAAGATGCATTTTAAAGGGAAAAAAGTTGCATGCAAAAGATGCTCGGCACTATCAAGTGCTGTTTAACGCTCAAAGAGGCTAGATGAATGTGGACATATCTGTAATACAGAAAGCATCTCAGTGTCCGCCATATAATACAGAGAGCATTGTAGTGACTGTTATATAATACAGAAAGCATCATAGTGACCGCCATATAATACAGACAGCATTACAGTGACCGCCAAATAATACACCAAGCATCCAAGTGACTGCTAATACACAGCTACACACCATGGCTCCTCCATTGGGATAAATCATACAACAAGCTGCTGGCAGTTCTATATACGTATACAGGGGCAAATGCAGGATCTCTAAAGGGGGGGTTTCCACGTCACACCACTAAAGTGGGCATGACCACCATGCAAGGGGGTGTGGGTATATTTATGGCTAACTCTAGGGCACATCCACATGAAATATGATGCCTTAAGCTAGGTATCCACTAAAGCAACTGAGTGGCTGAACGGCAGCCGGCTGACCAAGTGGCCAATTTGGTAAGTGATACATACTTACCAAAGGGCCGCTCGATGTCTGAAAAAACAACACAACTTGGCGGGCATTTAAATTTGCCCGCCCAGTTGTGATGTAGGGGCGGATCTAGACTTTTCTTTTAGGGGGGGGGTTCCTCCCATTTTCAGGCAATAACCTTACGTCATCGCTTTGTGTATCCATTCCTGTCTCCATCTATTTATCTTTTTGCTTCTTCTTTCCTTTTTTTCCCCTTTCATTTTCAATTTTACACTCTGCTCCTTTGTTATTATGTGACATGTATGCTGTGTGCATGGCTGCAGTAAGAAGGCCCCCCACATGAAAATACCAAACATAAGGGCTTTGCATAAAAGAAAGAAAAAAACACATAGGCCCCAGCATGAAAAAAAAAACAACAAACATATTCGCTACCACATGAGAAAAAACCCATAAAAAATTAAATAAAAAATTTCGATCAATATCCATCACACTTACTGTCAGCCTGATTCTGTGAGCTTGTGGTGGGCTGCTGTGGCATCCTTAATGTAGCTGCTTGGCATTGGTGGCTAGTGCAGACTCAGGGGGAGCAGTGACAGTCCTCTCCTCTGAGCAGTCCTCTCCTGGCACTAAGCAGTCAGTGCCAGGAATCCCTGAATGGTTCGTTGAATGTACTGCAATGCATTCACTGCCACAGCGCAGCCTCCGCCTTCCTCCACTCAAGAAAGCGCCACATTGAAGCTCAATCTTGGAACAGTGAGTCAGAGCAGACTGTGTGTGGGCCGCAGCTGATGCCTGTGCCTGCCCCCTTAGTCCTCTCCTCCTCTGAGCAGCCTCAGTGGCAGGCTGTTAGACAGAGAGGCAGGTGGATCACTCAGTGATGTGGGAGGAAGGGCTTGAAGTGGCAACCACAGGTGCCTCCACAGCTCACCCCGGCCGTCTCCGTCTGCCCTGCCTGGAGCTGCACTGCTGCCTGCAGGATCAGCAGGTGGGTGGGGTTGAGGCTGTTTGTTACGAGGGGCGTTCGCACTTCTCACCCCCACACCCCCCCGCCCGATCCGCCACTGTTGTGATGTCAGTATGGGTGGTTCCTACGGCTAGTGCGTGGGTTGTCAGTGGGTCACCTGTACACACAGGCAGAGATACCAATATATATGCAGGATATATCGGCATTGTCTGTGTTGCAGGGCCGACCTGATATGTCTGTGAACAACGTCGTTCACAGACATATCGTCTGTACAGACCCGCAAATGCACTTTGCTATATGTTATTTGCTGGCTGCACGAACGGCATATGGCATAGTGTGTACCAGCATCACACTCACAAGGCAGGAATGAGGCTTAAATGGGCAGTACCTGTATTTTATTTTTTTTATATAGATAAAAGGGACTCACTTGATTCTTCCCCAGTGCAGGTCCCACTTCTCCCTGCACCCCCAGCACTGGGCAAACTAGCAGGCACTGTTTCTGCTCACCTCTTCTCTTGGGTTTCCACTTCATGCACACACTCTCCTACAGAGGGTTCCTGGAACTCTTCTTACAAGCCAGTTCGTCTGCTCCTATCCCTCCTGCACTTCTCAATGCTCGACGACTCCTCCCTATCCCATTCATTGCCTGGCTGCCATAGATGTGTCACTGCAGGGTCCCGTCTGCACCGAGTAACAACACTATGCTTTGCTCCATTGATGACCTGGGGGGCAGAGCTTCGGCTGGTCCGGGGGCGGAGCTTCGGACGATCCGGGGGCGGAGCTTCGAACGGTCCGGGGGCGGAGCTTCAGTGGGCCCGAGGGTAGGCGAGGTTTCAGGTGGCCGGGGACTCCAGGGTAGGGTAGCCAGGACTCCAGGAGGCTAATGATCGGAGTAGTGACAGGAAGAAAAAAAATTGCCTGTCATCACTGCCTGCTCTACAGAGGATGCTGAGGGCCTATTTTCATGGGGAGGCCTGGAGCTGTAGCTCCACCCGCCCCATTGTTAATCCGGCCCTGACGTTACCAACAGTACGCTCGTTGCGTTCCGATGTTGACTAACCGCGCATGCGACGGTGTTACACTGCGCATGTGCGTACGGCAGATTGCGAGCTTTTTTTCTCTCGTTCCTAAAATAGCGTACAGGAAGTGACATGTCAAATGTGATTGACAGAACAGGGCGTTTTTGGGTGTTGACGGGGGTGGAGATGGAAAAACGCAGGCGTGGCGAGGCGTTTTTGGGGCGTACATACATTAGCAGATGCGAACGTCAAATGTGTTCGGACCGTCACATACGTCACTGGAACATCCTCTTTCCCTTCAAAATGCTCACACAGTTTAGGGTCTGGATTACTCGACCACATTGGCGATGGCCTTCTCCTCCGTCCCGGGACTCCATGATGTTGCAGCGATTAATCGCGGGTGGTCACAAAAGCAATTAGTGTTGTATTGAAAACCGGCTTGGTATGTGTTTGGAAAGCAGTTTATTGGGATAGCACAAAACCGTACGCAGGTGGAAATCATACCTGCTAATGTCAGGATTACACAATCAATTGGCGTACATTTTTGGGGGTTTTTTTTGGCCTCAATTTGTTGTTTATGGCCTATTGTGACAATAATGTCATCATGTTTTAATTAGCTCCCCTTTTTTTTTTTAATGTGGAATTTGCATCGTTATGTGATTTTTGAAACGTTCCTTCAAGAGGCCTTTTTTTTTTACAAATGAAATGGTTTTTTGTGTCCTTTTTTGCCTTTAGGGCCAGGATTAAATGTAACCCATTTGTACAATAATGTCACAATACAATGTCAGATTTTTATCATAAATTTATTGTTTAAACACAAACCAATTGGCATAATATTTTGTTTTCTTTTTTTCTGGCAAAGATACTTTTTATCAAAAATAAATAATCAATAACTGCTAACATAAACGTACAAAAATAAATTAAAAACATTTCACAAGAAAGGAGAGGGAAGTTTTGACCAGAAAGGAATATGAGCCAAGCACAGAAGGAGTGTGGGAAAAGTCGCCATTGCTGTCACCGTTTTTTCGCCCGTTTGGATGGGGGAGGGTGGGCGCCAGACCGGGTCCGGGATGCCATCGGGCTGGCCTGTCCAGAGGCAGATGTTGTGGCCTCTGGACTAGGCACAGGGCTAGGCACATTTGGAGGATTGGCTGATGTTGTGCCAGAGGTGGAGGATCCTGATGTTCCGGCAGGAAGGGAGGTCGGCTCCACCATGTGCTGGCGAACGAGCTGCTCCAGGGCATCGGCGATGCGGATGTTGGCCCTGGTATTTTCCGCCAGGGCCTGACCAATGGTCACGTTGGCCGCAGCATTTTGCTCCAGGGCCTCAGCCACCCGTATCAGACTGGCGTCCATCCTCTGCAGAATCTCCGTATGGAAATCCGTTTTGAAATTGAGTTCTGTGAGGAGGCCCACTGCCTGCGAGGGGGCACGCCCTGGACTGGCTTCTGCAGGGTCCTCAGCCGGATGTACTGGTTCCTCCCCTGCAGAGCCAGCAGAAATTCTGCGGCCAAGGCTTCCCTCTGGAGCAGACTCATCCACCTGTGTCTCTGTTGGAAAAATGAGAAAAGAGTCACATTAGAATCTACATATTGGCACAATAGCATTTCAGAGTTGGTGACATCACAATACTTACCTGGGCCAACATGAGGAGCCGCAAAGTCTGGCATGTCCGTATCCATGTTGGACACGCCAAACACCTCCACAGGCTGCACACACCCCTGTGCCAGCTCTTCTAAATCCGTCAACTCCAATGACACAGGGGTGGGACCCCCACCTGTCCCCCTTGCATGCCTAGCCCTGTCTGCGAGTTTTTGCTTTAGGCGATATTTGAAGTCGCCCCATCTGTGGGGAAAAATGGAAGCCATTATCCTTTGGTTTAAAATGGGGTTTGTTTTTAGGGGGGGCAAGGGTTTACTTACCGCCGTTTGACATCCCGGGCTAGACGGACATAATCACCCACTCTATTGACAGCAACGGCTACCTCTTCCCACATTCTCCACTTCTGGCTTAGACTCATATTCCTGTCTGCCTGTGGCAGGATGTCCACACACTTCTGGATCAAAACCTCCATCTCCTTTCTTGTGAAATGTGGCTGCCTTTTTTTTTTGGCCGCTTTGGCCGGAATACTGGGCCCAGCAGCCTCTTCCATGTCATCCTCCTCACCTATTTGTGTAAATTTACAGAATTCACAAAATCACAACTTGCCTAATCTTATGTTTCAAATTAATCGTTGATAGAAAATGCATGAAAGACTTACCGCCTGACTCTTGGGCATTTTTTCCCTGGTCTGTCGCCATGTCTGAGGTCCAAACAAGAAATACACCAGAATTTGAATGTGTTTTCGTGACGTATTTATACATGCGTCCTTATTTTGCGGCCGCATCATTGATTGTGCGGCCCTAAGATCCCTCCTTAATTTGTGCGGGAAACGAAACACTATTTATGGCTTGGTGTGTCTCAAGTCGAGGTGGCGTTTTTGGATTGTTGGAGGTTATCTTGGCTGGAGTTTATTGATTGCGTAGAAAGGAGTTGGAGGTTGGAGATTCGTTTGTTGGTTAGATTTGCGTTTTTTTTCCCGTTATCTTTGTTGGTTTATATTTTTGGGACCTCGTTTCTTGATTTGGTAAGTTTTGTGAAGTCTAACTTTTGTTCAATTGTTGTTTCATTGTGTTTCGTATATTTTGTCATTTTTGGATCCCTAATTTCTCCTATTTTAGATTTTGTTTATTTTCGACCCCAAAGACCTTTTGATTTTGCATCTTAGATATTTGCTCTTGGTAAGTCCATTTTTTATGTTGTATTTGCAAACTAATTAGCGCATTTTTAGTAGTTACTCTTGTGACTTGTATTAGCGAACTAATTAGCGCATTTTTAGTAGTTACTCTTGTGACTTGTATTAGCGAACTAATTAGCGCAGTTTAAACAGCTTAATAATCATTCTAACTTTTTGGTGGTTTATCTTTCGCTTTTTGAGCCAACATTTCGACCCGTTTTGATGTACTGTGTTAAATGTCGCTTTGCGGTTTTGCTAAATGGGTGTTTGGCATATTTTAACTTTGGTCTAGCACAAAATTTATAAACAAAAATGCACAGAGTGAAATGTGTCAAGTAATTTTGGTGTTTATTTTCAGTTTGGACGTATCATGACAATACCCCGGCATGTAAGCAGCAATGGATGGTATCATCAAGCTAAGTTGTTTTAATATAGTTTTGGGGTGGGTCAAAAGCCTTACTTTGAAATCTTTGAATTTCAGGTTGATCTGGGGCGGATTGTTCTGGCCATGCTCCCGGAAGCCGACCAACCTCAATCTCATCCCAGGCGTAGGCATCGTAGGCATGCAAGGCCCCAGATATTTCGAACACGTGTCACCCTTTTTGGAATGCCCGATGATGAGGTTTTAAGACGCTACCGTCTACCTCCCAAAATCATCATAGACACTCTCTCATTAATAGAAAGTGATCTTGAGCGGCAAATTGACAGTCCAACAGCAATACCACCACTGACGCAATTTATGGCGGTGTTACATTTCTGTGCCTCAGGATCGTTTCAAACAACGGTGGGAATAGTGGCGGGCATCTCCCAATCCTCCTTTTCCCGGATCCTGAGGGCAGTGATGGAGGCACTTTTCAAGCACCTCCATCATTTTATTCAAATGCCTTTGGATATGGGTGCCCTTAGTGTGGCCAAGGCCAATTTTTACCAAATAGCTGGCTTCCCACACATCATAGGGGTTGTGGATGGTACTCACATACCACTTCAGCCTCCAGCACGGCTGGAGGCAATATTTAGAAACAGGAAACACTATCACTCCCTGAATGTAATGGTGGTATGTGATGCCTCCCTCCAGATCCTGTCCCTGAATGCTAAATTACCAGGAAGTGCACATGACTCCTTCGTCATCCGGCAATCAGGGATATGGCAGAAACTAACCAACCTACAAGCTGGTGATGCGTGGCTTCTGGGTAAGTGGAGACCTTTAGTACATAACAATGTTAAGCTTGATACACAGTGTTCCTGATGTTGTCTCTTATTTTTCACAGGAGACAGTGGATACCCTTGCATGTCCTGGCTGCTCACTCCTTATTTGGCTCCCACACCAGGCCCACAAAGTGAGTATAATTCCGCACTTACAGCCACCAGGCAAGTGGTGGAGCGCTGTATCGGCCTTTTAAAAGGCCGATTCAGATGCCTCCACCGCTCTGGTGGCGAGCTCATGTATTTGCCGGATATGGTGTCGAAAATTGTGGTCCTGTGTGGGATATTTCACAACATCGCCATAAGGAGTGGTGTCCCAATGCAGCCAGAGGATGCCTTACCTGAGGATGGCCCCCCCGAGGTTGGTCGGAGGTCAGTATGTGGGGGGGCCATACGCGATGATGTGGTGGCCAGATTTTTTAGGTAAGTTTGACCCAAACTACAGTGTTTATACCTAATGTGTTTGTGTTTGTTTGCGAACATCTAATTTATTTTTATTTTTTTCACCATCTTCTGTTTGTTCACATAATCTTTGCCACTCCAACGCTCACTACTTCCTGCTACCCTTACCAAACCTGGATCTGGTGATTTTGGGCATATATTCTGGAACCCATATCGCAACGCCATGTTTGTGGAATCATGTTGGCATGGTCCTTCGTCAACCAGTTCTTGATTGTTTTTTTATTTAAATATTTTATTTGTATGTGTTGTATTTGAGATTATCAGATTGTTTGGAGAGTGAAATGGTCTTCCTTTTTTTGGACGTTAACAGCAAGTGTAACCAGGTTAACACACCTTACATTTGACTAAGGGGTAATCCAGTACTGACACCAGTTGATGGCAACTGAAATATGTTTTCAGGTTCCCAACCCACACCAAAAGGAAGCCTGTCCAAACCTTTGGATTTTGAAGATTGGCCTAAGCAGCTTGCACACCAACTAGGAACCTGTAAAATGTCGAAATATCTAATTGACACTACACCCAAAAAGGGAAATGACATTGTTGCTGTTATGTGTTTCTTGTGGCTGTTTAACATACAAATACAAAACACAATCTAACTTTTAAAAAAGGGAAATCCTTGCAGGAACAGTCTACTTATGTCAGGGAAAACTATTTTTGTTTTGGAAAAAAAGAATGAGCCAGAACGTATATTAGAACTAAAAAATGTATTTCGAAAACGAAAATAAACAAAAAAAACTACTGGCGAAGGATGCCAGACAGCCGGTCAAGGCCCACAAGAATGCCAATGACATGTTGGCGCATCTGGCCAACACATTCGTCCACCTCTTGTCGACGCCTCTGTTCCTCTGTGGGTGAGAAAAGTGTGTGGATTAATAAAACAATAGGGAATCCACATTAAAAAACAAAAACACAACGAAATCACTCCTAAACCTAAAATAAAAAAACCAAAACAAAAAGGGGGTGCTGCCAAAAATACAAGGCCTATGTACAAATTCCCACAGGTGTGATATGTGTATGTTGAAATCAGCAGGAAGAGGTAAAGGCAAACTGCTAAATCACCAAAAGTAAACCAAACAAGCACGAATAAAGGCACGACACATGATTACATACAAACAGTTTGTGGTTAAAAAAAATGTGAAAGAAAAACATACCGGGAGCCAAAACGGGAGCTCCGGAAGTCCCTCCATGTTCCTCCTCGGAGGAGCCTTCATTCCCCAAAGAACGGGGAGGGGTAATGACGGACTCCGGGGAGGGGGTAATTGGAAGAGGGGTGGGTGGAGGAGAGGGGGAAGTGGGACGGAGGGGAAGGAGGCCCGACAGTTCCGGGAGAGGGTCTTGGAAGGCTGGGGAGGAGTGGGGTATAGGGGAAATATTTGGGGTGGAGTGTTGGCTGGGGGTTGGGGATAGTGGTCGGGAACGCCGTCTGGCCGGACGTTGACGGCGTAGTCTTGGCTGTCCTCCTAAAATATGTCAAACAAATTGAGGTTAGTTTCTGGGCAAATCCGGGGCCCAAATAAAAAAAAAAAAACCACCAGCAAAAAACATGCAAATAGGAGTAGAATGAAAAAAACAGAAATAGAGGGAAAACAAGCACACGCAGATATGAGGACAAATAATAAATAGGACAGACAGGAAAACATGCACACGCAGATATGAGGACAAATAATAAATAGGACAGACAGGAAAACATGCACACGCAGATATGAGGACAAATAATAAATAGGACAGACAGGAAAACATGCACACGCAGATATGAGGACAAATAATAAATAGGACAGACAGGAAAACATGCACACGCAGTTTGCCCCACAAACACAAACATGAAAACCACAATACATAACACTTACTTTCCAGGATCTGCATGCGAAAGCATGCCAGCAAGCGGGGCGTTCGCCGTTGCAGGTCTGACCACCTGCGCTCCAGCTGCCCGATGTTGCGGCGTGAACCCAAGGACCGCAGGCGGGACCGTGCCTCCGCATACGCGGAGCGCTTCTGCCGGTTGGTGATGGGTGGAGGCTGGCTGGTGATACGGCGATCCATCACCTCCATAAGCACCAGCAGCTCGCGCCTGGTGAATGCGGAGGCTCTCATGATGGCAATGGAGTTTTTCATACAAAACATTTTTGATAAAGTGTGCAAAAAATTTCTGATTGGCTAATGTATTTTGGAAATTAACAGGAGCAATTTTATTGGTTAGTGTATGAGTCATGTGTTCAACAGGGCCAGAAATCTCTGGAGAGTTATGATAGGCTTGATGCAGTGACATGCGTTTGCAAATTTAAATAAAGAAATGAACCCCGGAAAATATGCGGGGATCCACACCAATAGAACAATTGTTTAATTGTGGTTCACATGTTTTTTGAACAATAAAAGCGAATGTTCCATCCGTACGTATTCTGCGGGTAAACACAAACACGGACAAGAGTAAAGTTTCTTGCATTGTGTTGAAAAAAAAAAAAACAATTAAGCTAATTGATACATTGATTGGCATGATACGATTGAGGGAGGTAGGCAGAATAAAGGAGCAGGTAATCGACATCTGACAAGGCCACTTCCGGTTTCACTTGTGCGTGCGTTCCCTTCAAGCCATTTCGGGGATGTACGCTCGCTATTTCGCACGCTCGTTAGTTAGAGGAGGGGTCGCCTGAGTTTAGGGAGGAATTTTAGATGCGAACGAAAATACGAGCGAGCCATTGAATTTAAATAATTTTGTACGTACGCCTAACGTACGTGCGCCCGCTTGCGAGTGGGTCTGAATGAGGGCCTTTGCTTTTAAATCAAACAGAAATATGCTTTTTTGCAAATAACTCTATAATAATGTGAATAGATCACGGCAGCCATATTACTATACAGTGTCAGACTGGGGCATGAAAGCCCACCGGGGCCCATGCTTAAGGGGTGTGTTCATCCACCAGAGGGGGTGTGGCCAGCCACCACAGATGCTTGGATAACCATTAGGCAACTCTTGGTGTAGTTTCTATAGAAGGGAACCAAGGCCCTGATTCAGAGCCGCTCGCAAAAAGCGAGCGCTCACTCTGAATCAGGGAGGCCGTTTTTTTTTTAAATAAAAACGGCCTCCTGGCCACTCGCTAAAGTTGTGGGTGACCACCCACAGCTTTTGCGAGCGGCCAGGAGATGGTCGCGATGGTCGCGACCATCGGGCTTGCGACTAGACCCTTGTGGTAGGGTCTCGTCTGCCGCAAGCCCCAGTGAGCTTCCAGCTCTAATAGAGCCAGAAGCTCACTACTGACATCACTGGTGATGTCAGCCACCCCCCCTCCCCGCCTACAAAACGGGGCGAGCTGTCGATCAACATCGACAGCCGCCACATTTTGTTCCGAGCCCCGGAGCGAGTTATTTCTCACTCGCTGCGGGGCTTGTGTGCGCACTGCCTGGCCATCGACCCGCTTGCAAGCGCAGTATGTGTTATATATTTATAATATATATGTTTGCTAAATACTGTATATCTATATATATATATATATATATATTATAGTATATAATGTGTGTGTTTAATAACACACACATGTGTATATATTATTTACTATATTATATATAATTTCTGATGGCAGCCCTGCCTAGAGGAGGTGGTGGGTCCACAGGCAGTGGGGCCCTTCAGGATTTCCCCTGTACCCCTGTGGGCCAGTCCAACCCTGTTACTATAGCATTAACATAATTGTGAGCAATTCAAAGGAATTCAGCCAATCAGAAGTGGATGCTGACTGTCATCTTTATACTGCGTTTGCATTTTGCACAAGGGGTGAAGTACCCACAAGGCCACACGCGTCTTTCTTGTGGTCATGGGATACGGTTTGCATGTACAGTCAGGTGCATAAATATTGGGACATTGACAGAATTTTCATATTTTGGCCTCTATTCACCACCACAATGGCTTTGAAATGAAACAAATAAGATGTGCTTTAACTGCAGACTTTCAGATTTAATTTGAGGGTAATTACATCCAAATCAGGTGAACGGTGTAGGAATTACAATAGTTTCTATATGTGCCTCCCACTTTTTAAGGGGCCAAAAGTAATGGGACAAACTAAACAATCCTAAATCTAACTTTCACTTTTTAATACTTTGTTGCAAATCATTTGCAGGCAATTACAGCCTGCAGTCTGGAACGCATAGACATCACCAGACGCTGGGTTTCATCTCTGGTGATGCTCTGCCAGGCCTCTACTGCAAATGTCTTCAGTTCCTGCTTGTTCTTGGGTCATTTTCCCTTCAGTTTTGTCTTCATCAAGTGAAATGCATGCTCAATCGGATTCAGGTCAGGGGATTGACTTGGCCATTGCATAACATTCCACTTTTTAGCCTTAAAAAACTCTTTGGTTGCTTTTGCAGTATGCTTCGGGTCATTGTCCATCTGTACTGTGAAGCGCCGTCCAATGAGTTCTGCAGCATTTTACTGAATATGAGCATATAATATTGCCCGAAAAAAAACTTCAGAATTCATTCTGCTGCTTTTGTCAGCAGTCACATCATCAATAAATACAAGGGAACCAGTTCCATTGGCAGCCATACATGCCCACGCCATGACACTACCACCACCATGCTTCACTGATGAGGTGGTATGTTTTGGATCATGAGTAGTTCCTTTCCTTCTCCATACTCTTCTCTTCCCATCACTCTGGTACAAGTTGATCTTTGTCTCATCTGTCCATGGGATGTTGTTCCAGAACTGTAATGGCTTTTTTAGATGTTGTTTGGCAAACTCTAATCTCTGAAGTCTTCTCTTGATTGTTGACTTTGACACATATACACCTACCTCCTGGAGAGTGTTCTTGATTTGGCCAACTGTTGTGAAGGGGTTTTTCTTCACCAGGGAAATAATTCTTCAGTCATCCACCACAGTTGTTTTCCGTGGTCTTCCAGGTCTTTTGGTGTTGCTGAGCTCTCCGGTGCGTTCTTTCTTTTTAAGAATGTTCCAAACAGTTGATTTGGCCACACCTAATGTTTTTGCTATCTCTCTGATGGGTTTGTTTTCATTTTTCAGCCTAATGATGGCTTGCTTCACTGATAGTGACAGCTCTTTGGATCTCATATTGAGAGTCGACAGCAACTGATTCCAAATGCAAATGTCACATTTAGAATCAACTCCAGACCTTTTACCTGCTTAATTGATAACGAAATAACGAGGGAATAGCCCACACCTGTCCATGAAATAGCTTTTGAGTTGATAGTCCCATTACTTTTGGCCCCTTAAAAAGTGGGAGGCACATATAGAAACCGTTGTAATTCCTACACCGTTCACCTGATTTGGATGTAATTACCCTCAAATTAAATCTGAAAGTCTGCAGTTAAAGCACATCTTGTTTGTTTCATTTCAAAGCCATTGTGGTGGTGAATAGAGGCCAAAATATGAAAATTCTGTCAATGTCCCAATATTTATGCACCTGACTGTACATGCTCTTACTGTACTGTGGCTGTTCTTACAGTCCTTGTCCCCTTAATGTAATTACAGCCACAGTACAGTCCTGTCCCCCTTAACGCTAGAGGTCATAACTCCACAATATGTGCCCATTGGCATTGCTAAGGATGCATCAGAATTTTATGTGCGCAGTTGTACTGTAGATGAAAAAACGCAATTTGCCAGAATAAAAGGTGCAAATTGTGTTACTGTCCAACTCTGCATGAGCCCCAAAATGTATTCGTACTTTACTTTAACAGATGGCAAACTGCATGTTCTCTCAAGGTTAAGGTAACATATTTCCTCATCAGCATGTTTATGAGCCATCAAGTTAATTTATAACTGTTTATGTTCATTTACACTGACACATTTATTTATTTATTATTTATTTATTAACAGTTGCTTATATAGCGCAGCATATTTAGTTGCGCTTTACGATTGGAAACATTTATAGAACAAAACAGGGTAATAACAGACAGACATAGAGGTAAGAGGGCCCTGCTCGCAAGCTTACAATCTATAGGCAAATAGACATTGATACACAAGGATAGATGCTATATATTGCAATTTGGTCCAGCCAGAATGCAGAGTTTCTTAGTTGGCTGCATGATCCAGTCACACGGGAATGTCGGCCAAATGTCAGGAGTATGTGAAGGAAAGACAATATGTGAGGTTATGTGTGGACTGTGATAGGGGATGTAATAAGACATGGAAGCTATGAAGGTTATGTGGTCGGTTCTGGAATCTGATAAGCTTGTCTGAAGAGGTGAGTTTTCAAGGAACGCTTGAAAGATTGAAGACTAGAGGTAAGTCTTATTGTGTGTTGTAAGGCATTCCATAGAGTGGGTGCAGCCCAAAGAAAGTCCTGTAACCATGAATGGGAGCAAGTAATGCGCGGGGATGAGAGACGCAGATCTTGTGCTGAGCGGAGAGGTCGAGTTGGGAGATATTTTGAGATGAGTGAAGAGATGTATGTTGGTGTGGTTTGGTTAATGGCCTTATGTGTAAGTAACAGTATTTTGTATTGAATACGGTAGAAAACCGGCAACCAATGGAGGGACTGACAGAGTGGGGCAGCAGACGATGAACATTTGGCAAGGAAGATAAGCCTCACAGCTGCATTGTAGTGGCGATAGCCTGTTTTTGGGAAGACCAGTAAGGAGACTATTGCAATAGTCAGTGGAGGAGATGAACGAAGCCCATGTATGATCGGGGGTCTGGATGGTAAATGACAGGGGCGCTGTGCGTCCCTGTCATTATCGGCGCTGCTATCTATAAAATAGCAGCGCCGACGGCAGGGCCATGTACGAACGGTCATAACGCATGACCGTTCGGCCAGCTGTAGCTGTCGTTATCGACAGCTGCAGCCTGGTGTTAGCCTATCCCCACAGCAGGGACAGCGCTGTCCCTGCTGCGGCGGCTGCCGGCTCCAGGGCATCACGCAAGGATCTCGCGATACTTGCGAGATCCCGCGCATGCTCAGTGGAGCCGGCCGGGAGAGAGACACAGCGCATCAGCACTAGGGTAGCGGGTAGCGCCGGAGGGGGGAGGTAACGCTCCCCCTCTCCGGCCGGATGTTTATACATCTCAGTGGTAGTGCTTCCTGCTTCGCCTCGGTAAAGAGGCGAAGCGGGAAGCATTATAGCGGCACGTTAAGTGCCGCTATCATACATCTACCCCAATGTGGGAAATAATGAGTGCATGGATTAGAGTTTTTGCAGTGTCTTGTGTGAGATATGGTCGAATTTTGGATATGTTTTTTAGATGTATGTAACATGATTTTGAGACAGATTGAATGTGAGGAACAAAGGACAGTTCAGAGTCAAGGATGACACCAAGGCAGCGAGCTTGTGGGGCGGGGTGGATTGTTGAATTATCAACAGTGATAAAGACATTCCATATGCTACTACAAATACAATGCTAAACAGGATAAGTCAGAATTAGCTATGATTGTAAAGCATACTATTTATGTTGATAGAAACAGATTTGAACACATTTTATTTCTTCCTACAACCTAATGTGGGGTACACACTTGAATGAAGTAACTGCTGACCTACCGACTGACGTTTTCACTAACGATCGAGCACAAACTATATTGTTTATATACACTAAATAACCATTGTTATCTGAATGATATGTCTGTTCAGAGGATCGTGACCAATCAATTGTTTCGCTGTATACACAGTCAGATCGTCGTATTGAACTGTGCAAAAGATGACGTTCCAAAACACCCAGCGGCCGACCTATCGCACGGTCATTTGTTTGTCCATACACAGGGCAGCACGGATCACAAGTCTGAAATCGCATGTACCCTCTCACTGCGAAAATATGCAAATTAATGCGATTGCAGCACTATATCAATACGCCCTCCAGCTTATAAAGCCGCCAACTTCCCATTACATACATCCGCAAGTCAGCGAAAACATCAGTAACATCGGACCCATACGCATAGTTGTGGTTCAGCTTGACATGCCTCACAACCTGTGAAGCTTCTTATCGCCATGTAGCACTCTGGCTGCGTATGCCGTCCCTGGGGTTTAAATAATACCGCCCCTGTAACAGCATTCAAACGCACAGGCATGCCTACGGTCCTTTGACCACACCCCCTCTCCACCCCCAAATGGCACTTGCTGTCAATCATTTCCTTGTGCCTTTGCGTATATGTTGCGTTCACATTTGCGCTCACAGCGGCTGGTTCGCGCATTGCAGTGCATACGCATGCACAGAACGCAAACATCAACCGGATGCCTGTGAACGCAGACCTGCAACCCAAGCTGCATCAGGCCCACAATGCACAATGGGCATGAGAGTTGAACACGATGCTGTTTTCGCAAATCGAGCGATTTTTTTTTTACCACTGCGCATCTGTCACCTTAATATATTGCACTGCACATGTGTGCAGGTACATAACTGTAGTCGCATGCTGCGATTCTTTATTCGCAGTGTGATTGACCAGCATGGAGTGTTTGTGGGAAGGCAACGTGGAGCGTCAGCTAAAAGCACGGGTGTGACTCGACCGTTTCAGGAGTGTCACATCCTGCATCTGTGATCCTGTATGCTAAAAACATAGGTCCGGTGTCTCAGTTATGGGGCCATTCTGAGTGACCACAGACCTACTAAAGGAGTCGATGTTTGCATGATCTGCATCCGATGCTACCAATGTGCACGCAGTTGCGGACAGCTTGCGAATGCTCTGGGGGGCGTCTCAGTACAAGTCCCTGTGGCTGTTCCATTAGCATATTTTTGCACATCCTCAGCTTAAAAAATGCAGCTGCGGTACCAATAGCATCCATCTCTGAATCAGGCCCAATATCACAGAAATATCTATCAGATACATCACATCTGGCACGCAGCACGGCTAATGCGATACATCTGTACTGTACGACGTTGAAACATGAATTGGGTTTACACACATAAAGATGGTCGCTACAAAATATCGTTGATATGTCATCTAATGTGTACCCAGCATAAGTACATGTAACGTACTGCTTAATTGACAATAAACAACAATCAGTCTACGCTTTTGGTAATAGGATGCCTTCCTCAGCAGTGTCTACTGTGAAACCTTTCACCTACATGATATGATACATTCTATGTTCCCAGCTATACTCCTTTGCTAAGTTTAATAATAACTGTTAGTTTGGGATTGTTGTCACATCAACTTGCTGGTTAGAGTAACTTTGGAAGATTGATGTTTCTCATTCACAAGCTACAAAGCTACAGTACTTATCCAAGTGCCATCTACTTCTTTGGCAACAACAGAGATCCTGTATGGCTGCAACTCTCTTATCTAGAGCTAAATTCCATAGAGGGCTGATAGCTCCCAATTTATAAATGTACTTTGGCCCTGATTCAGAGCCGGACGCAAGTGGCTGCTCGTTCGCGCCGAGCGATGTTTGCCCAACTGCGCATGCGTACGGATCGTAATACGCATGCGCGAACCACTCAGTGCGGGCGAAATTCATGTGCTCGCAAAATAGCGAATGCCTGATAATTTGAGTGACAGAAAGAGGCGTATGTGGGTGGTATCAGGGGAAGGTGCTTGAAAACGGGGAGTGGAGATCCGATCGCAGGCGTGCTTAAAGGTCAAAACGGGCGTTTTATGGGTGTGCATATTTAAAACAGCAGCGTCATTGACCACGTCACTGGGTTATTTTATAGCCAGAACTGCTCGCAAAATTGTGGTAGCAAAAACCAACCACAAGAATAGCGAGCAGTTCATACCCTGGTCGATGTACTCGATTAAGCTAATAAATAGCGGACATGACGTAGGATGCGAGCGGCCAGGGGGGCGTATTTTTCCAAAAAACGAACGCAAGTTTTGTTCGCTCGTTCAGACCTAGAGGCGTGAACAGACCGCAAACAGCAAACGGTTCATTTGAATAGCCACCCCTTGTTTTAGAACGAACGACCGCAAATAGCGAGTGGCTCTGAATCAGGGCCTTTGTGTGCACACAGTTTGCAAAGATCTCATACAGCTCCTGAATCAGGGGTGGACGCAGAGTTGATGTCAGACGCAGGCGGACAATGTTTTAAATCTGCGCGTGCATTTGAGCCTCACCGCACATGTGTCCGCTAACGGGCCTAACCCCACCAGCCAACAATACCTCAGACAAAGGAAGTACATACCAGTAAGTACCCATATTCTGCGGGACTTCACATCATACCACATCCACCTGGTACTCCTAAGTCTGTATGGATAAAGGGCCTGATTCAGCACGGATTGCAAGGCTGCATTTGCACGCACCTGCTCGCTGTGAAAATATGCGAATGAGTGCGATTGCATTGCAAACAGCACTATACAAAGAAGCCCATCACCTTATAAAGCCGCCCACTTCCCATGACATGCATCCGCAAGTCAGCAAAAACATTGGTAACATCGAGAAACATCGGACCCATACGCAGAGTTGTGGTTGAGTTTGACATGCCTCAAAACCCGCAAAGCTTCCTGTCGCCAAGTAGTGCTCTGGCTGCGAATGCCGTCGCTAGGGTGTAAAATATGCACACCCCTGTAACGGCGTTTAAATGCACAGGCACACCTGCGTTTCCCCGACCACCTTCCCATCACCACGATCACTTCCCGATCGCAGTGGCCGGTTTGTGCACGCACACTGCGATGCATAAGCATTCACAAAATGCAAACATCGGCCAGCTACGTGCGAACGCAGCCTTATGGTCCCCTGTACAAGAGCGAATTAGGGCCTGATTCAGACCCGGACGCTAAGTTGCGCTCGCTCGCTCTTGAGCGATGGTCGCCAGTCTGCGCATGGGTATAAGTCGCAGTGCGCGTGTGCAAACTAGTACGAGCGATTGGATTTCGCATGCTCGGCCTGAAAAGACTGCCCAGTGGAATGAGTGACAGATAGTGCCATTTATGGGTGGTAACAGGGGAAGGTGCTTGTGAACGGGGGAGTGGTGCTGCGAACGCAGGCGTGTCTGACCGTCAGAACGGAGTTTAATGGGTGTGCATAATTAGCAAAGTAGCGTCATTGTACACGTCACTTGGTTGTTCTTTACCCTGAACTGCTCGCAGTGCTTGCGGGAGGGTAAGGTCTACCTAAAGCGCTGACATGCCCGACCGTCAAAACAGAGTTTAATGGGTGTGCATAATTAGCAAAGTAGCGTCATTACACATGTGACTGGGTTGTATTTTAGCCTGAACTGCTCGCAATGTTGTGGTGGGAAAAGGCTACCACAAGCGCTGCGAGCAGCTCCGATGGCTCTCAATGTTACAGATTATTCCTTCAAGATGATGGAGATGACGTGTGTTGACGTGTGTTGCGAGTGGCAAGGGGGCGTCTTTATACACTTGCGAGCGCAAACTGCCGTCACTCGCTTAGACATAGAGGCGTCCTTACACCGCAAAGAGCGAGCGCATGATTTGCATAGACAGACCCTTTTTGACAGTGAGCGGACGCAACTTGCGAGCGGGTCTGAATCAGGCCCTTACTTCCTAAGCTGTTCTCATGGACAGTGGGCAGCATAGAGGTCCTAGACCACTATACTCATAAATTGTACTCATACATTTGAGACCACCTGAGATTATATCATTCCATATACCACCTGGCAACACAGTGATACTTTTCCTAGGGCTATGTGACCCAATAAACAAAACTTGCTATCACATATCAATGTATCAGTGTCCACATTTACCCTACCAATCATAGATATCTCATCACTGACATTCACTTAACAAACAAGTAACATCACCCTAACTTTTCCAGAGGAGGCTGGGCATCACCAGTCCAAGCAGCTCAATCCAAGCACCTCACCTCCACCGTCTCCCCTTTCCTCGCTGTACATGTGTCTCTGAATGGTACAGAACTACAACTACACACCCATGGCACTCCCATGACATGCCCCCAAGATAGATCTTTTGCATGCAACTGCAATGTTGCTGCCAAGAAATAACTATTTCATGCAAGAAGAAACCCAGCTAACATCCATCCGACTCAGAATCACACATAAATGCATATATTTGCTTATGCACATGCAGTTTGCTAAAACTTGCTATTTGCAGCTGTATACCGAGGTCCGTCAGACTCAAAACCAGGGCCCATGGAGGTATAACCAAAGTACGATATGTTCATGTTGGATTAAATGCGACCTAGGAAGACTGGGACACAGGGGCATGTGCACCTGTCAGTAGAAGAGAAACTTGAAGATGGTCGACCTTCTGGTGCAAGTCACGAAATGATGATTAGGATGATCGGCCATTGTGTCTGAAAATGCACATATGCTACCCAACTTGTGGTTCTGCCAATTCATCAATTCTTGCATATATCATCTTTATTTGGACATAATTCATGTTTAAGTGCAAACTGCGTCCAACTTAACATGACCCACTCAGCCTCATACTCTGTTAGCTCATTCTACCTCCAGTTGTGACTTGTGTTTGTGTTTAAAGTTCCTGTTAGAGCAAAGAAGTAAACAGCACAGTTTCAGCTACTATGTGAAGAAAACCCTAACGGCTCAAGGTTCATTTCAATCATTTCTTTATTACTCAGTTGACTCCAAACATCTCTAAAGTGTACAAACCAAGTGTCATGACTTGCAAACAGGGCATCAGAATGGTAAATGATATGGAAAGACACCTTAAATAGTTCCTCCTTTACTGTATATTTATGGACTGTGCTTAAGATCCTTTAGAAGTGGACTCTTCAATGGCTTCATCAAATATTTACCACCAGCACTGATCCATATGGATTCCAAGGATCTGGGCAGGTTGGTACTTTTATCATGTTTGGTGGCTTTGACCAATTTTGGTAAGTAGTAACTTAATGTTATCCCAGCAAACAAGTTTGATTATACCATTATAAGATAAATTATTCTTACTGGGGATCATTCCCAAAAAAACATTAAACAGGTCTCCTCTCAAATGGGGTTTTCTCAATGACTTTTCGCTACCCCTTTGGGGAAACTTTGCACATTCTAGGAACTTCCTGATAAATGTCACCATCTTAAAATTGTAGGAGACATCACTCTGGGACAGATAAAATACCCTCATGTTTCTGCTTTGGCCTGGCTACATTGCACTGAATGTCTACAATCTTTAAGAAGCAGTTTTACTTCTCTACAAAAGGAGTCTGGGCATGCTGAATCCAGTGGCCACGTTTTCTGGGCATGCTGAATCCAGTGGCCACGTTTTCTGGGCATGCTGAATCCAGTGGCCACGTTTTCTGGGCATGCTGAATCCAGTGGCCACGTTTTCTGGGCATGCTGAATCCAGTAGCCATATTTTCTGGACATGCTGAATCCAGTGGCCATGTTTTCTGGGCATGATGAATCCAGTGGCCATGTTTTCTGGGCATGCTGAATCCAGTGGCCATATTTTCTGGGCATGCTGAATCAAATGGCCATGTTTTCTGGTGAATCCAGTGTCTGCGTCCTTGTAGTGTTCACTCTAGCTCCGGCGGCAGGCAGGGCGTGCCTGAAAAGGGGGCGTGGTCATTGAAAAGGGGGCGTGTCTATAAGATGCGTCACCTTTTTGTCACTCTTGGGGGCGTGCCTGGCACTTACGGTTACGCTGGACAGCCCCCAGGTAGAATAGATGCGGGGCGCATGTGCCCAGCATCTATTCACCGGCGGTGACCGGGTCACCGCACATTTCCCCACCCGCGGGACACTGCGACCCGCTGGTGAAGACAGCACTGCAGGCTGTCTTAGTGGTGCGCTGCACGATGAGGGCAGGGCACTTTTTGCCCTCCAGGAGGAGGGGAGGTCGCAGCGCCACGCTAAAACAGCCTAGCGGGAATGCTATCCTTGTTTGAATCTTCCCTGTCTTCGCGAAACACCCGGTCATCCTGAAGGTCACTCAGATGGCCGATGGTCATGCAGAGTGATCCGATGCTGCGTCCAGAAGTCAGCAGGAGGGATCTGTTTACACAAGACGCTGGCTGCAGCATTAGCATATTTTAGCATGGCACAGGTGTAGCAGCGATTATTTATTTATTTGTGATGAAGCGCGATGTCACCGCAATTCTCACTGCTGGACTGTATTGTGATGATTTTGTCAGGACAGCTTCTTTTGGACCCAGCAGAGGTAATAGACATGAGTGGCTGCTGGGCCTCGCGTGTGTATGCACCCATTACAGGAGAGGGACCCAAATGATCCACCTCTGAAAAATCTTTGCAATATTGTAGCCAATAGGTTACAATGTCTAACGTAATCAAACATGTTGTTAGTTATGGGAACCCAGGCTCCGAAAAAGCGAAAAGGATTTGAATGACTGAAATATTATCTGTAAAACACGACGTGCTATGTGTGAGCTATATAAATAACTGTAGTGTAACTGGGGTATGGGGGCACAAGTGAAAATTGTATTTGACCCCTCCACTCTGAGAATTGAAACATGCAAACTGCACCTCATCCCAGCAGCCAAGAAAAATGCATATACAGGGATATAGACATATTCCCATCTACTACATCACACTTATCATGAAATAATAATTCTGTACTACACTACTGACATTAGTGCATACTATGGGCCTGATTCAGTACGGATTGCAACTGCGATTGCAATAGCGATTACGCATGCAGTCTCACTGCGAAGACCTGCTAGTCCTCTGCGATCGCTATGCTGTTGTAGCACAACATAAGGACGCCCACCTTACCTTACACACATCCATAATACTTAGCAAGACAGCGAAACCATCAGTAACATTGAGTACAATCGCAGCCTCACACACACTTGCACAAGCACTGACCTTACTCAGGAATTGCTAACCTCATGCTGCGTAGGGCATCTCAGTGGATAATTTATGCACGCCCCTGCAACAGCGTTCAAACACACTGGCACGCCTGCATTTCGCCAACCCCCCAATTACCTCCCCCAAATAGTACTTCCTGTCAATCACTCTGCAATGGGTCTGCGCACTCCCGTTCGCAGTGGCTGGTTCACACACGCACACTGCAATGCGTTTGCATGTCCAGAACGCAAAAATCATCCGATTTAGTGCATACGCAGTTGCGATCCTTGCTGAATCAGGCTCTATATCTGTAAATTTACTGTGAAGCTAGCCAAACAGTACATTGCAAAACATCAGTGTGCCATCATAGGGCTCGATTCTATTCTGCGCGAAGTGAATAGCGCCTGGAATCAGCTCCCGGAGATATTCAATACACCGCGCTGCTAAGCCTGACTAAGGATTTCTTCTCGCACCCCTCCGGGGATGCGAGCAGAAATCCGACAAAAGTCCAGGAACAAGGCCGTTTTCTGCCCTTCGCGCCTGGAAAACAGCATCGCGCCGGGAAGTTAGGTCGGGGAATGCCCGTTCTCGCACCTTAAACAGGGTGTTTAGTGGTGAGAACAGGCATTCTCCGACTAAACACCGCGCAGAATAAAATAAGCTCCGGGAGCTTAATTGAATCGAGCCCATAGTGTGGAAACATGAAAATGCGCTACCTTAAATTCCCTTGATGGTGCTCTGACCTGCCCTCTGCTTAATAAGTGTGACTGGCATGAAAGTGGATTGGCAGGATCTGCAGGGTGGCTCTAATGAATCAGCTTCTTCCCCTTGTCTGAGCATCCCTCACATTCCAGCATCACTGTTACCAGGCTAGCTAACACTTGAAGTGAACCTTGGCTGCCCAAAGAATGTTTCCCTTTAACCCCTCCACAGTCAGTAAATTACATTTAGCAGGTGACACCTGGCTGAACCTTGCTGACTAGCCATGAATAAAATGTGCAGAGTAGAAGGTGACTGGGGTGGGTGAATTGTCCAGATTACAGGTTTGTGGCAATTACACCAGTGACAGATCTGCCACAAAGAAGAAGGGGAGAGGACTAGTCACACTATAACACTCATACACTGCACCTTTTCCATATACCTCAGCATCACACTCCGCTTCGCTGGCTCAGACAGTACATCATTTCCAACTCTTTTAGTATTACACTACACTGTCCAAGTATTTTGGAACCCAGTTGAACTGTACACACTTTCATCTTTCTGTATTGACTAATTCAACATTCCAGATAACAGTGGTGACATTGGGAAAGCCCAGGATACTGGTCACTCTCCCGCCCCTCCTCCAACTATAGACATTCCCATTACTTGTGTATCCTGACGGTTAGGTCTACACTATACAGGGCTGATGGCCCTGTGAAGTCACACCCACGTGAGTCGGCCTGAAAGGGGGAGGGGCGGGGATGCTAACAGGGGACCAAAAGTGTCCCTTCGCGAGCTCGCTACGCTCGCCACGCTTCGGGTACGGTGGCTCGCTGCGCTCGCCACAGATATTTATTCCCCCTCTATGCCCTAGTGGATGGTAACGCAGGAGCGGTCCAGCCTCCTGCAGCGGTCACGTGGTGTCTACGTCACAGAGGTCCTTTCTCGAACTTGGAAATAGCAGCAACCGTATTCTGACACAGAGAGTTTGAGGATTCTGATCAGTCTCTCATGGGATGTAGTTCATATCCCAGCGGTCAGGATGCTCAGAATGCCGATGCCGAAGTACCGACACTAGTCAGAATCCCGGTGCCGGCATCCCAACCACCAGCATGCCGACAGTAAGTATTGGGGTTATGGGTTAAGGTTAGGCACTAGCGGGAGGTTTAGGATTAGGCTACGGGTGGGATGGTTAGGGTTAGGATGTGGGGTGGGGAAGGTTAGCTTTAGACTGCAGGGGGGGGGTTAGGTTTAGTCTGCAAGGAGGGAGGGTTAGGTTTAGGGTAGGGGTAGTGTTAGTATACTTACCTGCAGGTGTCGGCCATGTGACCCAGTCAAGATACCGGTGTCGGGATTCTGACAGCCAGAGTCATGAGCGCAGGCATCCCATACCCAACCCCTCCCCATGGGTGGGATGACTACTGTGATATAGTCGGGGTAGGGGGTCCCTCTCCTGGGATAGATGGACACCTCCTTACACACAAGCAGCCAGGAAACAGCACACCAGTCCAGGGTTTTCGTGCAAGTTAGTCGGAACCAGTTTTATTGTGCAATATACACAACAAAATAAACAAAACATAAAAATAAATCTTAGCCCATCTGGGCACTAACTAGACAGGTTGTTCCCTCTCTACAAGTGGCAGGGCTTACTGCCTTACTACAAACACAGCACTTTCAAATATCACAGTGTCTCTGAACAAACCTCAGTGTCTGTTTCTCCCCAGGGTATGTGAGACACTGAATCAAAACCTAACACAGTTTATCTGAGCCACTTCCAGGTGCAACTATTAATCATCCGATGGAAAGCTGCAGGAGTAGCGAGGTGGAGTATAGCTGGGATGCTGCTGGGGTAGATATCCATCCAAATCATTTTAGCATAAAATCCTACTAACTCATAGTTTCAAAATGTTTATGGCTTGATAGAGAATTCATATAGTCTGTATTTCACTATGTCAAGACAAAAATAGATAAGAGGCGCTAGGACAACCTTCAGAACACTCCGATTGCTGATAACAAATTGGGAGACAGAGACAGGGGGTGATAAAGGCATACATAATAGAGTGGGGGGCAGGGGTGGTAGTAATGCCGACAGATACAGAATAAGGAAAGCACACACGCACTCACCTACCTAATCACATTTTTTCATAAAAAAACAATATTTGAACAGACCTTATGGAAAGACCATGGCCCTGATTCAGAGCCGCTCGTAAGCGGACACTCGTTCGTTCTGACCGATGTTCGCACATCTGCGCATGCGTAGGGTTTGTAATACGCATGCGCGAACCAGTCAGTGCGGCCGAAAATCGTTTGTTCGCTATATAGCGAATGCCTGCTATTTTGAGTGACAGAATGAGGCATATGTGGGTGGTAACAGGGGAAGGTGCTTGAAAACGGGGGTGTGGAATTCGAACGCAGGCGTGCTTAAAGGTCAAAACGGGCGTTTTAAGGGAGTGCATAATTAATACAGCAGCGTCATTGACCACGCCACTTGGTTTTTTTTTACTCATAACTGCTCGCAAAATAGCGGTTGAAAAATCCAGCCACAAGAATAGCGAGCAGTTCATACGCTGTTCGATGTACTCGATTAATCTAATAAATAGCGGACATGACGTATGGTGCGAGCGGCAAGGGGGCGTATTTTTCAAAATTACAACCGCAAGTTTTGCTCGCTCGTTCAGACTTAGAGGCGTGAACAGACCGCAATTAGCGAACGGTTCATTTGAATAGCCACCCCTTGTTTTAGAACGAACGACCGCAAATAGCGAGCGGCTCTGAATGAGGGCCCATATCCTATAAGATCTCCTTACATGCCCTTCACATCTACCCATATTCTTTCAGTTCTTCCACACATTGGGTCTGTTGGGAATAGAGAGAGAGATAGCACTTAACTGTGTACCTGGACAAACCATGTTGCAATATAAGGGGTATAAATACATAATATTTTTTTTGCATGTAGGGTAAATACTGGCTGCTTTTACATATAGCCCACAAATACTGCACAGCTTTATTATTACTCTACAATTTAGATGTCAGTTTGGACACCTCCCTCCCAAATCTAAATCTCTCTGCACATTTTAAATCTGCCCCACGTGCAGTGCAGCATGGTTTCACCAAGATGATCAGTTGAGAGAGATATCTCTCATTATTCCCAGCTCTGAAACAGGCCCATTGTCCACCAACTGGGGTCAAGCACTGCATACATGCACTGGGGGTCATTCAGACCCGCTCGCGATTGAAGGTCGCTCGCAAGCGGGTCGATGTTGGGCGAATGCGCATGACGGAGGGAGCTCCGTCGTGCGCATACGCGAGACCCGGCGAGCGACGAGAAATACGTCGCTCGGGGTCTCGCACCAAAGGGGGTGTGCAGTCGATGGTGAGTGACAGCACGCCCCCTTTGGTGGGCGTGCCGGGGGCGTGGCTGCCAGACGGTGGCGTTCCCATGGGAACGCCTACCGTCTGAGTCCGGCCCCACTGACATCAGTAATGATGTCAGTGGGAGTGATTTTGGCTCTGATAGAGCCAAAATCACTCCTGGGCTTGCGGAAGTGAGACCCTACCGCAGGGTCTCATCGAAGCCCGATGGTCGCAATGGTCTTTGACCATCGCGACCATCATCATGGACGCTCGCATAAGCTGTGGGTGGTAACCCACAGCTATGCGAGCGTCCAAAGGGCCGCTCCACATTTAAATAGGACGGCCCTGATTCAGAGCGAGCGCTCTGGTCAGAGTGTTCAGCTCTGAATCAGGCCCACTGTACACAAGAAAAGGCTGCTCCTTTATGTAAGAGTACCCACATGCTGCTTCTATATATTGGATTAGGCAGTTTGTGGCCAATTGTGCAAAGCATTGGCAGTGGTCGCACTGTCACCACCAGCAATCACCTGCTGTCCTGGTGGTCCATTACATGCAAAATCTAGTAACCCTATATATATAACCTAATGCAGATCTAGTAACCCTATAAATAAAGCACCAAATCAGTGCCGGATTATAAAATAGGCAGAGAAGGCACCGGCCCATGGGCCCCCCAGGGGCGGATAGGGCCACCGGTACAGCGTGCAAGATCCCGCTGGGTCGGTCCCATGCTCCCCATGAAAAGGGCCGGCCGGGCTGACACTGCCAGCCGGTCTGCGCCGATTCATAACTTCACTTTGCAGCAGCTGGGCCACACCGCACTTCCGGGAAGCTGCCTCTCAGCTCCCAGAAGTCCCCTCCCTCCTGTGTCCCCTCCCTCATCCTCCGCGGCGCTGCCCGCCTACTCCCTGTGTCTAGGGGATAGGTAAGGCCGTCCATCCCCGGCCCGCCGGGGGCTGCTTGAGGAGTGCAGAGTTGTGCGCGCTGCATGGTGCCGTGCTGCAGCTTTGTACAGTAGTTTGAAGAAGGAGCCGGTTGTCAGTGGCACAGGGCTGCCTGTACTACACGGAGGGGGGAACAGCCGCCGGCACACGTGAGCTTTACTTTACTTTTTCAAGATGAATTCCTTCCAAACCCATACTTCCTGCTTCCCACCACAGCACCACTACTTATATCCTGCTCCCAGCTTCTAACTGCTACTCCCATCCTGGCCCTGCTTCCCAATACTACTCCCATTCTGCCCCCTCCTACCTACTACTCCCATCATACCCGTTTTCCACTATTACTCCCATCCTGTTCCCTGCTTCTAACTACTACTCCCATCCTTCTCCCTGCTTCCCACTACTACTCCCATCCTGCCCCATGCTTCTAACTACTGATCTTATCCTGCCCCCTGCTTCACACTACTGCTCCCCTCATGATCCCTGCTTCCCACTACTACTCCCAGCAAGCCCTGCTTCCCACTACTACTCCCATCCTGATTCCTGCTTCCCACTACTAATCCCATTCTGCCCCCTGCTTCCCACTACTACTCCCATCCTGCCCCCTGCTTCCCTCTACTACTCCCATCCTGATGCCTGCTTCTAACTACTACTCTCATTCTGCCCCTTACTTCCCACTACTACTCCCATCCTGCCCCCTGCTTCCCTCTACTACTCCCATCCTGATGCCTGCTTCTAACTACTACTCTCATCCTGCCCCCTGCTTCCCACTACTACTCCCATCCTCCCACCTGCTTCTCACTAGCACTCCCATCATGACCTCTAATTCTCATTACTATTCCTACCATTCTGACCCCTGCTTCCCACTACTATGCCTATTCTACCCCCTGCCTCCCACTATTACTCCCATCCTGCCTCCTGCTTCCTGCTATTACTTCTCCCATCCTGCCCCCAGCAGCAGAGCGTATGGAGCTTGTACTCCAACCACTGACTCTGGTGGGGGGGGGCTATAGGCCACTTAGTTCCACCCCTGCCTATGGAACATCCCTGTAACCCGCCCTACCCCTTGGCCTATAGATATACTGTACCCCCCATGGAAATTGCGCTCCTTCCAGGACAAGAACAAATTGTCCCTGGGCTGGGGGGTACAGTATAATAGTATTATAATCCCTATTGCGCAAAATGACAGGGGCAGCAGATTCACCCAATAGTATCACCAATACTAAATATACATAAAAAATAAACACATGGAAATTGCGCTCCTTCCAGGACAAGAACAAATCGTAAATTTCACGTAGGAATGAATAATGTCCACCAAAGTCCCAATAGTTATTTTTCTCCAAACAGAATTTTTTAAAAAGATTTCTCCTTCTTCACGTTGCCTTTGAGATACCTCTGTCGTAATAGACCTCAAAAAAGAACACAAGAAATATTCCACATAGCGTAATACTGTTTAATCACTACAAACAAAACAAATATTGTGCACTTCTAATGGTGAGTGATCCTGCGTACCAGAGCAAGGTATAATATAAGCATATCACAAGTAGGTAAGTTCTCTAATATTTCCTCCAGGCCTGGATACCTCTACTTTGGATATGTTGTTATGCTTCCTCGCCTCTGGTCCTGCAGTATTTCCCCACCTTCACCGACGTGTTTCGACCATCAAAAGTCTTCCTCAAGGTGATGTTACCCCTCTCTCTCTACCCCCTGTATATCCTTAACAAACAGGAAATGAGGGGGGAGGGTAGTGCACTCAATAAAACCAATTCAAATAAAAACATTGCTTTTTCTTAACAAATATACACTTCATATAATACCATAAACACTTATAAAAGGTGTATATAAAAATATGGGTAAACATGTAGTATAAACTTTAAAACACCTTATTTCTGGTCCGGAGTTATCAATATCACTTCTGGTATCCCCTTTAAAAAGGGCTCACATCCACCTTTACTACGTATGCCCCGGAGCTCTTTTTCCTTCCAGTTAAATTCATGCGTCCCATCTGGAATGCAGGAGCCGGATGGAGCCCCCGTCTCCTCCGTTACGTCATCGCTGTGCGCCTTACATTAAACATGACACACAGCGACCAGATGGAACTTACGACCTCTCCGACCCCAGTGGGATATACCTCACTTCTGGGTTCCCTTCCGCGTTCCACGGAGCCGGGTAGAGATAAACTTTATTCCGGTTCTTTCTGCGTTCCACCTGGAACGCAAACCCCGGACAACAGGGACTGTTCCCTTTCCTTATTCCACATAGGAGTCGCATGAATAGATGATTATAAATTACTATTTATAAAAAATAAATAAATAAGTATTTAAAAATCTAATAAAATGGTTCTAAAATTACTTCATAAAAACCACTTAATTTCAAAATCGCTATTCAATCCGGCCGGAATCAGTGTTTTCATGTCATAAATATATTTCATTTCTATTTTTGCTAGATCTGATTCTTGGGAGGAGGAGCATATATGGAGCAATCAAGTATTTGGAGATAAGATCATTTTATGGATTCGCTTCATTGATGATATTTTCTTCATATGGTGGGGGTCGGAAGATGAATTGCTAAATTTTTGTGAATATTTAAATTTGAATGAGTACAATATTGCATTGACCTTCTCCATTAGTTTAGTGGAGGTAAATTTCCTAGATTTAACGGTATATGTTGAAAATTATGTAATCTGCACTAGAAATTATAAAAAGCCCACAGATAGCAACTCCTATATTAGTTTTAAGAGCAACCATCATCCCAAATGGTTAAGGAATGTACCAAAAGGGGAAATAAGGAGATTACATAGGAATTGTTCAGACTTAGGCGTGTTTACAGAACAGGTGGAAGAAATGAAAAGCCAATTTATATGTAAAGGGTATTGTGCAGAAGAGATAAACGGTACTGTGAGAGAAATGATACAAATAAATAGGAATGATCTAATTATGCCTAAAGAAAATAATGAGAATAAAAATAATTTTAAATTACCATTTATTTCCAGATTTAATTTACAACATAAGAAGGTGGAAAATATAATAAAAAAACATTGGCATATTTTGAGGGAAGATGCCATTTTGAAAGACATCATATCAGAGAAACCGCAATTTGTATATAGGAGACCAAAACATTTAAAGAATGTTATTGTTAAAAGTGCAATACCAGAAGAAAGACCGAATCGAATCTTAACAAAAGGGTTTCATAGGTGTGGCACATGTCTAGTATGTAGATCCCATATAGGTCAAGAAAGTAAAATAGAAGAGGTAACATCTAGATCAACTGGAAAATTATTTAAAATTGATAACTTTATTACATGTAGCACATCTAATTGTATCTACCTCATTGAATGTAAGTGTGGCCTTCAATACATCGGAAGGACCACAAGAATGTTGAAGGAAAGATGGTCTGAACACCTCCGCAATATAAAGAAGGGGTTTGAAAAACATTCTGTTTCTCAACATTTTAGAGAAAAGCATAAGTGTCTTGTAAATGGTATTAGGTTTATGGTAGGCCTTAAAAAAGTGGTAGGAAATTGGAGAAAGAAAGGTCAAGAATCAGATCTAGCCAAAATAGAAATTAAATATATTTATGACATGAAAACACTGATTCCGGCCGGATTGAATAGCGATTTTGAAATTAAGTGGTTTTTATGAAGTAATTTTAGAACCATTTTATTACATTTTTAAATACTTATTTATTTATTTTTTATAAATAGTAATTTATAATCATCTATTCATGCGACTCCTATGTGGAATAAGGAAAGGGAACAGTCCCTGTTGTCCGGGGTTTGCGTTCCAGGTGGAACGCAGAAAGAACCGGAATAGAGTTTATCTCTATCCGGCTCCGTGGAACGCGGAAGGGAACCTGGAAGTGAGGTATATCCCACTGGGGTCGGAGAGGTCGTAAGTTCCATCTGGTCGCTGTGTGTCATGTTTAATGTAAGGCGCACAGCGATGACGTAACGGAGGAGACGGGGGCTCCATCCGGCTCCTGCGTTCCAGATGGGACGCATGAATTTAACCGGAAGGAAAAAGAGCTCCGGGGCATACGTAGTAAAGGTGTATGTGAGCCCTTTTTAAAGGGGATACCGGAAGTGATATTGATAACTCCGGACCGGAAATAAGGTATTTTAAAGTTTATACTACATGTTTACCCATATTTTTATATTTTTATATACATCTTTTATAAGTGTTTATGGTATTATATGAAGTGTATATTTGTTAAGAAAAAGTGATGTTTTTATTTGAATTGGTTTTATTGAGTGCACTACCCTCCCCCCTCATTTCCTGTTTGTTAAGGATATAAAGGGGGTAGGGAGAGAGGGGTAATATCACCTTGAGGAAGACTTTTGATGGTCGAAACGCATCGGTGAAGGTGGGGAAATACTGCAGGACCAGAGGAGAGGAAACATAACAACATATCCAAAGTAGAGGTATCCAGGCCTGGAGGAAATATTAGAGAACTTACCTACTTGTGATATGCATATATTATACCTTGCTCTGGTACGCAGGATCACTCACCATTAGAAGTGCACGATATTTGTTTTGTTTGTAGTGATTAAACAGTATTACGCTATGTGGAATATTTCTTGTGTTCTTTTTTGAGGTCTATTACGACAGAGGTATCTCAAAGGGAACGTGAAGAAGGAGAAATCTTTTTAAAAAAATTCTGTTTGGAGAAAAATAACTATTGGGACTTTGGTGGACATTATTCATTCCTACGTGAAATTTACGATTTGTTCTTGTCCTGGAAGGAGCGCAATTTCCATGTGTTTATTTTTTATGTATATTTAGTATTGGTGATACTATTGGGTGAATCTGCTGCCCCTGTCATTTTGCGCAATAGGGATTATAATACTATTATACTGTACCCCCCAGCCCAGGGACATAAACTACCCACTCTACCACCTACCCACCCCCATCCTGCCTGTCCCGTTGACATACACTCACCACCCTACTTCCCAGCCTCTTAGACATAGTACCCGGGGACATACACAACCCTCTCTACCACCCCCCCCTGTCTGTCCCAAGGTCATACACTCACCATCCTACTCCCTAGTCGCTTAGACATAGAACTCAGTGACATACACTATATAATATATACAAACCTATATGTTAATTTTCATAATGTGGGGCCTTTTCACGATGTTAATTATCGTGATCCAAACGGACCCCAATAATTAACATTATGACTCACCGCAGTTGCCAGACCGATTCATTATTGCTTCGGCGCGGTGACAGCTGTCCTAAAGGATCCCTCATCGAAACCTGGCCGGTTGCGATGCCGGAGCAGGAGCATTCGCCATCTGAAGATGACAAATGCTCCCACAGTCAAGGTTAGAAAATAGACCCCACCCCCTCAACAGACCCCGCCCCCATTAGGGCCGCTTCCATAAATTTCCTGGGCTGGTTTCCCATCCCAATCCA
Organism: Taudactylus pleione; assembly: GCA_031769625.1. Classification (NCBI taxonomy): domain Eukaryota; kingdom Metazoa; phylum Chordata; class Amphibia; order Anura; family Myobatrachidae; genus Taudactylus; species Taudactylus pleione. Next base: position 18,947,635 of record JAUIMM010000116.1, on the reverse strand, counting down.
CCCCTGGGGCCCCCCCGCCTTTTATGGGCCCCGCAGAAACAGATCAAAATACTATTGATTTGATCTGGAAAGAAAATTACAATCAAGCTTTCTTAAATTGTTTCCAAAGGATAGAAAAAATGAATCAACTCAAAGAAAGGAAAACTTTACATTAGAGAATCTATAGAGAAAATGCTGTATTAATGTAATGGACCCATTAACCATTTAAAGTACATAAACCATAGACATCAGATTCACATTACAGTTTGGTCAAAATTTACTAAGCGGCGGGTTCTAAACCTTGGCGGTTTGGTGGCGGTTTGACAGCGGGATCTATTCTGTTCTAAACACCGGGGGTTTTGCAGTGGTTTCTAAATGACAGCCCTGTTCTATTCTATTCTAAAATGTGTTTTGACAGCGGTTTTGCGGCGGTTTTGGCCTTAGTAAATCTGCAAATAGTAAAACCGCCACGAAAAACGCCGGGGTTAGAACCCGCCGCTTAGTAAAATTTGCCCTTTGTCTCTTAAAAGCTCATCTTCTGTCAGCTGTCAGTTTGTCAAATATTTTCAGTGCAACTTATGTACAATTCAAATTGTAGGTTGGAAAAATTAAAAACATCAGGAGTTAATTTGCGAGGGCCCACCCCCAGATTTTGACTGCCTAGGAACCTCCACAGGGTTTAATCCAGCACTGCACTATATCTATCCTTTGCCATGTTTACTAGCATGAAAATCATCAACTGCCCACTAAGGAGTGTTAATCTATTGAAGTCACTAAAGGTCATTTATAATAGCTCAAATGTTCTTTTGTGACCTCAGATGCTGCCTACTCACTATTTACTGGGAGGTATTTTGCATCTATGAGTTGCACTTTGTAGGAAAGCCCACTCTGAAGATTACTTTGACCATTTGACCCAAAAGTGACACATATACTGTAAAAAAGTCCCAGCGTCTTCTCACTTTCATTATTAAAGTAAGACATAAATGATGCAAAACTGAGCTGTATTTCAGATAGGAAGCTTCAAAGGTCGTTTTTATTCTTTTTAGAGACTTTATAGGAATCTTCAAATCAATAGAGGTGGTGACACTAAAGTATTAGGGCCTGAATCAGCTTGGATCGCAGTTGCTAATACGCACGCATTTGGCCAATTGTTGCGTTCTGCGCATGCATTCGCAGTGCGTGTGCGCAAACCGGTCACTGCGATCAGGACCTGAAATCGTAATGACCACGCAGACCCATCGCAGAGTGATTGACAGGAAGTGCAGTTTGTGGGTGGTGAAACGCAGGCGTGCCAGTGAATTTGAATGCCGTTGCGTGGGCGTGCATAAATTATCCACTGTGATGCCATACTCAGCCTGAAGCCTCATAGCGTGCGATGAAGTTAGCAATTTCTGAGCAAGGTCTGACCTTGTGCCAGTGTGCGTGAGGCTGCGATGGTACTTCATTGTACCAATGTTTTTGCAGTCTTGCTAAACATTACGGATGTGTGTAAGGTAAAGTGGGCCTCCTTATGTAGTCCTGCATTGGCATAGTGATAGCAATGAATTAGCATACTATCGCAGTTGCGTAATCGCTATTGCAATAGCGATCCTTACTGAATCAGGCCCTTAGTTGGTTAGATGTTGCACATTTTCTATGCTATCCGCGAACCCAGAAAAGCAGGCATGAATGCACTTGGTGGATAATTTGCACTCGCACAAATAATGTAGCAGTGTGGGCTTCTTATATACAAAGTTTCTAAATGTGCCTAATGATTGGTGTCTACTTTTCCATTGCAGAGTATAAGGCATGTGGTATTTCAAACTTGCATGAATAATGGTTCCATATAAATATGATGTATTCAGTGAATGTTTATAAGTAAAGAGCAAATGATAGTAGCACAATTAACAATGCAGATGAGGAACTTTCCTTACAGGCAAAAAGTTGTTTATCACTGAGTTGCATGCAAATGACATCATGTGATATAATATGAAGCTAAATAGCTGCACTGTTCTGTTCACCACATGGAGGTAACATGGATGTTGCTAAAGTCAGTATTTTATCGAGTAACTGTACAGGGGCAGGGCTGGCGAAAGACCTGATGGACTGACGTACTAGTCTGTGCGGATAAGTGTGGGGCATGTTACACCTCCATGGGCAGGTACAGGGCCCAATCAGGGGTGCCTCAACTTAGGGGCAATTTCAACAGGAATAGTTGACTGGGGTCAGGGGTGTAACAATGCCCAAGCGAACACACGGCTTCCTCCTTTAAGCTCACCCCCCCCTCCACAAGGCCCCGCATCTTACCTTGTGCAAATGGGTCAGTCCTCCTCCTCCACTGTGCCATCTTTCAGTGATATTCTGTGTCCACAGAGTAGATAACAAAACGTACTGACTGGCTCCAATTACTTTTGAGAGGGGGCAGACAGTTGGGAAACCTGGAGGGGGCACAGCGCAGTCAAAAGGGGGACTCTGAGGGCTTGGTGCAGCAATTGCATTATCGTGGAAGGGCAGGGTCATGTCAATGTGTTTTGTGACGAACTGTTTCATCAAGCTGCCCGGACAGTCAACACTAAAGCGTGGGGATGAGGTGGCCAGCAGCGTTGAGACTGACATTCCAGGGAGAGTAGGTATGTTTCTGAGGCATGCTATTTGTCTCTATGTAGTTATTGCAGGCTTTCAACTGAATTAATTGCAATGTCACCAAGCAACATATATAATGTATATGTTTAGTTTTCAATACTTAGTAACACCATCTTTGCTGCCAAGTAAGTTCCTTATGGGAAGATGCGTCAAAAGAATTCTAACATGTTGACATATGGAAAATGTCGACATCAACAGAATGTCAAGATTAGCGTTATAGTGAGGCTTAGGTGTGGGGTTAGCATTAGGGTTTGGGATACAATACTGAAGCATTGTCAACATTGTGACCATGTCGACGTTTCATCAGTGATGACATGCTGAATGTCTACATGGTGACTGTTGACATGTTGAAAACGTCAACATTATGAAAGTCGGCATGGTCAATATAGACAAAGTATATCCAACCTGTGCCAATACACTTATGTTTTTGTCTCTCCCCATCCCTCAGTTTCCAAGGTGCCCCACAGTAGTACCCCCAGTTCTAGCTTCTGGCATTACTGCGCTGGGTCTCACATTGGCTGCACTAAAGGTCTCCTGAGATTGATGACGTCATCTTGTGAGACCTTTAGTTCCGCGGCACTTGCTGCTAAATACTATAACATAAAGGCAGTCCAGAAGCAGTGAGGGAAGAGAAATAAATCATTCTATGGTATAACTCTAAACAAACATGACACTGCAATTATGACTGTGTCGCTAGTTGCTATTTAGCGTTGCAAGTCGCTTAAGAAAGAATTGCTTTCCAGTCCAATCGTGTGGTTCCAAAGCCCAAAAAGTTATGTATGTATAGAAAAAGTAACACGCTGAAAGATTTAACAATTAGCGTAAAAAGCAATAATAAAGTACAAGCCGATACATACACATGCGCACTGATCCCAGCATACAGTCATCAATCCAGAAGCCTGTGATCATCAAAGAGGATGTTTGAACACTGGACCCGGGACGCAGCTTATATACCTTACAGAGTTCAGAGTTAACAAAGGGACTAGTTGACAAGTTTCCATTGGTTCTTGCTTCTGGATAATCTGTTCATTGGTCGATTCATAAGGCGTCATCAGGGGCATGGCTCAGTTCTCCAATGGTCTCTTTGTGTAGCTTCCCACCGAATAACTGGTTAAAACTAGCTACAACACTGCATGCATGTTATAACATTTCTATCCAATAACTCCCTATCATCCATAACTAGCGGACGCATAATGCGACTTCCTTGCCGATAGATACGGATGTTTGCAATTAAACAGGGATTTAGTATGATACCAAACATGACATGTCCACTGTATTCTAAACCTTAGATCTTGTTTAAGTACATATTACATCATAATTATTAGCTAACAAATACCTTTAATAACACAGGTTATTAACTATAACGTGTGGGAACCATATTGCACATATGCGGACGCATATGTGCGTCTGTGTGTTGAAATAGCAACTATATACAAATGTGCGGCCATGTGTAAGTATGTACGTACGCATAGGAGCGTCCATGTATATAAGTATATATACATTTATATGTGTGTGCGTTATGTGCATCAATGTATGTTGTTAATAAGCAGTTAAGCGTATCGGATTGCGAGACGCAAAGTAGCATCGTGGCATCAGACCATAGACGATCAGATTGTCAGATAATAATTGCATAATAATAATACACGATCATAACCAATTATTTGACTTTGACACTTAGGACGCTTCATGCGTTCCCAACACTGCCCTTACAGCACCCCGGAGCATCCTGAGGATGCTTCGGGCATTGCTGTGTATACCGGCGGTCATAGCCCCACCCCCTCCATGTAATTTCATGCAGATGGGGCGTGGCCTGCATCGGACGGATACATTACTCATAGTGTGGTTTATCAATTTTTATTTCATTGTAACACAATGTCAAGTGTTTAATGTTCTGGCCAAGTATAGGAATTTATACTTGTGATAAATTTTTTTAATATTTTTTTAGAATAGATGTGACTGTATTTTAAGTTAAAAGGCTCTTTATAGTAAACTAATATTTTTATTTTATTCCTAATTATATTCAACATATGTTTTAATAACCTGTTTTTCTTGTTACATAATGATAAATGTCCTGAGCAGCTTAAAGCAGAATTACTTTAGAAATGCATAGAATATTGGTACGCTTAATTCAGGTCATTCCCAGCTTTGATCAGGTCAGAGGTTATACACAGTCCTTATGGGTAGATTGTCAATACCATCAATAATCTTCTGCTTTAACCAATAGTTTTAAAATTGTACTATTATTATTATGTATTTATATGGCGTCACAAGTGTTCCGCAGCACCTTATAAAGTACATAAACAAATAAGTAACCAGCGACTTACAATACAATACAATGCAAAACATGGACATGGATAATAAACATAGCTATATTAGCGACCTTTACACCCACAGCCAAGTGTTAAGGTGCCCACACACATACCGACTTGCTCCCAATCAGCCAATGTACACGATTTCCCCTGAACTCTCCCTGAACTCTCCCCAGGCAGTCGTGGTCACGGTTTGGAGTTAAAAATGTCCAATCTGACTTAAGATCTATCTTGCATCCAGTGCATTGTGTCCCAGCTTGGCTAATCTGCCCTACAGCACAGCAGATCTGAAGATGCGATGTACGACGAGCGGGGACGTGCATCGGCATCGTGATCAAGTGTAGAAACTCACGATTTGGCCACTTTTTACATGATCTGTCGTCACGATTCGTCAAAATCGGCCAAATTGGATGAAAAGTCGGTATGTGTGTGGGCACCTTAAGTTACCCTAGTGGGGAGTAAGAGATAAATGAAAATACAGTAGGGAGAAGCACAAGAGGGAAGAGGGTCCTGCTCGAAAGAGCTTACATTCTAAAAGGGACTACTAGAAATAAATGCTGGACCAGGCTTGTTTAGTATTTATTTTTCTTGCTGTTTTAAAATTATTGGTGAAAGCAGCCGATGATCGATGATCAGCCGATGATCGGTGGCTTTGACAAACCAGGCCTTATTATATCTACCCCTTAGCGGGTATATTAACTAAGCTGTGGGTTTTTAGAAGTGGAAATGTTGCCCATAGCAACCAATCAGATTATAGCTATTATCTTTTAAAAGATGCTAGATAAATGTTAAGTAGAATCTGATTGGTTGCTATGGGCAACCTCTCCACTTCTAAAAACCTGCACTTTAGTAAATATATCCCTTAATGTCTTTGTAATATACAGCATTCTTCATGTGATTTTGCTTAGAAGATTTGAACACCTTTATGGTGTTGCACCGTTATTTTGGTGATATTCCATCAGTGTTGCAGTGCATTTGATATTTTGAAATTACAAATAGCCCACAAATGAACTATCCTCTGGAATATATCCAGTTATTCTTCTAAATACCACCGTTGTGTAACATTTATTTTGCTGTGCTCTTACGACAGCACTGGCTCTGATCTTTCATTATTAGAGAAAATTAAAAAGGGCCATGGCCTCATGGGGAAGGGCCAGGGAAGAGATAGGGAAGGTCAGGAGATGCCGGGGATAAAATAAGAGGAAGCTAAAGTGAAAATGATAATAAACAGAAAATTTACAGGCCCAAACAGCACCCCCTGCCCTGCGATGCCCTGTGCCATGGCACTGTTCGCACCACCCTAGTTACAGCCCTGGCCTCAGGATCTGTATTTTATTGGTTCATCCCATAATATACTGTAATCTTAAGGCGCAGATCCACATGCCGACTAGGGAAAGACAGTACAATTACGACATCGTAATCATATCGTCGTTTCCCATCCCCTGCAGTGCCTACACTGAATGATCAGTCGTTCAGTATAGGCACCCTCCATCATCCCCGAACATGGCCAATCTGTCATTATCGGCAGATTGACCGGCATGTTCGGGCGATGATTGATGTCGGTAGCGCGCATCGCTGGTTGTTTCTGACATTTGCATACCCGATTTGTGCCCGATTAAAGAGCGATTGAACGGGGGCGTGGCCTGGCAGCCATCAGGGACGGAAGTGTGGCTTAAGAGCTCCTGATAGCCCTTCTCTAAAACTGCCTACTGCTCAGGTTAAAGGCATCTTACTGCCAAATATTTACTTTCCCCTGCGTCGCTCACCCTGAGAGAGGCCAGCAGAGGTGTCTGCGGTGCCTGGGTGACCTTCCCTGCCTCCCCGAGTGCTGCGGCCTACCTTCCACCCTGCAGCCGGGACCTAGATTTCAGAGGCCCTCCGACTTCCATAGCTGCACTGCCGCGAGTGTCCACCTGCTGCCTTCAAGCTCAGGGGCAGCAGACACATATCTAAAGGTACCCTGGGGACTTACCTAAGTTGTTGGGAGTTCCCCATATCAAGACCACAGTGTGGGGGACGCTGGGCTCCGGAGCCCCGGGACGACGCCATCTTGTTTTTTTTTTTTTCTGCAATATTCCCCATAGAAACAGAGCTTGTATGAGGTGTGAGCTCCCTCTGGTGGCCGAAAAGTATATTACATGGCACACTGATGCAGTTCTCTATGCCTGATGATTAAATTCTCTGTCCTGTCACCCTGATATCTCAATGGCCTAACACTTTTCTGAGTTAAGTGGAACATACATTCACGTGATACCCATTTTTATTCACTTTATTTTTTTTTATCGTGAGAGATTACGCTGGATTTTACTATGGGCCCGAAAAAAGTTAAAGTCTCTAAATCTGTCTCAAAAATAGCCTTTTTCAAACCCTCTCCTCAAACTGTTAAAGCTATCGGGATGGAGACGTTGGCTCCCCAGAAAACTAAATTGACTACTCCATCTAATGCAAGATCCTCCCCCACTCATACCGATTCTGCACCGAGTTCCCCTAAAGATTGTGACTCTCTCACAGTCGGCACCATGAAACTACTCCTCTCACAATTTAAAGTAGAGGTTGCTGCGGAATTTCGTGCCACTCTTCAAGCTTGTCAACAGTCAATTGACGACCTCGGTGATCGAACAAATAACCTTGAAAATAAAATGGAGGAGGTAGTCGGGTCACACAATGACCTCATAGTTCAGCATGAGTCTCTCCAAACTGAAATTACTGCTCTTCGGGAGAAAGTCGGAGATTTGGAGGACAGATCAAGACGCAACAATATTAAACTCCGAGGAGTTCCTGAAACTGTTCCCCATAGTGGTCTCCACGAATTTACGTTGAATTTATTTCGGAAGCTCCTGCCTGAAGCGCGATCAGATGACCTTCTTATTGATCGCATTCATCGACTCCCAAAAGCCAGAAGTGCTCCGGAGGGTGCATCTAGGGATGTATTAATGCGGATGCATTTCTTTCATATGAAGGAGGCATTATTGAAGGCAGCTAGACCGTCAGAGGAATCAGCAGCGGCTTTGAAAGGCCTCCAATTATTTGGTGATCTCTCTCAAGCAACATTGGCAAAGAGACGCTCCTTCTATCCAATTACTAGTGCCCTCAGGAGAGCTAATATACTTTATCGATGGGGTTTTCCTACCAAACTCCTAGTGTCATGTGATGGTTCCACAGTCATAATTACAAACCTGGATGAAGGGTGGAAAACCCTATCTAGGTGGAACATTGCTGGAAATTCTTTTGATTCTTCATCCAATCAAAACCTGCAGAAAGACTGATCTATAGCGGAATTTCAAGCATAAGTACACATTATAATTTTCTTTCTGCTGTATGCTACTATATATAGTCTGAGAAAGTTTTGTGAGTATTTTGAATGTCTTAGTCTATTCAGAGTGGCAATAATGCATTTTCACTGTATTATTTTACTCGAATTCTAGTATATGTTTCATTTACAAGTAGGCCAGTTACTTATTTAAATTTTTGTATGTATCTTTGGATACGTTTTTTTTTATATGTTACCAAGTTTTGTATGGCCATGTTCTCCTAGGGGGTTACACTTGGGTACTGTTTATTTACGGGTAATGTTTCCTGCCCCTTCCCCGTAAATTCGGGGGGGAGGCTGAAACTACGTGCTATCTTTTTCACATAATTGCATTCCCTGAGTGATCTCGTTTGTATGTAAAGATATGGTTATATGCTTGGTTTATTTATAGTGTTAATTAACTGTTTCGTTTATGGGTGACGGGGATAGGCTACTACCCCCCAATCACAAATTCCTAAGAGTCGTAGTTTTTTACACGACTCTTGTTGGCTCCAAGTGGGGTCGTTTATGTTCTCTTATACCCCTTCTAATGTCTGCTGTTTTTTTTTTCCTTTTTATTTTCTTTTTTATCTATGTTACCCCGTTATGTGTTTCTCTTTTCCCCAGCCAGATTTGCAATCCCAGGATTGGTATTTTGATGTTGGTCACTGCACAGTATTTTACACCTTGTCTGTATAGATATGGTTAATTTATTATCAATCAATGCGAAAGGATTGAACTCTCCCCAAAAAAGAAATTTAGCACTGCGGTATTTTTCTAAGGTTAAAGCCCACATTGTTGCGATTCAGGAGACGCATTTTCAGCAGTCTGCCCCTCCAAGATTTAATAACATCAGATTCCCTCATTGCTACACAGCTAATGGGCCTCAAAAGAAAGCAGGAGTAGCCATCCTTATTTCTCAACATTGCGCATTTACACTAACCTCAAAATATGCAGACCCACAGGGAAGGTATCTAATTCTAGTGGGATTACTAGATAATGTTGAGGTTACTATTGTCTCATGTTATGTTCCAAATACAGGGCAATTGGCCTTCTGTAGAAAATTCTGTTTGACTTTACAAAAACACTCTAAGGGAGCATTATTGCTCCTCGGAGACTTTAATATGGTCCTGGATCCAACCATGGATAGATCCCATTCAACAACTTCCCGTTCAAATAGACCACAGGAGTTTTCTAAGGGTTTCCAGCAGCTTTTAGTAGAGCACGGGTTGTTTGATGCCTGGAGAGCAAAACACCCTACAGTAAGAGATTATTCCTTTTATTCGAATGTCCATAGGACGTATTCCCGGATAGACTTGGCCCTATGTGATAGATGGACCTTATCATCTATTAGTAGTATCAATATTCTTCCCATGACTTGGTCAGACCACTCCCCCCTTTTTGTTAAATGGGATATAGGGAATAGGAGAGTAATCCCGGGCCCGTGGAGACTAGGTAATCACCTGTTGACTCAGCCGGAGGCTCATAAAGCAGTTCAGGAGGCTCTTTCTATTTTTCTTAGTACCAATAAGCCGGAAGAAACTTCCATATTTAACTTTTGGTGCTCATTGAAGGCAGTTATTAGAGGTTCAGCAATTCAAGTTGCGGCTCGGCTTAAGAGAGAATATAAACAACAGTATGAGAAAGCGGAAGTTGAGGCAGCGCAAATTGAAGAAGCTCATAAAGCAGACCCCTCTAATAAAATATTATATAAACAACTCCTCAATGCTCGAGAAAGGGTGAATGTCTTCTCACTTAGAGAAGTACAGCGTAATATTGCCAGATTAAATCAAAAGTTCTATGTATTTGGTAATCGAGCAAGTCGACTGTTGGCTAATAATTTACGTGGACGAAGGGCTAGGGGGCAGATACAGAGAATCTACAATCACCATGGGGCTAAAGTATCGGACCCTGTAGAGATAGCTAATGCTTTTGCAACCTATTATGCGCAACTTTATAACCTCAAAGATGACCCCAATATTGCCCAACCAACGGCAGCCCTTATTGAGCAATTCTTGAGTGGGCTTTCTCTCCCGAAATTGTCTTCTGAGGCTTGTCTGTCCCTTAGCACTCCTTGGACTCTGGAGGAAATAGATGTAGCCATTAGTAAAATGCAATCAGATAAGGCTCCAGGTCCGGACGGCTATTCTGCCAACTTTTACAAAACATTTAAAGCTGAGCTGGCTCCGGTTTTGTTGTCTGTGTTCGGTGAAGCAACGGAATCTAAGCAATTCCCTGAAGAAATGCTGGAGGCACGTATAATTGCCATACCAAAACCCGGCAAAGACCCTAATGCTGTAGCTAATTACCGACCTATTGCTTTGCTGAACACAGATGTCAAGTTGTTTGCCAAAGTGATTGCTAGTCGCCTGTCTCGGCTGTTGCCGGTTCTCATTAAACCGGATCAGGTCGGATTTGTGATGCACAGGCAAGCCCCGGACAATACACGTAGAGTTCTCAATATTATAGAATATTATGACTGCCGTAGGGAGCCTTTATTGATCCTATCGCTTGATGCCGAAAAGGCGTTTGACCGCCTGCACTGGGGTTATTTGATGAAGGTTTTACACAGTTTCGGTTTCCAGGGAGGTATTTTAGATTCCATTTCGGCCCTATATACTTGCCCTTCTGCGAAGGTATTTGTAAACGGTTGTCTATCTGACAAATTTGACATAACCAACGGCACACGTCAGGGGTGCCCACTTTCGCCACTCATCTTTGCGCTTGCCATTGAACCTCTGGCGGAGATGATCAGAACCCTCAAATCCATACATGGTCCCTTGCTCGGAGGTTTCTCCCATAAAATAAACTTATTCGCAGATGATATTTTACTGTGTTTACTCCACCCAGAAGAGTCCCTTCCAGCATTGCATGCCATTTTGGATCAATACGCAGCAGTGTCCTTTTACAAACTCAACACAGCAAAGACAGAAGCCCTCCCTCTTAACATCCCAACTGTAATTTTGGAGAAACTACAGGAGACGTATAGATATACATGGAAATCTAGGTCCCTCAAATATCTGGGGGTGCATTTAGCTAGAGACCATGATCTTATTGATTGTAATTTTGGGCCCCTCTTGAAAGCTTATGAAACTTTAACAAAAGAATGGATGCTACATGAGGTGTCCTGGCTAGGAAGGATTGCGGCTGCAAAAATGGTGCTGCTCCCGAAACTAATGTATTTATTTCGGACCATTACTAGACCCCTATCCAAATCCATATGTAACAAATTTTACCAAATACTAACTAAATATATTTGGAAGGGGAATCAACCCAGAATAGCGAGAAATACCCTCTCCCTCTCTAAGGAGACAGGCGGAGTGGCCTTCCCAGACTTGGAGAGATACCATTCAGCATGTATACTTAGCCAGGCAAGGGACTGGTTCATAATAGACTCTCCCAAACCCTGGGTAATTATTGAAAGGGAACTTATGCGCCCCTTTCCCCTTCCTGATCTATTCTGGCTGCCCTCTTCTGAAATCTCCTTCAGACCGGGATTCTGTAAAGCAGTCCAGACTACAATAGTATGTTGGCATACCTGTGTTTCCTTAGATGAAGAGATTTCCCTGCCTTCTCCTAATCTGTCTCTCCGATCAATAGCCAATTTGATCCCTGATATGCACTTAGGTTCCTGGGCGAAGGTGGGCCTCTCTTCTTTGGGGGATGTATTCGCGGGGGAGGATTTGGCTTCTTTTGTGTCCCTTCAAACGCAATTTGGTTTAACGAGGCAGGACTTTCATAAATATTTACAGCTGAGACATTGGTTGCACAGTCACCTCCCTTCTCCACTTAAAAAACCTGCCTTCCCATCACTGCTGCTGACTCGCCTACGATCCTCTAAACACAAAGGTGGTATATCTTGCTGGTATCAGTATCAGATAATGTTAATGTTAAAAAAAAAAGGGAAACTTCCGTGTCGGCTTAAATGGGAGAGGGATCTGGCTGTGAACCTTTCTGATGAGGACTGGAATATTATTTTTCGTTCCAGTTTTACTATATCCAAATGTATCAACCATTCAGAAATGTATTACAAATTACTTCAGAGAGCATATTTTACTCCTGAAAGGCTGCATAAGATCTGGCCCTCTGTCTCGCAATATTGCTGGAGAGGTTGTGGTTTGGTGGGAGACATCTTTCATGTCTTTTGGTCCTGTCCTCTACTTCGCCCCTTGTGGAATGCAGTATTTTTTATGATTAGTAAAATAGTTGGTGTAACTATTCAGGCGGAGCCTCTAGTTGCCTTATTCCACTTCTATCCTGGGGAATTATCACGTGGCGAGAGATATATTATGGGTCATGTGCTGATTGCTACAAAAGCTACAATTGCTCAGGGGTGGAAGACAGCCTCTCTCCCCAACATCACAGTCATAGAAAACAAGATCCATAAGCATTTTGTTTTTGAAACAACAGGTGAGAAATACTCCTCCTCCGTCAATTCCATCCATATGAAATGGTTTAAATGGGGAGAATATAGGGAAAAACAAGGCCATTCCACCATTTATAGTGTTCCGGTTGTTCCCGGTGTTCTCTGTTCACCTCACGCAGATCCGGGGTAGCTCCATTAACTGAATATTTAGTATTTTGTCTATATGTGTTGTGAAGTGTTTTATAAAACATTTTTCTTGTCCTAAAAAGTTTAAGTATCAATTATATGTACAAGGACCAAGATCGATTGATTTATATTGTGATATGCTATATGTCTGGCTTACCCCTTTTCCCTTCTTTTTCCTTCTGTATCCCCATTTCTTTGTATTAAACTTTCAATAAAAACTATTATGAAAAAAAAAAAAAAGAGCAATTGAACGATAACAATGCCGTTATCGTTCAATTGCTCTGTTTAATCGGGTAGTTTCATTCGCCAATCACTTGAGACATATGGTAAATGCAGTTGGATTAAGAATATATCTACATATTATACATATGTGTTAGGATCTGAGGGCCTGATTCAGAGCTGCTCGCAAAAAGCGAGCACTCGCTCTGAATCAGGGCGGCCGCATGTTTTATTAAATCCGGCCTCTGGCCGCTCACATAGCTGTAGGTGACCACCCACAGCTTTTGCCAGCAGCCAGGTGATGGTCGTGATGGTCGCGACCATCGGGCTTGTGACGAGACCCTTGTGGTAGGGTCTCATTCCCGCAAGCCCCAGTGAGCTTCTAGCTCTAATAGAGCCGGAAGCTCACCACTGACATCACTGGTGATGTCAGTGGGGCCGCCCCCAAACGGCAGGCGTTCCTTCGGGAACACCTCCGTTTTGGCAAGCCACCCCCCCTGACCCGCCTACCAAACGGGGCGAGCTGTCAATCAACATCGACAGCCGCCCCTTTTGGATGCGAGCGCCGGAGCGAGTGATTTCTTGCTCGCGCGTGCGCACTGCACGGCCATCGACCCGCTTGTGAGCGGGTCTGAATCAGAACCTGAGTTTGTTGTGGACACGGGGTGGAAATAGGAGCAGACACCTGAACAGATTTAAATTGAAAAGTGGGTCTTTTACTGGGTGAACTTGCAGACATGTACACAGATAATAAAAGTCCAGAATATTAAGAGGAGGGTGATGATTAGAAACTGTAGTGAAGTATATATAGGTAATGTCCAGGTAGTGGAAGAACAAATAAAAGTCTTTGTAATCTAAATGGTCACTGCAAGGCTGAAAACAGTACTGATTGAAACTGATTAGGTGAAATCCAGAGAGGTAATGGAGTAATTAGAATAGCAGCAGCTGATGAATTAAGTGGAGAGTTTGTACTGAGATGGCTCAGTGTGGAAATGGAGGCAGTGTAGGTTCAGAGTTAACTGTACACACAGGTCCTTTGGCAGGGAAAGGGTAAATAGAAGGTGTAGGATGGTTCCAGCAGGAGACTGGGAGCAGGCAGAGTGGTGCAGGCTACTTGGAAGCTGGGATCCAGCAGGAGCACAGGCGAGCACTCAAACAGGCAGGTATATAGGAGCACAGGAACTCTCTTACAGCATTCACTGTGAAACACCTTGCACTGGCAACCATGGGAAGCTCTGAACTCCCTTAAGTAGTGCAGATCGTGATAGGTCAGAGAGAGCATGCGACATGCCAGGACTGGAGCAGCTAAGTCACATGACCAGAGGCAAGATAGCAGCGCCCATACCAGAGCAGAATGAAAACACCACCAGGCCTACCCCTGCCAGAATGACACAGTGCCTGTGGAACACTTCACACAGCCAACGTCTGCTGTCAGACACCAGACCCTCCGCCGGAAGGACCATGCCACAGCACCCTCACAGGTAATACCTGTCGTCCCCTATGCCGAGAAACCCTGGTCGTGACAATATGTGGTTATAACCTAACCACACTCATGCCATGGTCCTCTCTTCTTTGGGGGATATATTTAATTAGGTGAGAGAATAGCAAAGTACCGCACATGCAGGGTTTTTCATTTTTTTTCTGCACCTCCAGAGTGTGACCAATTTTTCCTAAAATCCATATTTTAGGAACCCCCCCATATGACTAATTAAGCAATTAAAATTTACTAATTAGCTTAATTAGTCAGTAATTACTCTCTTTCCGAAGCCCTGTCTTTTTCATCCAGGCTGTCAGGACCCGGTCTTCGCAAGAAGCGTGTGTGGTAAGTGTGTGTGAGTGTAAGTATGTGTGAGTGTGTTTAAGTATTTGTAAGTATGTGTGAGTGTGTGTGAGTGTCTGTGTAACCGCTGTCCATGTGAGATATATGTCATATGTTATTGTTTTTTTATACAAATCTTCAAACGGGCTCACAAGACTCACTACTTCATCAAGGCGTTCCAGCACTCATTCTAACCCACTTCATGCTCTTTCCTCCCTATCTTCCCCTTATGTGTCACGCCTGTCTGTCTGCCCCTCCCCTTTAGAATGTAAGCTCTCACGAGCAGGGACCTCTTCCCTCATGTGCTTCTCTTTACATTTTCTTCTACTCTATACTCCCCATAAGGGCACCTAACACGTGACTGCCAATCCCTGCTGCTTATTGTGAGTGCTTTAATCGCTATTGCAGCAATGTATATAAACCGTGTCCTTGTCATGCACTGTAATGTACTGTAAGTTACTTGTTTCTTGTTCACTTATTAGTTCTATGTACTATGTAAAGCACTGCTGAACACTTGTGGCGCCATATAAATAAAGGATAATAATAATAATATATATACTTTAAGCATTGTATCTTTCTTATATTAAACCTAAGTTGTTAAGATTGGTCTCTGTGATTCTTATCAGATTTATTTTGCATAATCCATGCTATATATCTGTATGGGATGTAGTCAGGATCCTGACCATCAGAATGCAAATGATCACAATAATGACAACGCCATCCCGACGGTAACAATCCAGACAAATTCTGATGGTAAGTATTCGGGTTAGGTTTAGGGTTAGGCACTAGGGGGAGGATTAGGGTTAGGCAACGGGAGGAGAAAGTTAGGGTTAGGCTGCAGGAAGGCACGGTTAGGTTCAGACTGCAGGAGGGGTGGGTTAGTCTTAAGATTTGGGTTGATATTCTGACCGTCGGGATCTCGTACAGAAACCATTCTACAGGTTATTATTTGGGTAATGATAACTAGGACTTGCTATTTGGAGAAAGTAGCTCCTCAATCATCATTAAGTGGCGGCAGAACCTGAGAATTAAAAGTGAGTGAGAGAGCTACTGGGGAGTGTAATCATTTCTGTAGACAGACTAGGTGATAGTTAATAAAATAAAAAAAAACAACGTGTCAGACCCACATCATGCAGGCTCAAGTGAGTGCTTACCTTGACAAAGAGATTGGAGTATCTTGGAACTGAGGGCCTAATTCAGACCCGCTCGCGAGCGGAGCGCTCGCAAGCGGGTCGATGTTGGCCCAGTGCGCATGCGCACGACAGAGGTGGCTCCGGCGTGCGCATGCACAAGACCCGGATAGCGACGGGCAAGCCGTCGCTATGGGTCTCGCTACAAAGGGGGCATGCTGTCGATGGTGAGTGACAGCACGCCCCCTTTGGTGGGCGGGTCGGGGAGGGTTGCCCAGACGGAGGCGTTCCCATGGGAAAGCCTACCGTTTGGGGGCGGCCCCACTGACATCACAAGTGATGTCAGTGGGAGAGCTTCCGGCTCTGTTTGAGCCGAAAGCTCTCTGGGGCTTGCGGCCATAAGACCCTACCACAAGGGTCTCGTCGCAAGCCCGATGGTCGCGATGGTCTTAACCATCGCAACCATCATCCTGGCCACTCGCATTAGCTGTGGGTGGCAACCCACAGCAATGCTCCATTAAAGAAAAAAAGACGCTCTGTTTCAGAGCGAGCGTTAGGTCAGAGCGTCCGGCTCTGAATCTGGGCCTGAGTCCGTCACACTTGAGAGGAAAAAAAGACGCTTATATTTCTTTTTTGTTTGTATTTCCAGTGGAACTGGAAAGTCAGCTGTCTGATGGACAAGTCTAAATACTGGAAGTACTGGAAAAAAAAGCAGTATATGCAATATTATTATTATTAGTATTATTATTATTATCCTTTATTTATATGGCACCACAAGTGTAATAAGATAATACAAACTATTGTGCGGTGCACTTAGTAGGCTGCGTTGAAATGTTTCTTACCAAGCAACTCTTCCCTAGATAGTCCTGGGATCTTCCGGAATATGATGAGTATTTATTAAACAATTACAGTATAGTCAGGAATTAATTACTATACGTAGCACTACACTTTTAACTCGATCATTTACAATGTATTATACACATTTGAATCAGAAAACTGCACTGGGATCCGTAAATTTTATTAATACCGGAACTCTGGATTCTCGTTCCAACTGTAGGAGGAAATAGGTTAATTGCAACCAAACATGTAATGTCACACTCATACGCACTAGTGCGAACAGAACAATATAACCCGTAGTTGATTGGTGCACCAATGGAAACATCAAACAATTGTCTTTTAGGCCTACAACTGTATGCTCTAGATTAACTGAATAGTATTTTTAGTCTTTGTAAACGTTGCCCGGGTTGAAGAATGTTAGCGAATGAGTCAACGTGTACTCTACTTATGCAAGGTCCTGCACGGATATTTTGTAGATAGTTTTAGCTACCTGTCTCTGGTATTTATGTAACACCGTGTCCCTTTGGGGGTGAACCTACAGCGTGCTGTTAGTAGCTTTCCTGCACCCAAGGTGTTATGAAACCCTCTTCCTGTGAGCACACATAAATGCAACTATATTGGTTTTAGTACAGTTAATTGCAACAATCTAGTGACGATTTCTCCTGGTTAGACTCCCTGAGCTCTGAAGAAACTGGAGATTCTGAACTGACGCTAATGCTGACACTGTAACTGATGCTGATGCTGACACTGTCACTGCCTCTTGAACGCTGCAAGCCCGGGCCTGAGAGTAAATAAATGTATTCACTGAAGATGATCTAATACTCCTTTCTCAAGTCGCCAAAGTCTATGATACCCTTGCTGAAGAGTAAGCTGGGTTTTGCAGAACGTTACTCTATGTTAGGGCTGGTGAAAAGATGCGATTCCGTCCTGGCACACTAGCAAAGTGATTCTTATTCTAAGGTAATATGCGAAATCTCCTCAAAGCTTTTCAGAAAGGCTTAAGTTGCATTAAGATAATTGCAGGGGTGTGTTAACATTAACTTGCAGGCTGTGTAACTTCACTGTACTGTCTTTGACTGATGCTGACAGGTTAAATACATTAATCAGAACCTTGAGATATTTTGTGAATAGTCTATAATTCCTTCATGACTAGAATTAGCTGTGACAGGTATAGTGGCTTTTTGATAACTCAGTCTGTTCACCAGCCTATTGTGGTGTGGAGGTGTAATTAAAATGCAGTTGCACAGACCTGCTCTCCGGCGTCTAGCTCCAGCACCCAGGACAGCGCTCTCTTTTCCAGTCCAGCCCCCCGGCTGTCCGTCACTCCGAAGGGGAGGGCTTAGAGGCGGCCCCCGCTGACGCTGCTTCCTCACAGCAGTGTCTCCTTTGCAGCTTCCTGCCCAGCCGCGGCTCCTCACAGCTCCGACAGCTTAACACCCCTCGTCTAGCGCTGCTCTGCCACAGCGCCTGCCGGTAAGTCTCACACTTTTCCCCGGCAGATCCTCCTTCCGTCCTGTTACCTCAGACTCCTCACAGACTGCACCCAGCAGCCCCCGCGGGTGTCTCTCTATATATATCACCAGCGGTCGCGTGCGGGGTGGCTTCCCGCTGACCGCACGCGCCGCTCACTGTCTCTTTCACCCCCTCCGCGGCGGCATTGTCCATCTGTCCCTTGCCGCGTGCCCATCAGTGCATAACAGTACAGGCAGGGCAGCCTGCTCCAATGTCCTCCTCGTGGGGGGGGGGGGGGAAAGGCTTCTTACAACAAAGTACAATGTGTGTGGTACTTTTCAGTTGAATGTACATATAATAACTGTTTTTTTTTTAACTATATGGGTATATATTTATTTCAACTGGACAATAAACACCTCCAGGGGTATCACACAAGTGTTCCACAGCGCCTTACATAGTACATAAAACTAATAAGCGAACAAGAAACAAGTAACTTACAGTACATTACAGTGCAGGACACGGTTTATACACATAGCTGCAATAGCGATTAAAGCACTCACAATAAGCAGCAGGGAGTTGGCAGTCACGTGTTAGGTGCCCTTATGGGGAGTATAGAGTAGAAGAAAATGTAAAGAGAAGCACATGAGGGAAGAGGTCCCTGCTCGTTAGAGCTTACATTCTAAAGGTTGTAGATTATATTAGAATGTCCCTCTGTGTGCTGCCTTGATATTTTTCCATTTATTTGTCATAGCAGTGGAACGGGAAGCTCCGCTAAGGAAGGGACTGAAGTGATTGGTTAAAGAATCTCTGTGCAGTGCTATATAACATGTTGGCAGTATATGAATAAAGATTAATAAACAGTAAAATAAACAGTATGTGCACTTAAGCTAGGGGCTACACACTATGAGATTTTTCGTCGAACCAACAATTTCTGCAAGTGGAAGGTCCCAATATCACAATGTACAATTTAAATTAAATATCTGGCAAATTTCTCAGTGAATTTGCATATGTATGCCCCACAAGGATAATGAGGTAATCAGGAAAAAGCATAGGAAATATAGTCAGATTATCGAGACTGCTCACACACTGCACGATATCGGGACCTTTTACCCGATACCTTCTGGCAAATCTGACCGATTTGATAATCAAAGGAGAGCATTTATGCCCGTCCTTTGGTTATATCGGCGATATGCTTATGTCTACACAGTACATGTAAAAACAGACCGGTCACCTGATTACTGACAAATCGGCCCAATAAATGTATAGTGTGTACCTAGCTTTTCCATTGCCTATTCAAGGGTCTAGTCATTGATATGAACAGGTCTGTTATATATATGTGGAAACAGTACTTTCTGCATGTTTTTTAAGTAACAAACCCAATTACCATTCCTGTAATGCAGGGCACAGCACAGTCCCAATGTAGCACCCATGCCCATTTACTAGTATGGGGACCGAAATTCATCAAGTTTGCCTGTGGGTACTAGCAAGATCTTCAAGCAAAAACAACTCATATTTAAACTATACTTATTTTTATATAAATATAACATTCTCAGTTCTGGTACTGGATTTGCACTAGGCATCTTAATATATCTCCCTGCACCCACACTAAAGCTGGGTGCAGGGAGATATATCGGCCGCTCAATCAAACGGCCAATATATCGCGACCGCGTCGGCGGGTGTAGACCCCCGATATGTCTGTGAATGATGTCGTTCACAGACATATCTCATTGGCTGTGCAGCACAGCAAATGGCTGATATAGCTCATGCTTGCCTACTCTCCCGAATTAAGGTGGGAGCTCCCGCTACCCCGCAAAATAAATGTAATCCCTCGCTTTCTCCACTGTACTGCAGAAAGTTTGGACTGCGCATGCGCAAGTCTGGATGTAATGGGGGCGGGCCCGGGCTTCAATATGTGAAGACGCAGGGGCAGGGAGTCCGTTTACTACAGGGGTCCCGGGTCCACCCCCTGCACAGAGCAGCTCACTCACAGGCCAAAGTTCACACATAGCGCTGGGAGAGACTGATGCTCCCAGCCTGGTAGAGCTTGTTTCCCCTTCATGCTAGGGACCTGAAAGTGATGTCAGTGAGGGCGAAAGTGCAGTTCCATGCCCATTAAGGCCACCTAAAGAAGAAAGTTGTCTCCACCTAAAGAAGAAAGTTCTGCACTCGCCACGCTTCGGGCTCGGCTCGCTACAAGGTTATATTCCCCCTCTATGCCCACTTGGATGGTAGGGAATGACGTTGGACACTGGCTGATGACGTCAGGGTCCTCTCTGTGAAGGGGATTCAGACATTACTTTCCCAGCATTCCCTGCCCAGCCATACCCAATGAGGACAGATGGAGGATCCGATGCCAAACTGTCTGTCTGAGCCTGAGGAGCTGTGTGTGACTGTTTCACCATTCACAGGCTGAGCCAAAAAATCTCCAATGAAATCTGTTGTTAGCAGTGATGCAGGAGAGGAGAAGTGAGGGCATACTTGCCTACTTTTGAAAAATACTTTCAGGGAGATTGCAGCAGAATGCGCCGCGCAAATCGCGACGTGCCATTCAGGGGTGTGGCCTGCCCCAAAGGGCATGTCTAGCTCAACCTATGGGTGTATATAGTCCTATAAACTGAGACCCTAGCTCCCCCACAGACATTAATATAGCTCTGCCCTACCACATTCACATTACTTGATGCCCTACACACATTCACACACACACAGATACATTCACACATATACATTCCAAACACACACACACACACACACACATACATTCACACACACACACATACATCATTCACACACATTCCAAACACACACACACACACACACACACATTCACACACACACACAGATACATTCACACATATACATTCCAAACACACACACATACATTCACACACACACACATACATTCACACACATTCCAAACACACACACATACACATTCCAAACAAACAAACAAACATTCACACAAACACACTCACACACAGATTAGTGCACTCACCTTGGGACCGGGCACTTCTCCAGCCTCTCCACCGAACAGCACAGCGCTGTCTCCACCAGACCAGAGCTCCTCTCTGCAGCTCCAACAGGACTCCTCCTCCACCATGTCTCAGTCGCCGCAGCTCCCATGTGCAGGTAGGAGAGGGGGGAGGGATCCGCTGCTACTGCCGCTGGAGCCAGACACTGGTGTCTCCATGCGGCTACTCACAGAAGCCCGACACCTGCGCTGCTACCAGGCTCCGCCTGCCACCGCTGTCGCACCCAAGCACACTCTGTGTGCGCACTGCTCACTAGCGCCGGCCACCGCTACCGACAACCCCGCGGTGGCCGGCTTTTAAGTGAAATGACATGCCGTCATGATGTCCCCTCGCAGGCCCCGCCCACAAACCGGGAGTTGATGTACACTTTGCGGGGGAGCGGGAGGCTTCATTAAAAACCGGGAGCCTCCCGCTAAAATCGGGAGGGTAGGCAACTGTGAGTGAGGGGTGTGTGTTTGTGGGATCTATTAATGTGTATGTGTGTGTGATCTATTAATGTGTGTGTGTGGATCTATCAATGTGAATATGTGTGTGTGTGTGGAGGTATATTAATGTGTGTTTGTGTGATCTATTAATGTAAATGTGTGTGTGGGGGGTGATCTATTAATGTGTGTGTGTGTGGGGGGTGATCTATTAATGTGAATGTGTGTGTATGTGTGTGTGGGGGGATCTATTGTGTGTGTGTGTGGGGGTATATTAATGTGTGTGTGTATGTGATCTATTAATGTGAATGTGTGTGTGGGGATCTATTAATGTGTGTGTGGGGGGGATTTATTAATGTGAATGTGTGTACGTGTGTGTGTGGGGATCTATTGTGTGTGTGTGTGTGTGGGATCTATTAATGTGAATGTGTGTGTGTGGAGATCTATTGTGTGTGTGTGTGGGGGGAGATCTATTAATGTGAATGTGTTTATGCGTGTGTGGGGGATCTATTAATGTGGCAGGGGAGATCTAGTAATGTAAGTGTGGCAGAGATATATTAATGTCAGTGAGAGGGCTAGGATGTCAGCCTACAGTAAGATCTGTTATTATATTTGTGTGGTCATCTATATATTACATCATAAATTGAAAGTTGCAGAATTTTAATTAGAATGGTTGTTGGGTAGCATATTCTTATTTTGTCCACATTTCCTTTTGCAAGTCCCCCTTAGGCCCGTGTGTCTATGGAATGTACTGACATAAATTTGCCTCCATGTCAGCAATATAGAATATGTTGGTGACTTACAGTGTCACATGCCAAGTGTTTACATAAAGTCATTTAGTTTGGTCCAGAACACACCCAATGGCAATAGATACGCCACAGATACCGACATTCTGGCTTCCCTTTCCGGGAGGGGGCAGCCAGATCGGCAAAATCAGGGGCGTTGCCACACGATTGTGTCATATAGGCCCTGCCCCCGTTACATAGTGCCGAGATTTCCACATTGTGCAGCAGGGGGTGGGGCTAAAATGACACGATTTGGTGTGAAGCGCGTCACTGACCCCCCCGCTGGGGGGATTTTCATACAATCGCGGGGGGAACAGGAGGGGTCGGCAGCTGCCGGGAGGCTTGCCTGCCTTTCCGGGGGGCCGGGAGCTCAATTTTAAATTTCAAATTTAATTTAAACTTTTTTGCATCAGGCATCCAGATCTACCCCTTGTTATATCCCTTTCACACCTGTAGCAATAACCCGGCTTATTGCACGTAAACACACAGCAAGAGGGGTTACTGTGCAGTGTGAAAGGGCCAGGTTGAAATTATTATTATCCTTCATTTATATGGCTCAGGACTGGCTCCAGGGGTCAGAGCACCCTGTGCCGGCCTTATACAGAGCGCCCCATCATCGTGTGCATAGGTCACGCCCCTCTGCGTGACATTAGGAGGCGTGCCCGCATGGCACGCCTCCAAATAACGTCAGGCTGGGGGGAGCCTCACTAGCTGGGCTTCACCAGCCCCTCTGCGCTTCCCCCAGCATACGCGCAGCATCCACTCAGACTCCGGGGTCCAGCACAGCTGCGGCGGTGGGGGTCCCCAACCTCCCGATTTGACCACCCGTGGGCCACCCACGGGTGGAACATCGGGACAGTACTGTCCCGCTGAAATCGGGATGTTGGGGAGGGGGTGCGCCCTCTATGGGTGGCGCCCCTGTTCTACCGCACTGGTCGAACACCCCTAGAGCCGGCCCTGATATGGTCCACAGTGTTCCAAAGTACTACATGAACAAATAAGTGAACAAGAAGTCAGTGCCTTACAGAACAATACAATACAGGACAAGGACATGGTAAATATACATTGCTGCATTAGCCATCATAACACTCAAATCAGCAACCAAGTGTTAGGTGCCCTAGCTGGGAGTAAGGAGTAGATTAACGTATTAGTAAAGAGAAGCACAAGAGGGTAGAGGGCCCTGCTCGTAATAGCATACATTCTAAAATGGAGGGTCAGACAAACAGGCATGACACAGATGGGAAGGAAGGACCATGTAGCAGTGAGTTAGGATAAGAGCTGGAAGGCTTTGATGAAGTAGTGGCTCTTGAGAGCCCGTTTGAAGGATTGTAGAGTGGTGGAGAGTCTGATGGGGAGTGGGAGAGAGTTCTAGAGGTGGAGAGCAGCATGGCCAAAATCTTGAAGGCGGGAGTGGGCGGAAGTAATCAGTTGGCATGAGAGGCGGCGTGTATTTGTTGAATGAAGAGGGTGGACAGGAGTGTGAAAGAAGAAAAGGTCAGAGATGTAAATGGAAGAGGAATGTGTGAGGGAAGGGGAGCCAGTGGAGGGCTTGTAGGAGAGGGGAGGCAGCTGTAGAACGTTTGGGGAGGAAGATGAGCTGAGCAGCAGCATTCAACGACCCGGCATTTCAACCCTAGTAACGAGCAGCTCGCGATGCTGTGTGAACAGGTAACCCAGGTTAATGCGATTCAGGTCCTATTCACAGCATAGGAAGACCCGGCACTTGGCGATGGTCTCATCTCCAAGCACCGCTCAGCATGTAACGGCTTATTGCCGGTCTGAAAGGGGTCTCAGCCGGGTCGTACTCGGGATGGAACGTGTGAACAAAATCCCGGATGCGACCCGGCATTGCCATGCGAAAGGCGTATTAGTGAGCTTAATAATTTGTCATGATTTATTTAATATAATACAGACAATTTATATCACCAGCCTCTAGAAACAGATTTTTCTTTTTCAGGCAAGCCTGACCATATTCTCCCTCGTTAGTATGCTATGAGTATGGTATGCAGTTCAAAATTCGACATTCACTATGCCAATATTTATAAATGTTGACAGCAGAATGTCAAATGTTGTCTATATGGTTAAAATGTGGACATCTAGCAAGTTGACATCTGGATGTCAACATGGACAAAATTTGATAGATGAAATGACGACATAGTGAAAATGTCAACATTAGGGTTAGCGCTAGGTGTCGAAATTGTGAACGAATCGACATTGTGGCAGTGTCGCCATGTAACAAATCGTCACCAGCATGCCATGATGAACACGTTGACGTACTTTGTCCACTTACTGTCCATATCGACATCTAGTAGACCAACTGTATGTCGACATTTGTCAATGCCGACCTAATATATGTATACTGTATTTGTTTCAGTATTTTTTTTCTATAGTATTCTTGTATACACATATCCTGCTGCTCTCTCCATGTGAAACACTTTAAAATAAATACCATGGTGACCCTGGTAACAATATATCTCGGCACTGTCTCCCCACAATAAAGTCATGTACAGTGTTGCCGCAGGTAGGATGGGTAATCAGATGGCACTGGGACCTGGGTGGCAGTAACTGGGCTGCATGTCACGTGATGCCGGTGGAAGGGGGCGGGGAATAGGCCAGACCAGGAGAGACAGAGAGAGAATAGGACAGAGAAAGGGAACAGAAGAGTAGCAGCGGCAGCAGCACTGGGGTAGCCGGGAGGAGGGTGGGGGGAAGCAGGCGACTGGCAAGGAGGGCCACACCAGGAGAGAAGGCAGGACAGCAGGCTGCAGCAAGAGACAGGCAGTGGTTGTGTAAATACCCTGTGATGTGACGGTGAGTAACTCCGCTCCAGCAAATACATCCCTTATCAGTGACCATAAACCATCCTATCCTGCAGAGCTTGCACTCTGCCCGCTGCAGGGGTCCTCCCTCCCCGCTAGGAAGGGCGAACACTCAACAACAGATGATGGGACATATCCCAGGAATCCTCCCTAATAGCCGGGGATCTCCTTGTTGTACAAAGGTTACATACAGTGTCCCTGCTGCAGAGCTTCTGGGGGGAGTCAATGAGCTGTACGGGAGCAGTGACCAGGGGGCTGGGGGCTTCTCTCTCTGCATTGGGGGGTTGTATTGAGGAATATCTGCAGGAAGCAGCTGTTTGCGGAACAAAGCTGAAGTGGATCAGCAGCCAGGATAAGGTAAGAGGAGGGGGAGGGGGTGACTGAGGGAGTCCGGGGGGGGGGGATGTGATTGAAGAGTTCCCTTGCCACTTGTTTATCCCATGCTGCTGCTATTGCAAAACCCTATAAGCTGTGTGCAAAAGTCTTCATCCTGGAATGACCATTCCCATATATTGGCTATTTGCAGCTGGGACCTTCTGATTGGAAGGGGTCTATTCACTACGACCTATGAAGTACCAGCATCGCACCAGCTGGCCTTGTGATGTAGCATGAAAATGCAATTTATCTTATTTATCTATAACAGTGACCGATTTGAATAACAAATAGTGGAATTGTGGAGGCGTAGGGGCTGGTAGTGATAGCACCCAGATGACAATAAATAAAATTGTGTTCTTTTTAATAAATATATATATATATATATATATATATATATATATATATATATATATATATATTGTGAGCTCAGCCTTGCCTAAAGCAAGAGCATGCAGGTCAAATACAACTGTGTTCTGTCATTTGAGCTGGCTGACCAGATCTATTGTTTAGGGTAGGAACACCTGCTAAAAACAGTTGCGGCTTGGCAGATAACAATAAATACAGTTTACAAATTTTATTCTGACTGTTTATTATTTAAGTACTTATTTTTAAAAAGACTTATTGAATAACATATTCTCTCAGGTGGGGCTCCTGGGAAATAAACAAGTATTCTCTCTGCCTGTACTAGGATTCTCTCCCTACAGTGCTCCCTTCCCCCACTGCATCTCCCTACTCACTACACCAGTAAGATTGCTGTCTATCAGTGCACAGCATAGGCCCGTATACAATTTGAATCTCACCGCGATACTTTTTCGCCTCCCGGACTCTCCGCCTACTTCGCCTGTTTTGCAGGCGGAAAAGTATCGGGCGTGCGTCCCCGCGTATCCCAGTATTCAGAGGACGTGAAAACGGCACCCGGAGAAACTGAAACAGGTGAAAAGTACTGTCAAATTTGGGGAATTCAGCCTGGCACCCCCCAAAAGATGCACTGACATGGGGATCACTATGGGTCCCCCCAAATAGCATACTTGGGGACCCCCCTGGAGTCTATTTCGCTAGTTTTTAACTTTGTCCCCCAACTTTTTTTTTTTTTTTGCCCCCAAATTGAAAGTAATTTTTTGGGGTGTTCTTAAATGTATTTATTTTTTTTTACACAGTTTATCTTTGGGGGACTGTCTAAAGGCTGCACGGGGGTTCCCGCAACGTTGCACCCCAAAACCCCAATATTGCACTTTTTTTCGCCTGCTAGTCATAGGCAAAACTTTTTCACCTATTACATTGCATTGATTTGCCACCTAGGCGAAAAGTCTTTGAAATTGAATACGGCGATACTTTTCCGCCTGGCGAAATGATATCATCGGCGAAACTTTTGCCGATCTCGGCTTTTCGCTCCAAATTGAATACGGGCCATAGTTGGAGCACCCATTAGGCAACCTAGTCTCTTGCCTAGATCTCTGTGGGCACTGAGGGGCCTGGACTACACTAATGCTGGGCATACACGGCCAGATAAAATATCTGTCAGACCGACAGACATTTTATCTGGCAGCCTGCCAGCCGCAGATGTTGCCGGCATACACTGTGAGATTTCTCTCACAGTGTATCAGCCCGACATCCGGGCTCTGCCCCCGGGGGAGGAGACACAGGAAATGTCTGTGTGTCGGCCGCGGCTGGGCATACACTGCCCGATGCGGCCGACAGTTTACCGGGAAATATCGCATCGGGCGGGCATGCTGAACAATCCGGCATGCCCGACCGAGCAATATTTAACCCTCGGTCACCCCCCCCCACACGCTACAATTATCGGGGCGATCCGCCGATATCAGACGGATCGCCCTATAATTGTAGCGTGTATGACCAGCATAACCCATTTTATATATTTATTTAAATTTTTTTTATAAATAATCAGCAGGGGCCCAAATCAGTATGTTGCCTATTGCCCCAATGCATTCTCCTAATCTTTCCTTTCTGCCCAGAGTTGTTTCTCAAGTCAAATTTCTTGCTGCACATTAATGGTCTCATCCGTCTTTACTTGTCTAATGTCTTGGCATCCTATGCCTGCTTTTTTCGGTGGCCTTTCATGGGAGAATGCTTACTGTTGATTAATGCCTATTTATAATAATATTCCCCTTTAGAATGGTAACAGGTCCTCTTTACTGCTATAAGTGCAGCTTTAGTAGCCCCCCCCCCCACTCTCATTCTATAGGTGACATTGGACCTTAGCGATAGAGACTCCACTATGAGTTTTGCACCTAAAATAAAAACTGCAACATGTTTGAAACTCCTCCCCCATTTATACCCACACCCAGCAGGGAACCTTTTTTTTTTTTACTGCCCACATCAGTAGGGTGCTGTTGCACTGGGCTCTCTATAAAGCATCTTATCTTTATTTACCTGTACTTTTTATTTTCTGCTAAGAACTGGCGTGAAGATTATGGACATCCACACAGCCTCCATGGCTGTAATATGCCAGGAGTAGGCTGAGGAGGTTCTGGTACCACTACCACCTCCTGTCGCCCCCTCTGTGGGACTGCCTCTGGTTGGCATCTGGTCACGGTCGCTGCTGGTAGTGCACAGTCATTCACACTCTGCTACTGCAGCAGCATGGTTTCAGGTTGGTCACTGCCCTCTCCCAGGCACAGAAATGCAGATCCCCCAGTGTTCGGCAGATGGGTCAGGTGAGGTGCTGCCGGTTATTGCATTCCTACACTAGGCACAGCCTGGCTGTTTGGGGGGGGGAGGATGGTGCTAAGTTCTTGTCACCTCGGCACCTCTTCCTTGGCAAGTTTTCCTTACAGCGAGAAGCCCTTCCAGTCTCAGACCAGTAATCTATCTTCTGTAGGGAAATATTACTTGCAGCTGTCCTTTTGCTTTGACTTTATCTTTCTTGTTTGATAAAGAAAGACGGAAGTTTGGTGGGTGGCATCACTGATGGATATTTTTTTTCTACAAACTGCCTGATGGCTGGTGCCAGCATGTGTTTAAACTTCATCACAGCTTGTTGCTTAGCCTATGCAGCGCATTGCACATCCCCAAAAGGTCAGTGAGGGGGTAAGACTCAGGACAGTTATTACAGGTAAGGCGACAATGGTAAGGTAAAACTAACCTGTCTCACAACTAATATAAACCAACTCACGCTCTCTATTAGTGACTGAAAAATCCAATGCTTAGTGAATTCTGCTTCACAATATTGGGAAGAGCTGACACAAAAGGATCAATAAGTGGTTAATTTGACCAATTGGCCACAACAAGACCTTGTGATAACTTATCTGACACCTGAGTGCTACTCTCAGAAGGAAGACAAGGCTGGACATTGAGGATTCTTCGTACTCTGTGGAAGATTTTATTAGTCTGCATGTAATAGCCTATTCAGTACGATCTGTGTGGCAAGTTTTGAACATTCAGGACATTAAGGTGTGGGAGATGTATGACAATACACTGTTTGAGAGGAAGATGAAATAGTTAATTCCTTCCCTTATTTGAGAGACCTACTATGCAAAGTTTGGAACATACCTGATGGAGGTTCCATGTCCTTCATAGGTTGTATAATCCCCACTCAAGGTTGGTACCCCCATAGCACGTTTCTCTCAGACAACATTTATTCCAATCACAAATGCTGCGGCCCTTTGGGATGGCAGAGACAGAACATTTAAGACCATCCTTAGGACTTTGTTGTAACTGGGGCCCAATCTCAGACACACTTTAGCTTTGGATATTGTTAACAAGGTGGTGGAAAAGTAATTGGAGCAATTTCTGGCTTGAGTTGTTTGGATCCTGGTCTTATTAGGGCTAGAATTTTATGCTTCATTGGTCATGGCATGTTGTACAATGTGATTAAAGATTTGGGAAGTAGCTGCAAAATGTAAAACTCGATTCCATGCTTTTTTAAGGAAATGTCTTTTTATCCATAGCTGGATAAGATTCACATCCAGGTCATGGGTGGACAGTATTACTTTTTACATTTCAACAAGAATAAACTATGGGATTATAGGCTTTGGTCCTTTCACTCTGCTGGAGAAGCAAGGGTTCAAACATTGAGAGGATAATCTACTGTTTCGCATGATAGACTGGATAGAAGGAACAAGCCTTGCTCCACTAAAGCTGGCCATACACGCTACAATTATCGGGGTGATCCGCCCGATATCCGCGGATCGCCCCAATAATTATAGCGTGTGTGCGGGCAAGCGATTGTTAAATATTGCTCGGTCGGTCATGCCGGATTGTCCAGCATACCCGTCCGATGCGATATTTAGAGGGTAAACTGTCGGCTGCATCGGGCAGTGTATGCCCAACCGCGGCCGACAAGCAGACATTACCTGTGTTCCTTCCCATGGAAGGAACAGGGAAATGTCTCCTCCCCCGGGGGCGGAGCGCAGATGTCAGGGCTGATACACTGTGAGAAATCTCACAGTGTATGACGCGGACATCTGTGGCTGGCAGGCTGCCAGATAAAATGTCTGTTGGTCTGACAGGCATTTCATCTGGACTTGTATCCCCAGCTTTAGTGAATGGTTTCGGAGTCCCCAGAAAACCTGTCAGTATGATGAGCAATTTGCCTACCCAGGAGCACCTGTGGTGGGAGACTGTCTACTTCTATTTTAGTATCAGTGGTTCAGTTGTACTTCAGATTCCTGGATCCGGAGCATCAAAGATAGGGGCTATATATTGAGTGGACAGGCTCAGAATTAAATATCTGAGGTTCTTGTTCAATAGCATTGATTGCAATGAGTTCACGGTCTCCATGGACATCATGGATGCTTAGTTGCATTTTCGGATCTCGGAAGGTTACCAATGCCTTCTCAGATTTGCAGTTTGATCCTATAATTTTTAATTTCAGTTTCTACCTTTTTGACCTTTTCAACAGCTCCGTGGTTGTTCATGAGCATCATGAATGCTCTTCTGGCATAAGGTGATAATCATTCCTTATCTTTATGATTTCTTGACAAAGGTGATGTACCTAGTGTTAGAACTCTCTTCTGTTTTGCCATGTTCTTCAGTATGTTTTCGCGCCACTAGGGGTCACCAGGCCTCCTAATGTGTGAGCTGCAGTTCTTGATCCTGCCAGAGGGGTTGTTCATTCTAAAGGTGGGTGCACACCTGAAAGATATATCTGCAGATCGAGTGATCTGCAGATATATCTTTAGATGATGGTCGTTCATACACACTGTACGGCCATCATCTATCCGGCCGCACCCCTCCCCGCAGCTGCCGCTGTGTTTGTACGGGCGGTCTGCAGACATATCTGTCCATGGGCTGTGCAACACAGCCAATGCGATAATGTCTGTGAACGACGCGGCCGACGGCCAGCAGATATGTTGGCTTATCAATTGATCGGCCAATGTATCGGCCAGTGTGTACCCAGCATGACTTTGTTCTGCAGTCAAATGTCAGGTGATTTAATTATTAATTCATTACCAGTATGGACAACACCTGACAGGGTTCCCGCTATGGGCGCCCCGATAAAACAGCCTGCGGGTGCCGTCCCGACACTGCGGCTGGTGGGTGGGAAAAATGTAATTATAGCGATTAACGCCGGTGAATGGATGCCGGGAGCAAGCGCTCGGTATCTATTCACAGAGACATGAGCTCTTGGGAGATGCCCGGCATGTCCCAAGAGTGGTAGAGCGTCTTAAAGACATGTCCCCCTTTCCCGTGGTCACGCCCCCTTTTCGGACATGCCGGAGTGCCCTTTCCCTAGGTCTGGTGCCGGACCTAGAGTGAACACGAAGTTCTGACATCTGCTGGTTTAGTCTGCTGGATCAATAATGTTTCCTATTCTGGATTGTGTTCTTCTGACTGTCCTGTTTGTTTAGAGTAGACCTCGCCTTTGTCTTCAGCCTACCACTGATCCTGTCGGTAATTTGGATTACTTTATCTGCTATCTCAGTCCTCTGTCTGCCCTTGTTCTTTGCTAGGAACTTTGCCTGCTTCTGACCCAGTTTGTTTTTAAGATTTTGCTATTCTTCTTTCCTGCAATGAACTGTACCCTGAATTTTTTGTATTCTGCAGTCTGCAAGGGCTTTGCTTAAAAACCTGCATTAATGCATACTTATGTTAAACCTCTTTGTGCACCTGCAACTGGTTCTCATCAGTGTTTTGGTTTATGCATGTTGTGATTTCATAACCCATAGCCTTGCTTCTGGCCTATGTGCAAGAAACTACACAAACATTAGCGTCTCATGGATGTATTATCGACTATCACAAGTCCAATCTACTTCTATGAAGAGGCTCGTTTATCTGTGGCTGCTGTTTGCTTCCCTACAGCAGAAGGTGTTCTTGCCAGAAGATGAGATAGGCTCTTTACTCAGACTAATAAGGTCTTTTGAATCTCATACAAACGTCTATTCTTTTTTGCATGAATACATTGGGGCAGATGACCTCAACTTTTGCCATTTCAGGGCGTTCCATGTTGAGTTCATATCAAAATAAAATAAGTCGCACTATGAATCCGATAACTTCACTCCATAAATGGGGCTACCTATTTGCCATAAGGGACTGGACAGTCCTGACAACAGATGCCTGCCTTCATGGGCCTTCACTCTTTATTGCTGATTTCATGGGTCTTGGTGTCAGATGGAAGCTAAGCTAGAATGTTTCAGAATTAATAGTGGCGTTAAACACTCTAATAATCTAAGGACATCTGTGGGAAAACCAATAAGGATATAGGCGGACAATGTCACAGCAGTGGCATACATCCATCTGCTTCTCCATGTATGAATTTACTAGTGTAACAGGTTCAGTGTATTTGCATCAAAATGTACTTGTTTGGACCAAAGGTGCTGCACATTGCAACTTCTGAGCATTCCCAACCGTGAGGGGCTATTTTGGATTCATCCCCAAAAGGAAGAAAGAGAGAACTGGTTTTCTCTAATTGTATTAAATCATTTTCTCTGAGTCCATTGGATAATAAAGCACGTTCATCAGTTCTCGTGTAGAAGTTTACAAAGTGAAATATTTTCAGGGAATGCTGTGTTTTTTCTCTCCTTTATTCCTCTGTCATTGGTCCTGTGGGGCTTGGTTAGAAAAATAATGGAGTTCCCTGGAGAGTGGCTTAGGCATTTCAAATAATTCAGTTCTTTTAGTCTGAGCTTGTATGTCCCCAAGGTCCAAAGTCCCCTATGGATTCGGAAAAAGGTGGCTGTACTGTATGGTACTTCTACGCTGTTCAACTGGAACTGAGCTGTGAGTGACCAGTTCTGTTTCTAATGCTGTGTCCAGGAATAAAGTAGCATTTTAAAACTCCACCTTTGGATTCATGTGGAAAGTTATTTAATTTTTTTTTGTGCGATCACCAGGATTTGCCTCCCGTGAGGAATGTACAAAATAAAATAAAATAAAAATAATGTGTGCATCATCTTGCGATTGAGCCCTATAAATAATAATCCCTTTGTGTTGCATTTTTCAGTGTTAAGAAATTGTCAGCCCTTAGAAGCCTGTCCAAGCTGGCAAAGGGCCATGATCAGGCGCAACAAAACTGAGATCACTGGGAGGGTAGAAGTGTGAAGGTTGCAAAAGATCCCCCTTCGGCAATGCTAAGCTTCCCATAGCCTGGTAAATTGGCCCACACTGTAGTCCCACATATCTCTGATTAGTGACACCTGGTGCGGGGAGGGATGCCATGTGTGCGGCGCTGTCACGCACCGCTGAAAAGGGTCCGTGGCCTTGTGGAAGGAGGTGTGGTCTCATGGAAGGGGTGTGGCCTCACTGCCTGAACCTTGTCCAGTGCTTTTCACTGGGGTGGTTAGGGGTCCTGGAGGTGCGTGCAGTACTGGCTCCCTCACTGTGACAGGAGCCGAGTGCTGCACTTAATGCTACAGTGCAGCACCCGGCTCCTGTCACTGAGGGGGAGCCTGCACCTTGCTGTCACCCCTCGGCGGGTGACAACCGGGTGTGGCCCGCACACCCCTTTTGACGCCATTGTCTCTGATATCTTTTTGTGTTCATCAGTTCTTAAATTGCCCTGATGCTTAAACCATGTGGAAGCAGCCATCTACACATGGTTTTAGCCTTAATGCATAGACTCCTTTAACCCATAATGCACTCAAATTTGGTCCTCAGGACCCAAACTGTGCATGTTTTCCAGGTCTCCTCACAGAATCACAAGGGAAATAAATAGCTCCACCTGTGGATCTTTTAAAATGTGTTAGCGAGTAATTTATACTCCTGTGCACCTGCTGGGTGACCTGGAAAACGTGACCTTTGTGGGGTCCTGAGGACCGAGTTTGAGAACCACTGTCAACATGGCGTGTTCCATAATTTACAAAATGCTCTGCTCCTGGACTTCCCACCTAATTTATGATTGCAGCCACCTGTGGTGAAACACCTGTCTCATCAATTAACTAGTTCAACACAGGTGGCTGCAATCATAAATTAGGTGGGAAGTCCAGGAGCAGAGCATTTTGTACCTG
Organism: Taudactylus pleione; assembly: GCA_031769625.1. NCBI lineage: Eukaryota > Metazoa > Chordata > Amphibia > Anura > Myobatrachidae > Taudactylus > Taudactylus pleione. The sequence goes on along the minus strand of JAUIMM010000116.1, from coordinate 18,913,592 downwards.
ATGGAAGGGGACATGTTGGAGGGTAGGATAATGTATTGAACACAGACAATCCATGTGCCGCCTTTTACCATCAGACCTTAGTAACCCTAAACACTGTTAAACGTGATAAGTAAACTTATTTTTTTCCCTCTTCATGCTCATAAAAAAGGTATACATTCCAATATATTATCAAACATTGAGATCATTTGAGAAAAAAAAAAGTTAAATAAATATGCTACTTGTGAATATATGCCTCGTAGATATGAAAATTACTCAAGTCAATAAGCCTACGGTCCTTAAGTGGTTAATGTCACTGGATAACTAAACCCAATACAGAGTGCTTGCTTTAATCTGAATGCAGGCTACATTCTGTAGTGTTCCCGTTGGGCAGTTTTAGCAGGCCACGCCCTGCCCGATTTTTAAAGGGCAAAATGCGTCCTGACCTTTTATCAGCGCCCCTCTATAACAGCCTTCCCTAAGTCTACTCCCCCCCCCCACCTACGGGTGGGAAAAGCTCCAGTGACTGATCACTGCTGGTGAGCTCGAACAGACTACAATGTCCTGCTTGACCCACTTCCCCAGGGAAGATGTATGGCATCAGGCCCCCCTCCACCTGCGCACCATCCCACATAGCCCCCCTGTCCCCATGGCATCTCGGGTATGCTGTCTCCAAGTACTTTCTAAGATGATAGGCTTCCAGAGTTACAATAACCAACACAGATTGGTTGGTTCATTTGGTGAGTGAGTGTGAGTGTTCTATGCAGTGAAATATCCTTCTGAGTTACATGTTTCCTATACCTATTATACTGTTGCACTATGATTGTCGATATTTATAATGTTAACAATCATCATGTAAACACTGATGAAATGTCCGCAATGATAGGATGTTGACATATCGTCCCTGATGGTCCAGCAGTGACTTGCCTGCACCAGCGGCGTCTTCCAGGTCCCGGCGGTCATGTGATTGTTACTTCTGGCCGAGTCATCTGATGGATCGGCGCTCTGATGAGTACACTGGCCCTAACCCTCCCGTCCCGCAGCCTAATCCTAACTCTCCCGCCCTGCAGCCTAGCATTAATGTCTACATTCCGACAATGTTAGCTTTTCACATGTCGGCATTGTGAACATTCTCAGAATGTCGACATGTTGCCTGTGGACATTTTAACAATGCAGACACCATAACTGTCGACATTATTAATTGTCGACCTAATGATTGCATCCCTACTATAATACATTACATAGGCTTACAGCTGCACCTGGCTTTCCCAGAGCTGTTAGTTTCTGTAACACAGATCTGGCTACTCACAATAAGTGGAGGCGTAGTATAATACTGTTTTTAGCCAGAGTTGTGGCCGAAATGTAGGATACAGGGAGAAGACAGCCTCTTGGGGAAGTTGCGAGGGCTCCGGGTGTAAGTGGGCCCCTTAGAAAAATAGGACTCTAGGTGGTGATGAGACCTGAGGGGAAATCTCAGGAAAATCCATTCGGTACGATCAGTCGGCGATAACGATATCGCTGACTGATCAACCTGAACCTTCCCGGTGTGCTGGGTGATCGATATTGATCATCTAGCATACCACCAACCCACCAATGACTGCCAGCGATCAACGATCGCGGGTTCCTATAGTAACCTGGTCGATATCGACCAGGTGGACCTGCATGCAGGGACGATGGACGATATCTTTATCGTGCATATGTGCCCGCGCATCGCAGGTCGTTGGTGGGTTAGAAGGGACCAAAAAATACCTGATATGAAAGATGACAATATGATCAATATCGTTATCATTCATACTGTGCATTTTTATCGTACCGTGTGTACGCACCATTAGTGTCTCCCTCCTCTAGGTAACAGTAAACAGTCGGGATTGATATGAAAAGTAGAGTCTACCTTTGGTAAAAAGAAAGATTAGGTCACAACAACACTTTATCATATATATATATATATATATATATATATATATATATATATATATATATATGGCGCTTCCACCACCTGTGCTGAGCAGCTCCAGTGCACCCTCTGGGGGAGATGTATCAAACTAGGGACATGTTATGAGTGGAGGTAGCCCATGCGCAGTGTCCAAGTAAACTCCCACCTTCGCTGGCATATGCGTATTGTGGACTTAATTGTATAATTAATAGACAAGTTTCAGTCTATAAGCGTAATATTTTCAATAAATTCCATAGATCCAGGACAATCTGTGGGTATACATTGTACATAGTAACAGTTCAGTGATGGTGGATAGATCTTAATGAATCATGGACAGTCGGAAACTCACAAGTGAGGGATATGTAATACATATGCTCCCGATGTTCATCAGACGTTGAGTAATGCTATCCAAGCATTGCACAAGCTGCTACATTAATTGCAGTTTGCAATACAGTACACACACAATCCTACATGTTTGAAAATTGTTTTTAAATGATTGTGTTCAGACTCTGACAACTATCTCCTATATGCACACTAATCATTTCTGATATCTGTAACATAGAGATTCTTGTATAATATTTTGATTGCAGTACTGTAACTAGCTTCTATAAAAGTTTAACAATACCCCTTTTCCACTGGCCAAAATACCCTCTTATTGCCGTGTCAACCAGGGTAGCGGCTCAGTGGAAAAGGCTCCTAGGAAAAAATCCCGGGTCGATTAACCCAGGATTTCTTCCCAGGTATTGAGCAGGGTTTTTAGCTGGTAAAACCCTGGTCAGGCTCAGTGGAAACGGGTTACCCGGGTCTTCCGACCGAAGGCCTGTTTCCAGCAAACTGATTGGGTGGTATTCGGAAGCTGTCACCGTGGAGGGAACAATTATAGCCTCCCCGTATGGTACGTTCCAGTTTTTACCCCAACCTCACTTCATACGGGGAGGCTGTAATCTCTCCCGGCCGTCTCCCCGATGACAGCTGTGACATCACAGCCTCCCAAAAGGACACCTTCTCCCCCCGATCCTAGGAAGGACCCCCTCCCCTGGTTGCCGGTCTAGCATTCATGGGGAGAGCTGGAGTTTCCGGTGCTTGGTGTGCAGTATGAACCGCCCCGGTCAGACCTGGGATTTTGGTGGAAAAGGGATATTAATCTACTTGCAGACCTTGCCGGTTATTACAAAGCGATTGTTTTTTGTCTTTGCCTAATGATACCAACGTTTCCTTATTTCTTTTCAAAGCCCTTGTTGTTGTTCCTGTTTGATCAGGAAACTATTTAGCGGTGTTGTCTTGTGGCAGGAAGTGGCCAGACAATATTAGGCTGTAGGCAGGTTTAGAGGATCCAGAAATTAGGCAAAGGGCTGGGAGAGTTCATTCTGGGAAGGTTTGCATTTTGACAACTTCCTTTAGCCATTTTGCCTAGGCTTAAATGTTGTTGTTGGTACCAGTATGATGGAATCAGAGATCGGGTGAGCGTACACCACAGGTTCTCAAACTCTGTCCTTACGACCCCAAACAGTGCATGTTTTGCAGGTCTCCTCACAGAATCGCAAGTTAAATAATTAGCTCCAACTGTGGATCTTTTAAAATGTGTCAGTGAGTAATGACTACACCTGGGCACCTGCTGGGTGACCTGGAAAATTTGACCTGTGTGGGGTCCTGAGGACTGAGTTTGAGAACCACTGGCGTACACTATACCAATGTCAGACCAACTGGTAAGTCCGGGGGTCAGATTGGATGAAAATTGTAGTGTGTACCCAGCTTTAGAGACTTTCATTTGCGAGCATTTCCTTCCTTCTAAAATGTAAGTTTCTGACTACACACAGCAGTTAATTCTTTACAAAACAAATTTCCATAGAAGTGTTAAGGTGCGTACACACTAGACGATCAGGAAAGACAGTACGATTACGACATCGTAATCGTACCGTCGTTCCTGATCCCCTGTAGTGTCTGCACTGAACCATCAGTCATTCAGTGCAGGCACTGTCCATCATTCCTGAACATGCCAATCTGTCGTTATCGTCAGATTGTGCTGCATGTTCAGGCGATGGACAATGTCGGAAACGACCAGCGGGAGTGCGCATCACTGGTCGTTCCGACATAAAAGTGCACGATTACTGAGCGATTGCACGATTACGATGTCGTAATCGTGCAGTCGCTCAGTAATATCGCCCAGTGTGTACCCACCATTACTGGTGGATACAGTTTAGAAAGTGTAACTGAATCCTCACAGATGATCCAGTATCACGGCTAAAGCTGTCCTCACACTGATAATTATGCAGGGTTTTCATTCAAACTAAACTAAATGTATAAAAATGGCCGTCTGCTTTGGAGCCGGTATAGGCACATTCCATTAAAACAACAGTCTGTCTGTATAGACAGTTGCATTTAATATACATATCGGCGCTTATCTCTTGTCTTATTCTGGGACAGCCAAAACAAACAAATCTGCCTGAACAATAGAAACCGCTGAAAGGGAAGTGAAACTTTAGAAGTCACTTTGCTGTCTGCAGCTTGTATAATAAATCTACAACTATGGGAGTAGAAATTGTATCGTTTCTGGACTGTATATAAACCATTTATTATTTTCCACACAATAACAAAATGGCTGCTGTTCCTGATCAACAAGTGTCAATCATCAAGAAACACTCCAGTGTCATTTGTGATGAACCGAAAGTGTGCGATGACGACTACTTAAGTGTCTCTTATGGCAAGTGCCAGTAAACCACCTGCTTATTTATAGTCCGATGAAGGGTAATGAATAAGAATTCACTGGACCAGTGGTTCCCAGATTTTCTCGGTTCACTGCTCTCTTTGGCTCTGGGCGATTTTATTTATTTTTTCCCACAGTTTCACGGCACCAAGGGGGAAATGCAGAGAGCGTTGAGATAACATTACAATGCGAGTACAAATGAGCGTTTACTAAAAAACTCTTTCCTATTGAGCTAGTCTGCAAAAAGGATTAAAATCCGACACTTGTGCTCACCTGCCATCTTTTGGTACAGATAAGTGGTGTTGGATATGGCTGTGCTTCTGTTTGTTCATCAGCAGCCACCAGCACACTGTAAATTGGCAGTGTAGACTAGAGCAATACCTATGTAGGGCCAAGAGGCAGTGCGAGGCTCGGCCTACAAACGCCCTGGCGAGATTAATTTGCAGCACATGTCCATTTGCAGCACCCCTGACACTGCGCTGCGTTGCCCCAGAGTGCAGCAGCCTTCAGTTTGGGAACCACTGCTCTGGACCATAACATTATGATGGCTGAAATTCCCCTTTACAAAATCTTCTGCTTGTTTAATTTAAACTACATTTTAATCATGTGTTATAGGAATATGGAACAGAACATATTTGAATCTGTTCCTAGAGTGCTGCTGCTCTTGCAGCGAGGGGTTTAGGGCTTCATTGTTTTCAATCAGTTTATTTTATTCTGGATTAATCCCTAGTGACGGAATGGAGCCACTGACTTTGCATTTTCTGTTTCCTTTTAATGTTCTAGGTTGGCTGCAGGTAACATTGCACTATCATCATGGAAGAGACTGAGAGCCAGGCTGTGCCACTCACCTCCTCAAGCCCTAGAGATGACACCACCAAATCCGGAGCCGGCTCTGAGAGTCCGCAGGACACCATGCAACTCAAAAAGGAGATCACGCTGCTCAATGGGGTTTGTCTCATTGTGGGCAACATGATTGGCTCAGGGATCTTTGTGTCTCCTAAGGGTGTTCTCATTTATTCAGCCTCGTACGGCTTATCTCTAGTCCTGTGGACAATAGGTGGAGTCTTCTCAGTGATCGGAGCGCTATGTTACGCGGAACTTGGTACTACAATTACCAAATCGGGAGCCAGCTATGCATACATCCTTGAGGCTTTTGGGGGCTTTGTTGCCTTCATCAGGCTCTGGACTTCATTGCTTATTATTGAACCCACCAGCCAAGCAGTCATTGCCATCACGTTTGCCAACTACCTGGTACAACCCGTCTTCCCAACATGTGAACCTCCTTATGTGGCATCCCGACTGATTGCTGCTGCTTGTGTGTGTATGTATGGTGCCGACTATCCGTAATCAATACATGTAGAAATTATTATCCTTTATAAAGTTGTAGTAATCTTGGGAATTGTAAAGGGGTTTTCCAGCTGTAGTGTACTATCTCGTACATGCTCTCTTGCAACATTTACTAAATACATTGGTATTTCTCATCAGATACCTTTTTGTGTACTTCTGTACAGAAAGGAATCCAGTGCAGAGGGCCCCAAAAGAAGTAAATATATATTGTGTGTGTTATCCAGGTAACATGAAAATAATGACATTTAAGAATTCATATTTGCCTGTAGGTCTCAATGTTTGATGCAAATCTCAATGTCAAATTTTTATTATTGTGTTTATGTGATGTTTATTTTAATAGATTTACAAAAAACTCCACCACAAAGCTGCTATAGTTGAAAGCCAAAGCTGGTGAATCTTACTAGGCAGATACCGGTCAATTGGTCCATATAAAAAGGTCGACATATTCTGAATGTCGCCAGTAAAAAAAAGGTTGACATGGTCATTAGGTCGACCATCATTAGGTTGATTAGGTTAAATGGTCGACATAGTCAAAATGTGGACATTTAACATGTCGACATTAACCTGTGGACACATTTTTTTTTTATGTTTTTTTTTTAGGGTTAGGCTAAATAAATAAAAAAAATTAGTTGGACATGTAGTGTCGGCATGTTAAATGTCGACCTTTTGATCGTTCAACAATTTAACCCTGTCGATCTAAATACATGTATAGAGAATAATGGTCGACCTAATGACCATGTCAACCTTTTTACTGTCAACATTCAGAAGTTACCAGCAGTCCAGCTCTGAAAGCGTTAACTTGTCTGTAGTAAGTCGTTATTTAATAAGTTAATACTCCTAGTAGATAAACAAACAATACTAGTGTGATTCCTATTCTATCAAAGGAAACTGCTTGTAATTGGTAAGATACAATCTTCAAAGAAAGTACTAAAACCATTCCATAAATCTCCTTACTGCAAATAAAAAAAATGCTCCTAATTGTATAATTGAAAGCTTACATTTGCTGAATGATTTCATTTTATTTCAGATTATTATTATTTTAAAAAAAAAGTTAGATTACAAAACAACCAACAAAACATCAGTGCTTTATACAACGTTCTGCTTCTGTGTTCCATACTCAGGATCCAGAAGGAAAGACTCTGTTATGTAGGTATTATTGTTGCACAGGCAGCTATGCACAACAGAGCCCTATTTATACCTCATTTTCTTTCATTTATGTCCGTGGCCTGTTTTATGTAATCCCACTGCTGGCAGGATGTTCCTTCTGGTTTCTCTCTATGGGGGAAGATGTATCAAACGTTTTAAAGAGGACAGGTGAAGTTGACCAAAGCAACCAATCGGATGCTAGCTATCATTTATCTAGTACATTCTATAAAATGATAGCTAGAACTGATTGGTTGCTATGGATAACTTCTCCAACATTCCGCTCTTAAAAGTCTTGATGCATGTCCCTCTGCGTCTCCAATGCAATGATCAACATAGTGCTTTGAGAACACAAACGTTCCGCAAAGTTCAATATGGTGAATTGAAGGTGAATGAATGGAGACAGATGTCTTTATTTAAAAACAATAAGAAATCCCAAAAGATAATTTTATTCATATGCAGAAACCAATCTTTGTATGTGGAATGGTCCTTCACTTGGAAAACAACATGATTGTGGTTTAAAATTTGCATAGTTAATTGGATCAATGCCATTTTGGTTTATCCATTATTACAGTGATTAATGCAATGGAGCTTTAACAAAGGAATAAGGAATTCTAGACTGAAATAATGTCACATTTAGTGGAAAGGTTCCGTGAGTAATAATAAATGTGCAAAGGGTCTACCAGACCATTCACTGCAAGGACGACTGTATAATAGGTTTATATTTAGCCCTGCACATGTAGATGGTCTGCAATTGAGTAATAGTTGTTACCAGATATATATATATATATCTCCAACATGTACACATACCCAGACACCCAAACAGACTGATGATGTATTTTTGGAACGTCTGAGTTAACACTTTCAGAGCTGGACTGCTGATGGCTCTTAATAAGTCTTGAGACTTGTTATGTTTATACTCATTACAGATAACGTTTAATACACTTAAGCATGAATATGTATTTTGTTCATTCTGCGCTTAATGATGTCCACTTTCCCCCCCACAGGTCTCATCACCTTTATAAACTGCGCCTATGTGAAATGGGGGACACGGGTACAGGATCTCTTCACCTATGCCAAAGTCATTGCGCTTATTGCTATAATTATAACGGGCATTGTTCAGTTGTGCAAAGGTAAGGATATGAAAATACACAGACCTGTAGGAGTAAATCTCCTGCCCCCCCACCCCCTCTTGTTGTATCCTGTCAGATGTCTTCCTGTATGTGCATAAAACTGATGGCTTGCTCTTTAGAATGGGAGAGTGTATTAAAAACAATGCTTTGAATACGATGTAAAGGAAAACTGCTAACCCAAGTAAATGCATGTAGTATTAAACGCTCATGACATCCTACAATGGCCTTTGATAAGTCTCACAATACCACAGACTATTTTGTGGAACATCTGGGGGGCATAGAAAGAAAAACTCCTTCAGGATGATGTTTCTAAACCGACATATGTTATATTTTTTTTTTAAGTAAGGCTATTTACAGTAATGGATTTATTTTGATATGTGAGAGTTTAATGCTGTATTTTATCCTTGAATTGTTTATTATATCTGGGTTTTTTCCCTAGGCCACACTCAGCACTTTGACGATTCCTTCGCTGGGTCTTCCTGGGATGCAGGTGACATCTCTTTAGCTCTGTACTCTGCTCTCTTCTCCTACTCGGGCTGGGACACCCTCAATTATGTAACAGAAGAAATTAAGAATCCAGAGAGGTAACCAGAATGTTAGGTTCTAGCAGGACTGCAATGCATGGCCTTCAGCTGGCTGGACCTATAATTTCCACAGCTCTGATGTTCATTTTGCAGCTCATAAAATGCACAACAACTATTTAAAAAGCCCATAAGGTGGGACAATATAACTTTCTCAAACCTAGGCTCCTATCCTGGGCTCAGATCACTCTATTTTATTTTTTATGAGATTTGACTTTTTTTTTTTTTTTCAACCGGATATGGGGAGGGCCCCTAAACCAGTACAAGGGCCCCATGAGGCTTTAGGTTGAGCGATTTTATACAGCTCCCAGAAATCGGAGGCGATTGATTACTGGAATAAATTACAGGAGAAGCCCATTGTTCTTTTATAGCACAAGCTTTCCTAACGCACTGAAGTAATGACATCAGAATTATAAAGATATGATTTACAGGACTTTTATACGTATAGTATATACTTGTGTAATATTCTAATATTAATGTTCTGTAAAATAACAGACAGAAGATAATTATCACATTGAACCTCACATTTTTTGATGATGGGAGCATCCTAATTGCGTACCACTCTAGATCCTCCACTGTCTGAGGCCATAGGATAGTATAATTGGTCATACTATATATACTATATACTCTATACTGTATTATATAACATACATGTCTTGTTTTTCAGGGGAAAAAACATTTTTTTATTTTGTCTGTTTTTTTTTCTACTCCTCAAGAATAATACTGAGAGCTGTGTGTCCATTTGTAGTGTAACATTGTTTACATGTATGCAAAGTTTTACCTATAGGACAGCACATAACGGGAGTAGCAAGATCAGGAGAAAATATTACAATTGTGGTCCTGGCCCCAAAGAGCATACAATCTAAACGGTTGAAGGACGATGTACAGCAACGTGGCTGGTTAGAAGTGTCATAAACCATGTGTGGGCAGCCACACTGTGGGCTGATTCTAGTGCATCGGTCAGGTTGTTGTGTAAATATAATAAAGTACAGCTTATGTAATAGCTTAATTGGTATGTACGGTTATTAACACACACACCATTAAGAAACACCTGATGTAACACTGCCTCAGGTGTTACTTAAACTGGCCACACCTTAGACCAACTTTCATCCAACTAGTTGACTGGTTGGAATGAAAATCTGGTAACGTATGGGAGTAACTGATGATCAGCAATTTGCTCCTAAATGTCAGAAAACAGATGAAAATGGTCGTTCAGACAAATTTGTTAAATGTTTGATCTAAACAATTTGTTCAAACAACAGTTTTTGTCCATTCTCCGGCGTTTGGGAGCAAATTGCTGATTGTCATTTGCTTTCATACCTTACCAGATTTTCATTCCAACCAATCAACTAGTTGGCTGGTTGGATGTAAGTTGGTCTAGTGCAGTGGTTCTCAAACTCTGTCCTCAGGACCCCACACAGTTCACTTTTTGCAGATCACCCAGCAGGTGCACAGGTGTATTCATTAGTCACTGACACGTTTTAAAAGATCCACAGGTGCAGGTAACAGTTTCCCTAGTAATTATGTGAAGAGACCTGCAAAACATGCACTGTTTGGGGTCCTGAGGACCGAGTTTGAGAACTTGTGGTCTAGTATGTGGCCAGCTTTACAATGGTTGTTGGTAGAGATTCCTGTGACACAGAGTTTGGGATTATCCATGTGTATGACCATTAGCCAGATCACCTACTGGTTTGGGTAGGTAAAATAAGTATTACTATACTAAACAACTCCTGATTAGCTACTTTCTGTTTATATTAAGTAATAGTATGGGCTTATGCACAATTTTGAATATAGTCATATTGAATTCTATAAAAAAAACACTTGGCACCTTTTTTTGATGTGTGTAATAACTTCGCTTTTACCCAACAACCTTAATCTGTAGTTTAATTTGTATAAAATTACAAATACACAGAGATCCTCAGCCATGTACAATGAGGAAGGTTAGCACAGTTTAGAATTCAGGAAGATCTGGGATATAATATACACAATATTAAACAGTGGTATTAGAATTAACACATTACATAACGGGTAAATGCCTCTTTATAGGAAGTAATTTCACACAATGTGATTTTGCATTCGTTGCCTATACGGAGGTTGTGTTTCCTATCTTCATCAGTATTTTGTTTTATTTCAGGAACTTGCCATTGTCCATCGGGATTTCCATGCCCATTGTCACCATCATATATATTTTAACCAATGTGGCTTATTACACAGTGCTGGATTTCAATGCGGTTGTTGCCAGTGATGCAGTGGCTGTGGTGAGTAGGCCTTGTTCCCTTTGTATAATGATTATGATGTGTAAGTAATTACATGTCATTGTACAGTATAGGGATTGCTGGTTTTTAGGTTCAGCATTAGATCTATAGCGCAGATAGGGATGAGGGGGTGTTACTACAGTAAGTGGGATGTGTGCCACAAGAACCTATTCATAGTTACTCCCCTTATCTAATTTAGAAATTGTCGGGTTATTATGCCTTACAGCGCATGTGTAACCGTTTTCATAAATATCCCACTGTTTAAAATAACTAATATTTCTTTATACAGATGTCCACATACACCTATCCTCAAATTGCACCAAATAGCACCGTTTGGCGTGCCACAGACTTTGGATAAAAACCGTAATCCGAAGTACTGATTCAGCAAGGATCGCAACTGTGACTGTGCACACAATCGGCTGATTGTTGCGTACTGTGTATGCATCGCAGTCTGCGTGCGTGAACCAGTCACTGCAATCGCAGTGGCTACGCAGACCCATCGCAGAGTGATTGACAGGAAGTGCCATTTGTGGTCAGCGAAACGCAGGCGTGCCAGTGAGTTTGATTGCTGTTACAGGGGCGTGCATAAATTAGGCACTGCGATGCCATACACTGCTTGGCCTTCACTGTGTGCGATTAAGTTAGCAATTCCTGAGTAAGGTCAGACGTTGTGCAAATGTGCATGAGGCTGCGATGGTATCGATGTCGTGCTAAACATTACGGATGTGTGTAAGGTAAGGTGGGCGTCCGTCCTTATGTTGTGCAGCGATGGCATAGTGATCGCAATGGATTTGCATACTATCGCAGTGAGACTGTGTGTGTAATTGCAGCCATGATTGCAGTTGCGATCCTTACTGAATCAGGCCCTAAGTACACGATTGGCAAATTAAGGTACAATATTCATGAAAAGGTACGTAGTCTGGGTAAATAGGCAAAAGACAGAGGTCCTATAGAGTGACCCACACCATGCATCACTATGGCATTATCCAGACACGCAGAGGCTCTCCTGCTGCCAGCAAGGACACTGTGGCTAATTTATGGTTGGCCAGAATACAGTGTTTAAACGGTCCTGACACACCTGCGTCTCTCTAACCGCCTCCCCTGTTACCTCCCCCAAACGTTGACTACCAGTCAATCACTTTGCGAGTGAATCCTCAGTGTGAGCATATTTGCAATATAGTCGCTGCATGTGTGCAGTGCGGCTTACACGCATGTGCAACAGTCGCTCAATCAGCCTAGTAAGGCAAAACAGCCGAGGCGCCACAGCAAGCCGCCCACAAGGGTACCAATGGCCCGAAAGAAAAACAAGCATCAACAACAGAAAGGCCTACCCCTGGGTAAGCCCCTGAGGAAGACATACGAGGCCATCCAGCCAACATTTAGTTATAGGCCGGCCATCCTTTCCTGTGAAAACTAGAAATCTCAGACCACCAATAAGGAGTCCGATTTCCGTAAGGAGCTTGAACGGATCACATAAATCCAAAGAGGCCGGACCACAGTCAATGAGGCCACACCAGCCGAGAGGACTGGGGGCAGAATGGCTGTACCATAAGTTCCAGAATAATATGGAACCTAAAAACCACATTAAGAAGAAACACTGGGCGAGAGCAACTCACACCCTGACATGATGCCCTCCAGAAGAGGGAGCCACATGAGAACGCTCCCAAGTCAGACACTCTCCTGGTTAATATAAACACCCTGAGAGAAAGAGAGAGAGCCTAAGCAATAGACCATGTAATGGCTATCACAACCAGCGGTTCCATCGACTGTCCCCGGAGGGAACGAAGAACCACTAGTAACTCCCAAGGAGTCCCTAGGGAGGACAAATGGAGGCATAAGCCAGAAAACACACCAAAGGATGAACTGGATACCAGAGTGGAGCAATTCCGTATCTTAACCATACCGACAGTGTAAAGATCCGACCTGTCAGGAAGGCCAGGCCGAGGGTGAAACTCAAGCCAGCCGGCAGAATGCCAGAATATCTGGAAATCCTGGACACCGAGGATCATATCGACAGGTACGATACCGTAACAATTACGTATGCCACAGTCTGTGGCAGATCCCAGCAAAGTCTGGCCTGTCTGCTCTAAACATCTCAATGAAGACAGAGCCAGGGAAGCCCTAGGACCACAGCCGGGGCGCAGTCTTAGACAAACGATCCAGGTCCAGGGAAAAACAAGGACCCTGAGACAACAGGTCCAGATAGTGAAGCAGTAGGAACGGAGCATCGATGAGGAGACTCCGAAAATCCTAGTACCAGTGACGTCTGGGATGAACTGGAGCCCCCAGAAGGAAAGCCCCTCCGTCTCGAATTAAACTTCCGAAGACCTCGAGGAAGAAGGGAGACCGGAGGACACAGGTACACAAAGTGGAAGGACCACTTCACTGACAGTCACTGAAGGTAGCTTCAGTACTCCTAGAGCTGGACTGTAACACCGGTAGTGTGTGATAGAGTCAGAAGGCTATGAGGACCAATCACCTCAGGGAGGCCCCCTCTCCTCACCAGGAGTTGAAACCTCTCTTGGAGAAGAGACTAGTCCCCGGGATGCACGTCGTGACGGCTGAGGAAGCCCGCTTCCCAATGGAGAGCTCCCGGAATGAACACTGCAGAGTTGGCCAGGAGAAGACCCTTGGACTATGTCAGAATGTATGACATTCCTGTCATTGCCACCGAACTACCCGTGTTGCCTAGATGGAAGACACTGTTGTGACACTGTTGGACTGAACCTATGCAGGTTTACCGTGACATAAGGGTTAGGCCAGAGTGAAGGCCCAAGACAGCCGAAAGTTCCAACAAGTGGCAGGGCGGAAGCGACAGACGTCCAGCTACCCCGAAATGAATGCGGACCAGACACTGTCTGCAGCAAAGAATACCTTGGACGAGATGGCCATAGCCACCCGGACAGAGACCGACTCGCCTCCGGAGAGAGCATCATCGTCCGAACAGGGATCCGATGGAAAAAACTCGATCCATCTGGAGAAGAGTCAATTATGGCAAGGCCTGGAATGGAACTGATCACATTCCCCCCTCCCAAAAGGTAGACACTCTGGGAGACCGCGCATCACCAAGAGTAATGACATATGTCGACCGCGTAGACATCCGCACACTCCAAGTTGAAGAGCGGAGAGCTTGTCTTACGCCAGAAAAATTCTCAGATTCCTGAGAATCCAGCAGTGCTCCCAGATGAAGAATACTCTGTGAGGGATGCAGGGAGGACTTTTTCTCCGGTGACTAATTATCTGTGCCGAGAAAAAGCCACGGTAATCCTGACCCGGTGGTAAAGTACCTCGGTGATCCTGCTAAAAGCAGGAGGACGTCCAGAGAAAGGAGCATTCGGATACACTGAACAGGTGAACCGTCAGAAAATCCGTAAAGCTGGTAAACCCCGGTGGAGTTAAGGATAGTCCCAAAAGGCAGAGCCCGAAACTTGCAAGTTTTGCTGTGGCACAGCAAACCTGAACCCCTGCTGATGAGAGGGCTCTGTATGTACCCGTAGGTACGTATCCTGAATACTCAGATATACCATAAAGTCCCCAGGCTCCAAACGTTGGATGATGGAGCAAGGAGGATTCCACCTGAGTCCAGGCACCCTTGGAATCTGATTCAGGGATTTGAGACAGAGTATAGGCAAATGAAGGACCAGTCAGTCACTGCCCCAGAAAGAAAAACGAACAACCAGTCCCTCGCTGAGATAGTGAGGCTGGCCGAAATAGCTCTGCTTACCGCAAAGGCTGTATAGCTTTCTGGGTTTGTAAGGCCCTGATCGGAAGAAGGGCCCGTGTAACAACGCCTGTGAGGAGGCCGCCTGAGCAATGAGAGGCCGTTGAGAATCAGTATCTCACTCTGGAATCCCCCAGATGTAGACCTGCCCCGTCAGGCTGAAGGTTTATCCTCCGGCGTAGAAGCAGGGCCGTCCAGAAGTCCAGGACAGCTCGTTACTAGATATGGTGGCCCCCGTGGAGGCCAACAGCCAAGGAATAAACAGGCCTTTAGGCTGACCCTGAGGACAAAAAGACTTAACAGAGTTAGTCCGAATGTAGTGGGAGTAGCTAAAGACAGCATCTCTCCATTAGTGATACTGCCAATGATGCAACAATCTTGTCAAGGCCGGACCAAACAAGATCTTCCCCATGGTAGGAGACTGCACCTCTGCTTTCCCATAACGTAGCCATAGGGTATTGCGGCGGAAACAGACGCAGCCGAAACCCTGAAAGTTAGAAGACCGGCATCCAATGTAGGTAATCCCACATATGACAACTGCATATTTTATGTGAGCGGCAAAAGACATTTGAATCCCAGACGTGTTGAAGGGGA
This sequence comes from Taudactylus pleione, assembly GCA_031769625.1. NCBI lineage: Eukaryota > Metazoa > Chordata > Amphibia > Anura > Myobatrachidae > Taudactylus > Taudactylus pleione. The sequence continues at coordinate 18,898,205 of JAUIMM010000116.1, read as the reverse complement.
AAAACGTTACAAATGCATCAGCCCAGTATGCAATAGTATTAACCAACCATGCGATGGCCATGGTAGGACGGGCAACAGGCCCTGAAAACGAGTACATTGATTTCAGGTAAAGTTACCACCTACGGATCCGTAAAATCCGTCCAGGCCGGGATGGGAGGCATATTAATGCCTGTAACCCGACGATTAACATACAAATCCACCCCAGAAGGAGATCTCTATTACTTGTGAGGACCGTCAGGGAATGGGAAACAGGAGGCCTTTGTGACCCCTCGTATCTGGCTACAGCCAGACTCCCGCCATGAGATCCACCCGCTGGGCAGAAACGAGGAATGGATCGACATTCTCTATATCCAGAATGAACCTGGCTACCAGCCCCAAAGCAGGAATAATAATACTTGAAATCGGCTCCCCCCATGTGAGGGGGAAAAAGCCGAATACACCCTCCAGTTCACGGCAGAGCCACTGGGAAGTAACCACAGGGCGTATATCACGCCATTTAGTATTTCGTAGAAAACGACATCCACCAGGGTGGCCGTTGTGGTAATCCCTGCAAGGGGAATGACAGACCGATGCGGTACCGGAGGTAATTCTTGCACTGTGAAAAACCCTGGCAGGGAGCGATAGTCTGTGACACAGGGGTAAAGTGCAAGAAATTGCGAGATACCCCAAGTTGAAAAGGGCAGTATGGTGAAGTAACCACAAGCGAGTTACGACAATGGGGCCCGCCCGGCGATCCTCAAAGGAGAGGATCCTGAGAAGTAAACCGCCCAAAGGGGTCGTGCAAGGGGCCCGGCACCAGATGGCGCCGCATACAAAACCTTTCTGAGTCAAATCCTCCGCACTAATACCTGCAGCACATGGCTTGCAGGATAGCAATAATGGGTGCAGTATCGTGCGCAATCTCCTGGTCAGATATATTTGACTATCTTGACAGAAATATTAAGCAGCGCCATACCGGTCCTGACTGACGCTAAGATTAGCTGCAGGGACCCATTATCAGCGTATGCAACACACAGTTCCATCTAAAATATGGCAACGTGCAGCACGCAACAGTATGTGACAAACCTCACAAATATTAACAAGTATATATATGTGAGGTCTCAGAACCACCCTAGGTACACCTGTATTAGGGCAGATAAAGAAAAGGGATAGATATACACTGACATATGAGAGAAAAAGCAGACAGTTAGCACTAGCATAAGTCACATACAATGCAGACATATATACTGTACATACATTTGCATGACATATAATATACTGCACAATGTCGCTACATTCAACTGCCCAGATTCAGTGTCTGGGAAGGCTATAGCGTTGTGTACACTCACCCAAAATGGCCAGGTACGCAGGGGGACTGGGCTCACTGTCATCCTAGGAGTTCTGCAGCACCACTGAGAGATAATGGCCGCTGGAGACCTCGGAAGAAGCGTGGCCCGCGGAGGAAGCAGCTCAGCGACGCCAGACTGCATGTTGAAAGGCGCGCTGAGCTGAGGGGAGGAGCCGCTAGACAGGGAAGGCTTCCTCCCCTGGCTAGCAATTAACACCCCGGGATGCCGGCTCCCGCTATAATCCCTGGTGGTCTAGTGGACACGCGGGGTATGCCTCCATGGACGGGGAGCCCGCCGCCACCGCTAGCGCCTCCGGTCTGTCCCCAGAGACCGGAGGCATAAGGTTGCATACACACGTGGATCACCGCAAGCGGTGACCACGCGACTTACCTGTCCCCGTCGATCCGGCAGCAGCCCAGGGATTCCTCCAGAGTCCGGCTAGTACAGACTCTGGGGTCCCGCTGCGATCCCCAGATCTGTACTGGTGTCGCAGCGCCGGCGGGGTGTAGGAGCGGCAGCTTAGACGTCCATTGGACAGTCTGACGCTGCCGCTCTGAAGAGTAGTAAAAAATAATAAAACTCTTTTTTTTTTTTTTTTTTTAAATAAATTTTAAGCTTAGGGGCTGCTAATCAGCTCTCCACTGCACTAACGGTGACCCGACTCCGGCCGGGCACCAACTTAAACTGAGGTGCCTCTGGCTGGGGGGGCGGGGTTATAGGGAGAGTGGACCCAAGTGCATCCTGGGAGCTAAAAGCTTTAACTGCGTGGTGCCCGGATTTGGTTCCCAACCTATACCCCAAGGTCAACCCTGTGGACCCCCTATAGGCCCTGAAGTAGAAAGTACTCGAGCATGAGAATCGATACCCCTTGCGGAGCGTCTACAATGGAATGTATGTACTAAGGAGAAAACATTCTTTTGCTGGGCTTGTTGTGTATATAGAGGTGTGAAATTTCTTAACTGTCCAATTTTGTATGATCATAATCACCCATACGGAAGGCATTATTTATTATATAGACCGCACACTGAGTACTTGCACAAATACAGGTAGTTTTTCATTACACGTGCAGGCGCTGTTATATTGCAGCCTATGTAGCTTTCCCCCAGCTGTGTCTGATAAAGCCAGCATTGGTCTTACAGCTGTGTGACGCCATCCTAGTCTCACACTCTGCGATTTGGTGCAACTGTGTATTTCAGCAGCGATTCCCAACATTCTTGATATTGTGCGACTCACGCTGCCTTACCTTCCTCATGACTCCTATTTTCATGACCGACCAGTGTAATGAAATTGCAATAGAAACGGTAATTTGGAAACGTCTTGATGTTTAATTAAAATAAGTATCCAAGTTGTATACACCTTTTTAATAATTTCATCTTCTATGGTACTTATTCTGTTACATGACTAGCTGGTTACGGAGACAAATGTGTCCTGACACAGTATGCAGTCATTCCTGTATTACATGGAAGGAAAGAGACAGCTTTGACGAACGGTTTCTCGGCAGCAATGTTGTTATAGAAGTCCTACCAATCACTGTTCAGAGACCAGCAGTTCAGTATGAGACCAGTGAGCCTATATCTCCATAATGCCGAAATACAAAACTGCAGCCTTACCATAATGTTTTTTAAAAAGGAAAATAAAACAAGTAAAATTGTCGGCTGACAGACGACGTGCTTACAGTGCAGAGGAGCCTGCATAGCAACCTGATGAAATTTGCCTACGGTGATCCATATGTGGCAGCTTCAGTTTGCGGAAGCTGTAAATAGAATGCTGAGACATTACGTAAGGGGAGTAAGAATATCGCCTCTCCTTTTCTGCAAATGCTCATGTATAGTAACCATTTATTCATTATATATATATATATGGGAAAGGATGGCACTCACCAGTAGAATTGCAGCTTGTTTAATATGTCAAAAATAGGCTTACATACAGGCGACGTTTCGGTCCCCAAATGGACCTTTCTCAAGCAATCAAGCCTTGAAATTCATATAGATAGTAAGGTACAGTTCCCCGTGAACAGAAGTCTTCCGAAACGTCGCCTGTATGTAAGCCTATTTTTGACATATTAAACAAGCTGCAATTCTACTGGTGAGTGAACCTTGGACTAAGGAGATACAGCTGGTGTGCACCCCATTGATATGTACTGACAATTGATGTGAGTGCTGAAATATGGATTTATATATAATATATATATATAATATATATATATATTTAATTTTTTTTTTTTGCATGGATAAACAGTTTCAATTATACAAGTTAAACCTCCAGCTTTTCAGATCTTGCTGCAACCGCTGTGATACCAACATCTTGCTTTCTTTTAACCAGATTATTCATTTTTTTCTGAATGTTTGTGTTTTATTAAAATGTGGTTTGACATTAAAATGTTTCTATTTTCTCTTTTAATTTATACATTTGGCCTCATCGCAGACATTTGCCGATATGGTATATGGTGTATTTAGCTGGACAATTCCTTTGGCTGTGGCCCTCTCCTGTTTTGGTGGCCTTAACTCCTCTATCCTTGCTGCCTCCAGGTATGAGCCCGTGATAAATAATTTTGGATACACCCATCAAGCTATTGCATAAATCCTCATATAAAATGCACACATTTCTGCAATTTCATCAGACAAAAATTGTGTAATGTGTCTACATAGCAGAAACATTCTACATAACAATATTTTCAAGAAAAAAGTACTGGTAGTTTAATTGGTTTCAGACAATGAAACTACACACAGTGGCCACTTTACTTAGGTACACCTGCTTGTTCATAGAGATCTACTCAGCCAATCATGCCAATGTCGGTGCACAAAACATGCAACCTTGGTCAAGAGGTTCAGTTGTTGTTCAGACCAAACAGCAGAATGGGGAAGAAATGTGATGAAAGTGACTTTGACCATTAAATGATTGCTGGCGATAGACGGGAGTGGTTTGTGTATCTCAGAAAGGGATTTCACACATAGTAGTCTCTTCAGTTTATAGAGAGCAGACCTTGTTAATGAGAGGAGGTCAGCAGAGATCGGCCAGACTGGTTTATGCTGACAGGAACTCCCAATAATCATGCCCTAAAACAGTGGTATGCAGAATAGCACCTCTGAGCACACAGGACATCAAACCTTGAAGTGGATGGACTACAGCAGCGGACGATCACACTGGGTTCCACACCTCTCAGCTAAGAACGGGAAACCTGAGGCTACAGTGGGTACAGGCTTATAGAAACTGGACAGTTTAAGGTCATAAAAATGCCGCCTGACCTGACTAATTTCAATATTTACATAGATAGTATGGTCAGAATGTTACATACATATTATGAATCCATTGATCCATCCTGCTGTGTCACCTGTTCAGGTTGGTGGTGTCATGTGGGGAATGTTTTCTTGGCACACTATAGGGCCCCTTAATACCAATTGAGCATTGCCTCAGTCTGAGTATTATTGTTGACCATTTCTGGCCACACTACATCTTCTAGCAGGATAATGCACCATGGGCCTGATTCAGAGCCGGACGCAATTAGCGCTCGCTCGTCCCGAAAATAGGGGTGGCTATTCAAATGAACCGTTCGCTGTTTGCGGTCTGCTCACGCCTCTAGGTCTGAACGAGCGAACAAAACTTGCGGTAGTTTTTTGGGAAACTACGCCCCCTGGCCGCTCGCATCCTACGTCATGTCCGCTATTTATTAGATTAATCGAGAACATCGAACAGGGTATGAGCTGCTCACTATTCTTGTGGTTGGTTTTTGCTACCACAATTTTGCGAGCAGTTCTGGCTAAAAAAAAAACAAGTGACGTGGTCAATGACGCTGCTGTTTTAATTATGCACACCCATAAAACGCCCGTTTTGACCTTTAAGCACGCCTGCGATCGGATCTCCACTCCCCGTTTTCAAGCACCATCCCGTTACCACCCACATACGCCTCATCCTGTCACTCAAATTAGCAGGCATTCGCTATTTTGCGAGCACATGAATTTCGGCCGCACTGACTGGTTCGCGCATGCGTATAACGATCCATACGCATTCGCAGTTGGGCAAACATTGCTCGGAGCGAACGAGCTGCCGCTTACGAGTGGCTCTGAATCAGGCCCCATGTCCCAAAGCACACATCATCCCAAGCTGGTTCCATGCACAACAATGAGTTCTGTGCTCTCCAATGACCGCTGCATTCACCAAATCTCGATCCAATACAGCACATTGGGCTTTGGTGCAGCGGGGGATTTGCAGTATGAATGTGCTGCCGACCAGTGACATGCGGTGAGGTAAATGGCTGGGGAGGCACTGGTTAGTATCAGAGCCAGATTTACAGATACATATATGAACCCGATGGTTCATGTGGGCATTATATAAAGGTGCAGCAGTATATAGTGCTGGAAATTTGGTGTGTTTTGATCA